>BLSH010243194.1:792-13821 GCA_018402905.1 Glandirana rugosa
GATATCCCTTTCCAAGGACGACGAGGACACTCCCTGTCTAATAACAAGATTTTATTAGATAACGATATCCCTCTCCAAGGAAGACGAGGACACTCCCTGTCTAATACTGTCCCTCACAGGAGCAGCAGGAACCTTTCCCTATAGCAGTAGGAGGTGATTTTAGAACAATAATGTGTCCCTCAAAGGAGCAGCAGGAACCTCTCCCTATAGTGGTAGGAGAGGATTTAGAACAATAATTTGTCCCTCATAGCACCAACAGGAACCTATCCCTATATCAGTAGGAGATGATTTTAGAACACTAATCTGTCCCTAACAGCACCAGCAGGAACCTCCCCCTATAGCACTAGGAGATGATTTTAGAAAAATAATCTGTCCCTCACAGCACCAGCAGGAACCTCTCCCTATAGCACTAGTAGATCATTTTAGATCAATAATCTATCCCTCACAGCACCAGCAGGAACCTCTCCCTTTAGCACTAGGAAATGATTTTAGAACAATAATCTGTCCCTCACAGCACCAGCAGGAACCTCCCCCTATAGCACTAGGAGATGATTTTAGAACAATAATCTGTCCCTCACAGCACCAGCAGGAACCTCTCTCTACAGCACTAGGAGATGATTTTAGAACAATAATCTGTCCCTCACAGCACCAGTAAACTGCACATAATCCATTATCAGATGGTTTTAGAACGCTAAGATTTCCCCTCACAGCACCGCCAGGAACCTTTCTGTAATATAGGATGAGATGATTTTAGAACAATAATTTGTCCCTCACAGCACCAGTAAACTGTACCTTGTCCAGTACCAGATGGTTTTAGAACGCTAAGCTTTCCCCTTACAGCACCGCCAGGAACCTTTCTGTAATACAGGATGATATTATATAAGATTGGTAATCTGTCCCTCACAGCACTAGTAAAATGTACCTAGTCCAGTATCAGATCGTTTTAGAACGCTAAGCCTTCCCCTCACAGCACCGCCAGGAACCTGTCTGTAATGCAGGATGAGATGATATTAGATCAGTAATCTATCCCTCATAGCACTAGTAAACTCTACCTAGTCCAGTATCAGATGGTTTTAGAACGCTAAACTTAGATCGGTAATCTGTCCCTCACAGCGCCGCCAGCATGCCCTCCCTACACTAGCCTGAGATGATGTGACACGCGGCATATGTGACTACAGCTCATATAGGGGCTTGGTCACATGATGCACTAGGCTATCACAGCCATGCCATTAGTAGGCATGGCTGTGATGGATTCTAAGGGCAAAGGAGTGAAACGCTTGTTGATTGGCTGCCTTGCAGCTATGCAATAGGCGCCAAAAATAGTCTGGGTCACATGATGCACTGGCCAATCACAGCCATGCCATTAGTAGGCATGGCTGTGATGGCTTCTAAGGGCAAATGAGTAAAACACTTGTTGATTGGCGGCCCAGCAGCTATAGAAAAGGCGCACAAAATACCCGCATACCGAACCCAAACTTTTTTTCAAACGTCTGGGTTTGGGGCACGTACACCCCAAAGTCCGGTACGGACCCGAACTTTACAGTCCAGGTTTGCTCAACTCTAGTTATTTCCCTATCCACATTTGTTTGCAGGGCACTTTTCCTACTCTTACCCCCATTTAGCTTCATTTTGCAGCCCTCTAGCCCTCTCCAGGACTTTTTTAGAGCCATTATTGTGCCCAAAAGTTCGGGTCACCATTGACTTCAATGGGGTTCGGGGTCAAGTTCGGGGTCAACCTCAAACTTTTTCGCAAAGTTCGGCAGAACCCGCCGAACCCGAACATCCAGGTGTCCGCTCAACTCAACTGAATACATATTTTACACAGGTTCTGTGGCTGATTAAGGTTGTAATTAGACTCACTTAGTGCCTTATCTGCATTAAATTAGCCTCAGAACCTGAATAGTTGATATGTGTTCACCTTTAAAGGGAGGAGGTGGCAACCCTAGTCAGCAGGTTAGTGAATGGTGTCAGCAGGTGGTGTCAGCAGGCCAGTGAATGGTGTCAGCAGGTCAGTGGAATGGTGTCAGCAGGTCAGTGGCGTGTGGCAGGTCAGTGGATAGTATCAGCAGGTCAGTGAATGGTGTCAGCAGGTCAGTGGATGGTGTCAGCAGGTCAGAGTATGATGTCAGCAGGTCAGTGTAGTGTGTCAGTAGGTGGCGTTAGCAGGTCAGTGGATGATGTCAGCGGGTCAGTAGGTGGTGTCAGCAGTTCAGTGGATGGTTTCAGTAGGTGGTGTCAGCAGGTCAGTAGGTGGTGTCAGCAGGTCAGTTAATGGTGTCAGCAGGTCAGTAAATGGTGTAAGAATGTGCTGTCAGCAGGTCAGCGGATGGTGTCACAGGTCAGTGCATTGTGTCAGCAAGTCAGTAGTTGGTGTCAGCAGGTCAGTGAATGGTGTCAGCAGGTCAATGAATGGTGTCAGAAGTTCATTGAATGGTGTCAGTAGGTTAATGGATGGTGTCAGCAGGTCAGTGGATGCTGTCAGCAGGTCAGAGGACTTTGTCAGCAGGTCAACAGGTCAGTGGACAGTGTCAGCAGGTGAGGTCAGCAATGGGTGTCAGCAGGTCAGTTGATGGTGTCAGCAGTAGAGTTGCCATTCATCCCTTTTAAACTGAATACATATTTTACACAGGTTCTGTGGCTGATTAAGGTAGTAATTAAACTCATTAAGTGCCTTATCTGCTTTAGATTAGCCTCAGAACCTGAGTATTTCATATGTGTTCACCTTTAAAGGGATGAGGTGGCAACCCTCATCAGCAGGTTAGTGAATGATGTCAGCAGGTGGTGTCAGCAGGTCAGTGAATGGTGTCAGCAGGTCAGTGGATAGTGTCAGCAGGTTAGTGGATGGTGTCAGCAGGTCAGTGGATTGTGTCAGTAGGTGGTGTTAGCAGGTCAGTGAATGGTGTCAGAAGGTCAGTGAATGGTGTCAGCATGACAGTGGATGGTGTCAGCAGGTCAGTGGATTGTGTCAGTAGGTGGTGTTAGCAGGTCAGTGGATGATGTCTGCAGGTCAGTTGGTGGTGTCAGCAGGTCAGTGAATGGTGTCAGCATGAAAGTGGATGGTGTCAGCAGGTCAGTGGATTGTGTCAGTAGGTGGTGTTAGCAGGTCAGTGGATGATGTCTGCAGGTCAGTTGGGTGTGTTAGCAGGTCAGTGGATGTTGTCAGTAGGTGGTGTCAGCAGGTCAGTAGGTGGTGTCAGCAGGTCAGCTAATGGTGTCAGCAGGTCAGTAAATGGTGAAAGAAGGTGCTGTCAGCAGGTCAGTGGATGGTGTCAGCAGCTCAGTGCATTGTGTCAGCAGGTCAGTAGGTGGTGTCAGCAGGTAAGTGGATGGTGTCAGCAGGTCAGTAAATGGTGTCAGCATGACAGTGGATGGTGTCAGCAGGTCAGTGGATGGTGTCAGCAGGTCAGTGGATTGTGTCAGTAGGTGGTGTTAGCAGGTCAGTGGATGATATCAGCAGATCAATTGGTGGTGTCAGCAGGTCAGTGGATGTTGTCAGTAGGTGGTATCAGCAGGTCAGCTAATGGTGTCAGCAGATCTGTAAATGGTGTCAGCAGGTGCTGTCAGCAGGTCAGTGGATGGTGTCAGCAGGTCAGTAGGTGGTGTCAGCAGGTCAGTGAATGGTGTCAGCAGGTCAGTGAATTGTGTCAGAAGTTCAGTAATTGGTGTCAGCAGGTTAGTGGATGGTGTCAGCAGGTCAGTGGATGCTGTCAGCAGGTCAGAGGACTTTGTCAGCAGGTCAGTAGGTGAGGTAAGCAGGGGGTGTCAGCAGGTCAGTGGATGGTGTCAGCAGTAGAGTTGCCATTCATCCCTTTAAAACTGAATAAGTATTTTACACAGGTTCTGTGGCTGGTTAAGGTAGTAATTAAACTCATTAAGTGCCTTATCTGCATTAGATTAGCCTCAGAACCTGAGTATTTCATTCCTTTAAAGAGATGAGGTGGCAACCCTCGTCAGCAGGTTAGTGAATGATGTCAGCAGGTGGTGTCAGCAGGTCAGTGAATGGTGTCAGCAGGTCAGTGGATAGTATCAGCAGGTCAGTGGATTGTGTCAGTAGGTGGTGTTAGCAGGTCAGTGGATGATGTCAGCAGGTCAATAGGCGGTGTCAGCAGTTCAGTGGATGGTGTCAGTAGGTGGTGTCAGCAGGTCAGTTAATGGTGTCAGCAGGTCAGTAAATGGTGTAAGAAGGTGGTGCCAGCAGGTCAGTGTATGGTGTCAGCAGGTCAGTGCATTGTGTCAGCAGGTCAGTAGGTGGAGTCAGCAGGACAGTGAATGGTGTCAGCAGGTCAGTGAAAGGTGTCAGCATGACAGTGGATGTGTCAGCGGGTCAGTTGATTGTGTCAGTAGGTGGTGTTAGCAGGTCAGTGGATGATGTCAGCAGGTCAGTTTGTGGTGTCAGCAGGTCAGTGGATGATGTCAGCAGGTCAGTTCGTGGTGTCAGCAGGTCAGTGGATGTTGTCAGTAGGTGGTGTCTGCAGGTCAGTAGGTGGTTTCAGCAGGTCAGTTAATGGTGTCAGCAGATCAGTAAATGTTGTCAGCAGGTGCTGCCAGCAGGTCAGTGGATGGTGTCAGAAGCTCAGTGGATGGTGTCAGCAGGTCAGTAGGTGGTGTCAGCAGGTCAGTGGATGATGTCAGCAGGTCAGTAGGTGGTGTCAGCAGTTCAGTGGATGGTGTCAGTAGGTGGTGCCAGCAGGTCAGTAGGTGGTGTCAGCAGGTCAGTGGATAGTGTCAGTAGGTGGTGTCAGCAGGTCAGTTAATGGTGTCAGCAAGTCAGTGAATGGTGTAAGAAGGTGCTGTCAGCAGGTCAGTGCATTGTGTCAGCAGGTCAGTAGGTGGTGTCAGTAGGTTAGTGGATGGTGTCAGCAGGTCAGTGAATGCTGTCAGCAGGTCAGAGGACTTTGTCAGCAGGTCAGCAGGTCAGTGGACAGTGTCAGCAGGTGAGGTAAGCAGGGGGTGTCAGCAGGTCAGTGGATGGTGTCAGCAGTAGAGTTGCCATTCATCCCTTTAAAACTGAATAAGTATTTTACACAGGTTCTGTGGCTGATTAAGGTAGTAATTAAACTCATTACGTGCCTTATCTGCATTAGATTAGCCTCAGAACCTGAGTATTTCATATGTGTTTGCCTTTAAAGAGATGAGGTGGCAACCCTCGTCAGCAGGTTAGTGAATGATGTCAGCAGGTGGTGTCAGCAGGTCAGTGAATGGTGTCAGCAGGTCAGTGGATGGTGTCAGCAGGTCATTGAATTGTGTCAGTAGGTGGTGTTAGCAGGTCAGTGGATGATGTCAGCAGGTCAATAGGTGGTGTCAGCAGTTCAGTGGATGGTGTCAGTTTGTGGTGTCAGCAGGTCAGTTGATGGTGTAAGCAGGTCAGTAAATGGTGTAAGAAGGTGCTGTCAGCAGGTCAGTGGATGGTGTCAGCAGGTCAGTGCATTGTGTCAGCAGGTCAGTGAAAGGTGTCAGCATGACAGTGGATAGTGTCAGCAGGTCAGTGGATGGTGTCAGCAGGTCATTGGATTGTGTCAGTAGGTGATGTTAGCAGGTCAGTGGATGATGTCAGCAGGTCAGTTGGTGGTGTCAGCAGGTCAGTGGATGTGGTCAGTAGGTGGTGTCAGCAGGTCAGTAGGTGGTGTCAGCATGTCAGATAATGGTGTCAGCAGAGCTGGAAATGGTGTCAGCAGGTGCTGTCAGCAGGTCAGTGGATGGTGTCAGAAGCTCAGTGGATAGTGTCAGCAGGTCAGTAGGTGGTGTCAGCAGGTCAGTGAATGGTGTCAGCATGACAGTAGATGGTGTCAGCAGGTCAGTGAATGGTGTCAGCAGGTCAGTGAATGGTGTCAGAAGTTCAGTGAATGGTGTCAGCAGGTTAGTGGATGGTGTCAACAGGTCAGTGAATGGTGTCAGCATGATAGTGAATGGTGTCAGCAGGTCAGTGGATTGTGTCAGTAGGTGGTGTTAGCAGGTCAGTGAATGATGTCAACAGGTCAGTTGGTGGTGTCAGCAGGTCAGTGGATGTTGTCAGTAGCTGGTGTCAGCAGGTCAGTAGGTGGTATCAGCAGGTCAGTTAATGGTGTCAGCAGATCTGCAAATGGTGTCAGCAGGTGCTGTCAGCAGGTCAGTGGATGGTTTCAGTAGGTGGTGTCAGCAGGTCAGTGAATGGTGTCAGCAGGTCAGAGGACTTTGTCAGCAAGTCAGCAGGTCAGTGGACAGTGTCAGCAGGTGAGGTAAGCTGGGGGTGTTAGCAGGTCAGTGGATGGTGTCAGCAGTAGAGTTGCCATTCATCCCTTTAAAACTGAATACATATTTTACACAGGTTCTGTGGCTGATTAAGGTGGTAATTAAACTCATTAAGTGCCTTATCTGCATTAGATTAGAACCTGAATATTTCATATGTGTTCGCCTTTAAAGGGATGAGGCTGCAGCCCTCGTCAGCAGGTTAGTGAATGGTGTCAGCAGGTGGTGTCAGCAGGTCAGTGGATAGTGTCAGCAGGTCAGTGGATGGTGTCAGCAGGTCAGTGGATTGTGTCAGTAGGTGGTGTTAGCAGGTCAGTGGATGATGTCAGCAGGTCAGTAGGTGGTGTCAGCAGTTCAGTAGGTGGTGTCAGCAGGTCAGTAGGTGGTGTCAGCAGGTCAGTTAATGGTGTCAGCAGGTCAGTAAATGGTGTAAGAAGGTGCTGTCAGCAGATCAGTGCATTGTGTCAGCAGGTCAGTAGGTGGTGTCAGCAGGTTAGTGGATGGTGTCAGCAGGTCAGTGAATGGTGTCAGCATGGCAATGGATGGTGCCAGCAGGTCAGTGGATTGTGTCAGTAGGTGGTGTTAGCAGGTCAGTGGATGATGTCAGTAGGTCAGTTGGTGGTGTCAGCAGGTCAGTGGATGTTCTCAGTAGTTGGTGTCAGCAGGTCAGTAGGTGGTGTCAGCAGGTCAGCTAATGGTGTCAGCAGATCTACAAATGGTGTCAGCAGGTGCTGTCAGCAGGTCAGTGGATGGTGTCAGAAGCTCAGTGGATGGTGTCAGCAGGTCAGTAGGTGGTGTCAGCAGGTCAGTGAATGGTGTCAGCAGGTCAGTGAATGGTGTCAGCATGACAGTAGATGGTGTCAGTAGGTCAGTTAATGGTGTCAGCAGGTCAGTGAATGGTGTCAGAAGTTCAGTGAATGGTGTCAGCAGGTTAGTGGATGGTGTCAGCAGGTCAGTGAATGTTGTCAGCATGACAGTGGATGGTGTCAGCAGGTCAGTGGATTGTGTCAGTAGGTGGTGTTAGCAGGTCAGTGGATGATGTCAGAAGGTCAGTTGGTGGTGTCAGCAGGTCAGTGAATGGTGTCATCAGGTCAGTAAATGGTGTAAGAAGGTGCTGTTGGCAGGTCAGTGGATGGTGTCAGCAGGTCAGTGCATTGTATCAGCAGGTTAGTAGGTGGTGTCAGCAGGTCAGTAAATGGTGTCAGCAGGTCAGTGAATGGTGTCAGCATGACAGTGGATGGTGTCAGCAGGTCAGTGGATTGTGTCAGTAGGTGTTGTTAGCAGGTCAGTGGATGATGTCAGCAGGTCACTTGGTGGTGTCAGCAGGTAAGCGGATGTTGTCAGTAGGTTGTGTCAGCAGGTCAGTAGGTGGTGTCAGCAGGTCAGCTAATAGTGTCAGCAGATCTGTAAATGGTGTCAGCAGGTGGTGTCAGCTGGTCAGTATATGGTGTCAGAAGCTCAGTGGATGGTGACAGCAGGTAAGTAGGTGGTGTCAGCAGGTCTGTGAATGGTGTCAGCAGGTCAGTGAATGGTGTCAGCATGACAGTAGATGGAGTCAGCAGGTCAGTGAATGGTGTCAGCAGGTCAGTGAATGGTGCCAGAAGTTCAGTGAATGGTGTCAGCAGGTTAGTGGATGGTGTCAGCAGGTCAGTGGATGCTGTCAGCAGGTCAGAGGACTTTGTCAGCAGGTCAGTGGACTGTGTCAGCAGGTGAGGTCAGCAGGGGGTGTCAGCAGTTCAGTGGATTGCCATTCATCCCTTTAAAACTGGATACATATTTTAAACAGGTTCTGTGGCTGATTAAGGTGGTAATTAAACTCATTAAGTGCCTTATCTGAATGAGATTAGCCTCAGAACCTGAGTATTTCATATGTGTTTGCCTTTAAAGGGATGAGGTGGCAACCCTCGTCATCAGGTTAGTGAATGGTGTCAGCAGGTGGTGTCAACAGTTCAGTGAATGGTGTCAGCAGGTCAATGGATGGTGTCAGCAGGTCAGTCGATGGTGGCAGCTTAGTGGATGGTGGCAGCAGGTCAGTGAATGTTGTCATCAGGTCAGTGGATGGTGTCAGCAGGTCAGTGAATGGTGCCATCAGTTCAGTGAATGGTGTCAGCAGGTCAGTGGATGGTGTCAACGGTTCATTGGATGGTGCTAGCAGGTCAGCAAGTGATGTCAGCAGGTCAGTGGATTGTGTCAGCAGGTCAGCAGATGGTGTCAGCAGCAGTGGTGGCTGGTGAAGTTTTAGGATGGGGGGTGCCAAGCCCCGCCCTTCCTTTTGACCCCTCCTACTTATAATAAGCCCCACCCCTTAAAGAATCCACCCACTCTGTCCCCTGTATTCCACATATTGTGTCAGAAGTATACAGCTCAGCATCACAGGACAGTATACAGCTCAGCATCACAGGATACAGTATGCAGCTCAGCATCACAGGACACAGTATACAGCTCACCATCACAGGACACAGTATACAGCTCACCATCACAGGACACAGTATACAGCTCAGCATCACAGGACACAGTATACAGCTCAGCATCACAGGACACAGTATGCAGCTCAGCATCACAGGATACAGTATACAGCTCAGCATCACAGGACACAGTATACTGCTCAGCATCACAGGGCACAGTATACAGCTCAGCATCACAGGTCAGAGTATAAAGCTCAGCATCACAGGTGGAGTAAATTACAGCCAAAATCATAGGTGGGGTAAATTGCAGCCAATATCACAGGTGGGGTAAATTGCAGCCAATATCACAGGTGGGGATAGCTATGCAGCCAGTAACACAGGTTGGGGTAGTTATGCAGCCAGTGACATGGGTGGGGTAGTTAAGCAGCCAGTGACACAGGTGGGGGTAGTTATGCAGGCAGTGACACAGGTGGGGGTAGTTATGCAGGCAGTGACACAGGTGGGGGTAGTTATGCAGGCAGTGATACAGGTGGTAGTAGTTATGCATGCAGTGACACAGATGGGGGCAGTTATGCAGGCAGTGACACAGGTGGGGGTAGTTATGCAGCCAGTGACACAGGTGGGGTAGTTATACTGCCAGTAACACAGGTGGGGGTAGTTATGCAGCCAGTAACGCAGGTGGGGGTAGTTATGCAGCCAGTAACACAGGTGGGGTAGTCATGCAGCCAGTGACACAGGTGGGGTAGTTATGCAGCCAGTGACAAAGGTGGGGTAGTTATGCAGTCAGTGACACAGGTGGAGTAGTTATGCAGCCGGTGACAAAAGTGGGGTAGTTATGCAGCCAGTGGCACAGGTGGGGTAGTTATGCAGCCAGTGACACAGGTGGGGTAGTTATGCAGCCAGTGACACAGGTGGGGTAATTATGCAGCCAGTGACACAGGTGGGGTAGTTATGCAGCCAGTGACACAGGAGGGGTAGTTATGAAGCCAATGAAACAGGTGGGGTAGCTATGCAGCCAGTGACACAGGAGGGGTAGTTATACAGCCAGTGACAAAGGTGGGGTAGTTATGCAGCCAGTGAAACAAGTGGGGTAGTTATGCAGCCAGTGACACTGGAGGGATAGCTATGCAGCCAGTGACACTGGAGGGGTAGTTCTGCAGCCAGTGACACAGGAGGAGTGGTTATGCAGCCAGTGACACAGGAGGAGTGGTTATGCAGCCAGTGACACAGGAGGGGTAGTTATGCAGGCACTGACACAGGAGGAGTAGTTATGCAGCCAGTGACCCAGGAGGGGTAGTTATGCAGCCACTGACACAGGAGGAGTAGTTATGCAGCCAGTGACACAGGAGAGGCAGTTATGCAGCCAGTGACACAGGTGGGGCAGTTATGCAGCCAGTGACACAGGTGGGGGCAGTAATGCAGCCAGTGACACAGGTGGGGGCAGTTATGCAGCCAGTGACATAGGTGGGGGCAGTTATGCAGGCAGTGACACAGGTAGGGCAGTTATGCAGGCAGTGACACAGGTGGGGCAGTTATGCAGCCAGTGACACGGGTGGGGCAGTTATGCAGCCACTGACAGAGGTGGGGCAGTTATGCAGCCAGTGACACAGGAGGGGCAGTTATGCAGCCAGTGACACAGGTGGGGGCAGTTTGCAGCCAGTGACACAGGTGGGGCAGTTATGCAGGCAGTGACACAGGTGGGGCAGTTATGCAGCCTGTGACACAGGTGGGGCAGTTATGCAGGCAGTGACACAGGTGGGGCAGTTATGCAGCCAGTGACACAGGTGGGGCAGTTATGCAGGCAATGACACAGGTGGGGCAGTTATGCAGCCAGTGACACAGGTTGGGCAGTTATGCAGCCAGTGACACAGGAAAGGTACATTACAGAAACACCCGCCCCCCCAGGTCGGGACAAGTCCCGCACTTACCCCATCCAGCAGGCAGGATTAATGCAGAGCTTCGGCATGCGGATGAGCGCGCTGTGTCTGCAGAGCTTCGGCATGCAGATGAGCGCGCTGTCCCCCCTCGCCGGTCACCAGGCTGTCAGGGTCACTGTGGGAGCGGGAGTCAGGTCCGCTGCCACAGTGACCTGACCCCACCATTGCATCCAATTACACTGAGCCCAAGGCTCGGTGCAGCCAATCAGGCTTTGTGTGTGCGCCTGTCCAGCGCACACACACAGCATTTAATGGCTGACCAATAGGCTCACTATGGCTCATATGACAGCCAAAGAGCCGGAAAAAAAAAAAAAAGTCAATGTACCGGCGTCACCTGTAGGGGGGCGGGCTGACTTTTTTTTTTCTTTCTAGCCGGTGGGGAGGCGGCGCCCAAGCGCCCCTCCTACACCAGCCGCCACTGGTCAGCAGGTCAGCAGGTGGTGTCAGCAAGTCAGTGAATTGTGTCAGCAGGTCAGTGAATGGTGTCAGCAGGTCAGTGGATGGTGTAAGCAAGTCAGTCGATGGTGGCAGGTCAGTGGATGGTATCAGCAGATCAGTAAATGGTGTCAGCAGGTCAGTGGATGATGTCAGAAGGTCATTGGATTGTGTCAGTAGGTGGTGTCAGCAGGTCAGTGGATAGTGTCAGTAGGTGGTGTCAGCAGGTCAGTTAATGGTGTCAGCAGGTCAGTGAATGATGTCAGCAGGTGCTGTCAGCAGGTCAGTGGATGGTGTCAGCAGGTCAGTGGATGGTGTCAGCAGGTCAGTGAATGGTGTCAGAAGTTCAGTGAATAGTGTCAGCAGGCTAGAGGATGGTGTCAGCAGGACAGGGGACTGGTCAGTGGACGCTGTCAGCAGGTCAGTGAATGGTGCTGTCAGCAGGTCAGCAGGTCAGTGGACAGTGTCAGCAGGCGAGTTCAGCAGGTGGTGTCAGCAGGTCAGTGGATGGTGTCAGCAGTAGAGTGGCCATCTCATCCCTTTAAAACTGAATTCATATTTTACCCAGGTTCTGTGGCTGATTAAGGTTTTAATTAAACTCACTTAGTGCCTTATCTGCATTAAATTAGCCTCAGAACCTGAGTAATTCATATGTGTTTGCCTTTAAAGGGATGAGGTGGCAACCCTCATCAGCAGGTTAGTGAATGGTGTCAGCAGGTGGTGTCAGCAGGTCAGTGAATGGTGTCAGCAGGTCAGTGGATGGTGTCAGCAGGTCAGTGAATGGTGTCAATGGGTGGTGTCAGGAGGTCAGTGACTGGTGTCAGCAGGTAATGTCAGCAGGTCAGTGGATGATGTCAGCAGGTCAGTGAATAGTGTCAGCACTCCAGTGAACTGTGTCAGCTGGTCAGTGGATGGTGTCAACAGTTCACTGGATGGTGCCAGCAGGTCAGCAGGTGATGTCAGCAGCTCAGTGGATTGTGTCAACAAGTCAGCAGATGGTGTCAGTAGGTCAACAGGTCAGTGAATGGTGCCAGCAGGTGGTGTCAGCAAGTCAGTGGATGGTGTCAGCATGACAGTGGATGGTGTCAGAAGGACAGGGGATGGTGTCAGAAGGTCAGGGGATGGTGTCAGCAAGTCAGTGGATGGTGTCAGCAGCTCAGTGGATGGTGTCAGCAGGTCAGTGGATGATGTCAGTAGGTGGTTTCAGCAGGTCAGTGGAAGGTGTCAGCAGGTCAGTAGGTTCTGTAAGCAGGTCAGTAGCTGGTGTCAGCATGTCGGTGGATGGTGTCACAGGTCAGTGGATGGTGTCAGCAGGTCAGTAGCTGGTGTCAGCAGTTCAGTGGATGGTGTCACAGGTCAGTGGATGGTGTCAGCAGGTCTTTGGATGGTGTCAGCAGGTCAGTAGCTGGTGTCAGCATGTGGTGTTAGTAGGTCAGTGGAAGGTGTCAGCAGGTCAGTGAATGATGTCAGCAGGTGGTGTCAGCAGATCAGTGAATGGTGTCAGCAGGTCAGTGGATGGTGTCAGCAGGTGGTGTCAGCAGGTGGTGTCAGCAGGTCAGTGGATGGTGTCAGCAGGTCAGTGGATGGTGTCACAGGTCAGTGGATGGTGTCAGCAGGTCTTTGGATGGTGTCAGCAGGTCAGTGAATTGTGTCAGCAGGTGGTGTCAGCAGGTGGTGTTAGCAGGTCAGTGGAAGGTGTCAGCAGGTCAGTGAATGATGTCAGCAGGTGGTGTCAGCAGATCAGTGAATGGTGTCAGCAGGTGGTCAGGTCAGTGGATGGTTTCAGCAGGTGGTGTCAGCAGGTCAGTGGATGGTGTCAGCAGGTCAGTGGATTAAGTCAGCAGGTCAGTGGGTAGTGTCAGCAGGTCAGTGAATGATGTCAGCAGGTGGTGTCAGCAGATCAGTGAATGGTGTCAGCAGGTCAGTGGATGGTGTCAGCAGGTGGTGTCAGCAGGTGGTGTCAGCAGGTCAGTGGAAGGTGTCAGCAGGTCAGTGCGACTGTGGAAGGTGACTGGACGATTGTGGTG
>BLSH010243194.1:13831-27208 GCA_018402905.1 Glandirana rugosa
ACTGTGGTGGACGACTTTGGTAGGTGACTGGACTGGTGGACGACTGTGGTAAGTGACTAGACGACTGTGGTGGACGACTGTAGTAAGTGACTGGACGACTGTGGAAGGTGCAGGTCAGTGGATGGTTTCAGCAGGTGGTGTCAGCAGGTCAGTGGATGGTGTCAGCAGGTCAGTGGATTAAGTCAGCAGGTCAGTGGGTAGTGTCAGCAGGTCAGTGAATGATGTCAGCAGGTGGTGTCAGCAGATCAGTGAATGGTGTCAGCAGGTCAGTGGATGGTGTCAGCAGGTGGTGTCAGCAGGTGGTGTCAGCAGGTCAGTGGATGGTGTCAGCAGGTCAGTGGATGGTGTCACAGGTCAGTGGATGGTGTCAGCAGGTCTTTGGATGGTGTCAGCAGGTCAGTGAATTGTGTCAGCAGGTGGTGTCAGCAGGTGGTGTTAGCAGGTCAGTGGAAGGTGTCAGCAGGTCAGTGAATGATGTCAGCAGGTGGTGTCAGCAGATCAGTGAATGGTGTCAGCAGGTGGTCAGGTCAGTGGATGGTTTCAGCAGGTGGTGTCAGCAGGTCAGTGGATGGTGTCAGCAGGTCAGTGGATTAAGTCAGCAGGTCAGTGGGTAGTGTCAGCAGGTCAGTGAATGTGGTCAGCAGGTCAGTGAATGGTGTCAGCAGGTGATGTCAGCAGGTCAGTGGATGGTGTCAGCAGGTCAGTGGATGGTGTCAGTAGGTGGTGTCAGCAGGTCAGTGGATGGTGTTAGCAGGTCAGTGGATGGTGTCAGCAGGTAAGTGAATTGTATCAGCAGGTCAGTGAATGGTGTCAGCATGTCAGTGAATTGTGTCAGCAGGTGGTGTCAGCAAGTCAGTGGAAGGTGTCAGCAGATCAGTGAATGATGTCAGCAGGTTGTGTCAGCAGATCAGTGAATGGTGTCAGCAGGTCAGTGGATGGTGGCAGGTCAGTGGATGGTGTCAGCAGGTGGTGTCAGCAGGTCAGTGGATGGTGTCAGCAGGTCAGTGAATAGTGTCAGCAGGTCAGTAGATGGTGTCAACAGGTCAGTGGATGGTGCCAGCAGGTCAGCAGGTGATGTCAGCAGGTCAGTGGATGGTGTAAGCAGGTCAGCAGATCGTGTCAGCAGGTCAGCAGGTGGTGTCAGCAGGTCAGTTAATGGTGTCAGCAGGTCAGTGAATGGTGTCAGCAGGTGGTGTCAGCAAGTCAGTGGATGGTGTCAGCAGGTCAGTGGATGGTTTCAGCAGGTCAGTGGATGGTGTCAGAAAGTCAGGGGATGGCCTCATTAGGTGGTGTCTGCAAGTCAGTGGGTGGTGGCAGCAGCTCAGTGGATGATGTCTGCAGGTCAGTGAATGGTGTCAGTAGGTGGTGTCAGCAGGTCAATGGATGGTGTCAACAGGTCAGTAGGTGGTGCCAGCAGGTCGGTGAATGGTGTCAGCAGGTTCTTTGAGCAGGTCAGTAGCTGGTGTCATCAGGTTAGTGGATGGTGTCAGCAGGTCAATGAATTGTATCAGCATGTGGTGTTAGCAGGTCAGTGGAAGGTGTCAGCAGGTCAGTGAATGATGTCAGCAGGTGGTGTCAGCAGAACAGTGAATGGTGTCAGCAGGTCAGTGGATGGTGTCAGCAGGTGGTGTCAGCAGGTCAGTGGATTAAGTCAGCAGATCAGTGGATAGTGTCAGCAGGTCAGTGAATGGGGTCTGCAGCTCAGCGAATGTTGTCAGCAGGTGGTGTCAGCATGTCAGTGGATGGTGTCAGCAGGTAAGTGAATGGTTTCAGCAGGTGTTGTCAGCAGGTCAGTGGATGGTGTCAGCAAGTCAGTGGATGGTGTCAGTAGGTGGTGTCAGCAGGTCAGTGCATGGTGTCAACAGGTCAGTAGATGGTTTCAACAGATCAGTGGATGGTGTTAACAGGTCAATTGATGGTGTCAGTAGGTAAGTGAATGGTGTCAGCATGTCAGTGAATGGTGTCAGCATGTCAGTGAATTGTGTCAGCAGGTAGTGTCAGGAGGTCAGTGGAAGGTGTCATCAGGTCAGTGAATGATTTCAGCAGGTGGTGTCAGCAGATCAGTGAATGGTGTCAGCAGGTCAGTGGATGGTGTCAGCAGGTGGTGTCAGCAGGTCAGTGGATTAAGTCAGCAGGTCAGTGGATTAAGTCAGCAGGTCAGTGGATAGTGTCAGCAGGTCAGTGAATGGGGTCAGCAGGTCAGTGAATGGTGTCAGCGGGTCAGTGGATGGTGTCAGCAGGCCAGTGAATGGTTTCAGCAGGTGTTATCAGCAGGTCAGTGGATGGTGTCAGCAGGTTAGCGGATGGTGTCAGCAGGTCAGTGGGTGGTGTCAGTAGGTGGTGTCAGCAGGTCAGTGCACGGTGTCAACAGGTCAGTAGGTGGTGTCAACAGGTCAGTGGATGTTGTTAGTAGTTAAGTGAATGGTGTCAGCAGGTCAGTGAATGGTGTCATCATGTCAATAAATTATGTCAGCAGGTGGTGTTAGCAGGTCAGTGGAAGGTGTCAGCAGGTCAGTGAATGATGTCAGCAGGTGGTGCCAGCAGATCAGTGAATGGTGTCAGCAGGTCAGTGGATGGTGTCAGGAGGTGGTGTCAGCAGGTCAGTGGATGGTGTCAGCAGGTCAGTGGATGGTGTCAGCAGGTCAGTGGATTAAGTCAGCAGGTCAGTGGATAGTGTCAGCAGGTCAGTGAATGGGGTCAGCAGGTCAGTGAATGGTGTCAGCAGGTGGTGTCAGCAGGTCAGTGGATGGTGTCAGCAGGTCAGTGGATGGTGTCAGTAGGTGGTGTCAGCAGGTCATTGGATGGTGTTAGCAGGTCAGTGGATGGTGTCAGCAGGTAAGTGAATGGTGTCAGCAGGTCAGTTAATGGTGTCAGCATGTCAGTGAATTGTGTCAGCAGGTGGTGTCAGCAAGTCAGTGGAAGGTGTCAGCAGATCAGTGAATGATGTCAGCAGGTGGTGTCAGCAGATCAGTGAATGGTGTCAGCAGGTCGGTGGATGGTGGCAGGTCAGTGGATGGTGTCAGCATGTCAGTGAATGGTATCAGCATGTCAGTGCATGGTGTCAGCAGGTCAGTGAATGGTGTCAAAAGGTCAGTGACTGGTGTCAGCAGGTGATGTCAGCAGGTCAGTGGATGGTGTCAACAGGTCAGTGGATGGCGCCAGCAGGTCAGCAGGTGATGTCAGCAGGTCAGTGGATGGTGTAAGCAGGTCAGCAGATGGTGTCAGCAGGTCAGCAGGTGGTGTCAGCAGGTCAGTTAATGGTGTCAGCAGGTCAGTGGATGGTGTCAGAAAGTCAGGGGATGGCCTCATTAGGTGGTGTCTGCAGGTCAGTGGATGTTGTCAGTAGGTGGTGTCAGCAGGTCAGTGTATGGTGTCAACAGGTCAGTAGGTGGTGCCAGCAGGTCGGTGAATGGTGTCAGCAGGTTCTTTCAGCAGGTTAGTGAATGATGTCAGCAGGTGCTGTCAGCAGATCAGTGAATGATGTCAGCAGGTTAGTGGATGGTGTCAGCAGGTGGTGTTAGCAGGTCAGTGGATTAAGTCAGCAGGTCAGTGGATAGTGTCAGCAGGTCAGTGAATGGGGTCTGCAGGTCAGCAAATGGTGTCAGCAGGTGGTGTCAGCATGTCAGTGGATGGTGTCAGCAGGTCAGTGAATGGTTTCAGCAGGTGTTGTCAGCAGGTCAGTGGATGGTGTCAGCAGGTCAGTGGATGGTGTCAGTAGGTAGTGTCAGCAGGTCAGTGGATGGTGTCAACAGGTCAATAGATGGTTTCAACAGGTCAGTGGATGGTGTTAGCAGGTCAGTTGATGGTGTCAGCATGTAAGTGAATGGTGTCAGCATGTCAGTGAATGGTGTCAGCATGTCAGTGAATTGTGTCAGCAGGTAGTGTCAGCAGGTCAGTGGAAGGTGTCAGCAGGTCAGTAAATGATGTCAGCAGATGGTGTCAGCAGACCAGTGAATGGTGTCAGCAGGTCAGTGGATGGTGTCAGCAGGTCAGTGGATTAAGTCAGCAGGTCAGTGGATAGTGATAGCAGGTCAGCGAATGGGGTCAGCAGGTCAGTGAATGGTATCAGCAGGTCAGTGGATGGTGTCAGCAGGCCAGTGAATGGTTTCAGCAGGTGTTATCAGCAGGTCAGTGGATGGTGTCAGCAGGTTAGCGGATGGTGTCAGCAGGTCAGTGGGTGGTGTCAGTAGGTGGTGTCAGCAGGTCAGTGCACGGTGTCAACAGGTCAGTAGGTGGTGTCAACAGGTCAGTGGATGTTGTTAGTAGTTAAGTGAATGGTGTCAGCAGGTCAGTGAATGGTGTCATCATGTCAATAAATTATGTCAGCAGGTGGTGTTAGCAGGTCAGTGGAAGGTGTCAGCAGGTCAGTGAATGATGTCAGCAGGTGGTGCCAGCAGATCAGTGAATGGTGTCAGCAGGTCAGTGGATGGTGTCAGGAGGTGGTGTCAGCAGGTCAGTGGATGGTGTCAGCAGGTCAGTGGATGGTGTCAGCAGGTCAGTGGATTAAGTCAGCAGGTCAGTGGATAGTGTCAGCAGGTCAGTGAATGGGGTCAGCAGGTCAGTGAATGGTGTCAGCAGGTGGTGTCAGCAGGTCAGTGGATGGTGTCAGCAGGTCAGTGGATGGTGTCAGTAGGTGGTGTCAGCAGGTCATTGGATGGTGTTAGCAGGTCAGTGGATGGTGTCAGCAGGTAAGTGAATGGTGTCAGCAGGTCAGTTAATGGTGTCAGCATGTCAGTGAATTGTGTCAGCAGGTGGTGTCAGCAAGTCAGTGGAAGGTGTCAGCAGATCAGTGAATGATGTCAGCAGGTGGTGTCAGCAGATCAGTGAATGGTGTCAGCAGGTCGGTGGATGGTGGCAGGTCAGTGGATGGTGTCAGCATGTCAGTGAATGGTATCAGCATGTCAGTGCATGGTGTCAGCAGGTCAGTGAATGGTGTCAAAAGGTCAGTGACTGGTGTCAGCAGGTGATGTCAGCAGGTCAGTGGATGGTGTCAACAGGTCAGTGGATGGCGCCAGCAGGTCAGCAGGTGATGTCAGCAGGTCAGTGGATGGTGTAAGCAGGTCAGCAGATGGTGTCAGCAGGTCAGCAGGTGGTGTCAGCAGGTCAGTTAATGGTGTCAGCAGGTCAGTGGATGGTGTCAGAAAGTCAGGGGATGGCCTCATTAGGTGGTGTCTGCAGGTCAGTGGATGTTGTCAGTAGGTGGTGTCAGCAGGTCAGTGTATGGTGTCAACAGGTCAGTAGGTGGTGCCAGCAGGTCGGTGAATGGTGTCAGCAGGTTCTTTCAGCAGGTTAGTGAATGATGTCAGCAGGTGCTGTCAGCAGATCAGTGAATGATGTCAGCAGGTTAGTGGATGGTGTCAGCAGGTGGTGTTAGCAGGTCAGTGGATTAAGTCAGCAGGTCAGTGGATAGTGTCAGCAGGTCAGTGAATGGGGTCTGCAGGTCAGCAAATGGTGTCAGCAGGTGGTGTCAGCATGTCAGTGGATGGTGTCAGCAGGTCAGTGAATGGTTTCAGCAGGTGTTGTCAGCAGGTCAGTGGATGGTGTCAGCAGGTCAGTGGATGGTGTCAGTAGGTAGTGTCAGCAGGTCAGTGGATGGTGTCAACAGGTCAATAGATGGTTTCAACAGGTCAGTGGATGGTGTTAGCAGGTCAGTTGATGGTGTCAGCATGTAAGTGAATGGTGTCAGCATGTCAGTGAATGGTGTCAGCATGTCAGTGAATTGTGTCAGCAGGTAGTGTCAGCAGGTCAGTGGAAGGTGTCAGCAGGTCAGTAAATGATGTCAGCAGATGGTGTCAGCAGACCAGTGAATGGTGTCAGCAGGTCAGTGGATGGTGTCAGCAGGTCAGTGGATTAAGTCAGCAGGTCAGTGGATAGTGATAGCAGGTCAGCGAATGGGGTCAGCAGGTCAGTGAATGGTATCAGCAGGTCAGTGGATGGTGTCAGCAGGCCAGTGAATGGTTTCAGCAGGTGTTATCAGCAGGTCAGTGGATGGTGTCAGCAGGTTAGCGGATGGTGTCAGCAGGTCAGTGGGTGGTGTCAGTAGGTGGTGTCAGCAGGTCAGTGCACAGTGTCAACAGGTCAGTAGGTGGTGTCAACAGGTCAGTGGATGGTGTCAGTAGTTTAGTGAATGGTGTCAGCAGGTCAGTGAATGGTGTCATCATGTCAGTTAATGGTGTCAGCAGGTCAGTGGATTGTGTCAGTAGGTCAGTGGATGGTGTCAGTAGGTGGTGTCAGCATGTCAGTTGATGGTGTCAGCAGGTCAGTAGATGGTGTCAGCAGGTGGTGTCAGCAGGTCAGCAGGTGGTGTCAGCAGGTGGTGTTAGCAGCTCCGTGGACAGTGTCAGCAGGTCAGTAGATGGTCTCAGCAGTACAGTAGGTGGTGTCAGCAGGTCGTGTCAGCAGGTCAGTGGATGGTGTCATCAGGTTAGTGGATGGTGTCAGCAGTTCATTGGATGGTGTCAGCAGTTCATTGGATGGTGTCAGCAGGTCAGTGGATGGTGTCATCAAGTCAGTGGATGGTGTCAGCAGGTCTGTGGATGGTGTCAGCAGGTCAATGGATGTTGTCAGCAGGTCAGTGGATGGTGTCAGCAGGTGGTGTCAGCAGGTCAGCAGGTGGTGTCAGCAGGTCAGTGGATGGTGACAGCATGTCAGCAGGTCAGTGGATGCCAAACCATACCCCAAATCCATTACTCCAGAAATCATATCCAGCACCAAACCAGAGGCCAGTCACCTCTCACTCACCTCTAGTGTCCAGGCCAGGTGTCTCCAAACTCCAATCTACCTCAGTCACCATCTGACACTGTCACTGACAGTCTCTGTCGCCACAAAGCAGGCCAGGCAGTATGCACATGCTGGCTGCAGTACGTGCGCAACTCTCCTCAGAGTGAGACTGACTCCACCCACTTTGGACTCGAGTTGGAGGCGCAGAGCAGGCCTGGAGGGAGCTCTCTTGTACAAACTGTCTGACTCACTTTAGTGACGCCCCTGCTTGCCCCCCCCTCCCCGTGAGTAGGGTTACCAGACATCTCCTGCCTTGCAAAGCGGGGACAAAACCGGGATCAAAGTGCTCAAAATGGGGACTGTCCCTGGAAATTGGGGACGTCTGGTCACCCTACTCTATACCTTGCTCTTTACCGCAGTTAGCACGTGGTGAGGCCTACCCTGTTTCAGCAGGACTTTAGGAACACCCATTACAGGCCACGGATTATGGGCCCCTGATTGTGCAGCAAAGTACTTTAATGCTAACTGGGCCTTTGAAGGACTACAACTCCCAGCCCATCCTCTTCCAGGTCCAATTGACCTGCTCTCTGGTAGTCAAACAGGGTGATTGCAAGCACCAACAGGATAAACAAGAAAAGGTGGTAAAAAAACACAGTACTTCTGATCCACGGCATACGGGATGATATATCAAATCAGGACCAGGAAATGAAGTGTTAAACGGATCACTACTGAAGGCAAAGGAAGCTTCTCTTTTGAGTGAAGTCAGCTCAAAAGGTCATGTGAAGGAAGGAAGCACAGAGAAGCGCCAATCAGTAACATGATTTTATTATCCATAGAACAAGCTAAAAACAATTACATGTAAAAAAGGAAGTAACAGCTCCTCAAGATGTAGATTAGCCTCTCTGGTGAACCAACAAGCTGACAGTGTGAGGGGGCGACCCTAAGTCAAAGCCGGCTGCCTGTGCTGTGTTTCTGGGAGGGAGAGCCGGAGGGATCGGCTTGGACCGCACCGCTGCGTGTGTAAATGACGTCACTCGAGGGCTGGGAATACGCACCCATCCCATCAACCTGCTCTCTGGTAGTGACTCTCCTTTTCCTTGACTGGCTCCCAAGGCTCCCACAGACTGTCCACCATTCCTCTCCTAGCCTGCTCCAGCACTTTCTCCTCCAGTTCCAGGGACCGCCACTCACCGCATCGGTGGTCACTTTAAAGTCTCTCTCTCCTCCTGTAGCACCTCCGTTGTTCTCCTGTTCCTGTTCAATATCAACCACTAGTCCCCTTCTCCCTGAACTGAAATAGAGTAGCTCCTTGCAAGCTGATTGGGCTTCACAATCATAAGTTATAACACAATTCTTTTTGATGGTCAGCCCAAGGCTCCATTCCCTCTTCAACTCTCTGAATCTTTCCCAGGAGCCGGATTTAGGATCCCGCAAGGGCTTATTCACATGAAGATAATCCCATGTCATCTCATCCTCCCACTCTTCCTTTGAGCTCTCTACGATCTTCATGACATGAGGCGGGACGTTAGGGTAGTCCAGGTCCCACTCCAAAGCAACCCGGCGTTGGACCTCCCACCAATACCAGGAAAGCCTAGCCAATTTGAGTCAGTTCCTTTTCCCAGGCTTAGCTTGGGTAGCAGGGGACCTCACTACCATTTGCCAGTATGTAGGTGCTCTTGTCTGGGTAGTGGAAGGCCGGATTAGGAGAGTCTGGTAAAGAAGACTGGGAGTTCCTTTTGCTGAACTGGTACCCTGAGGGGACTCCTTCTCACCCTCATTGGAGAAATAAAAAGCTGATGAATCTCTTGTCTCCAACTCCCTAGCCGATTCCTAACTATGAGACAACCACTCCGCTAAGTGTTCAAGGGACCCAAATTCTGCTACCATTCCGGGTGACCCCCAGTCTATGGCCCTCTGCTCTGCATCCTCATCTGGTTTCTCAGGGGACACCCCCCTCAATGACTGGCTCCAGCCTAACAGAGGAGCTTGCAGGTGGGGACACAGCCAGCATTTCAGGGACCCCGGGCTCCCGCTCAATAGTACTCATGGTTTCCGAGTCCCCGACCAGGCTGCAGGCAACAACAGTCTTTC
Organism: Glandirana rugosa; assembly: GCA_018402905.1. Lineage (NCBI taxonomy): Eukaryota > Metazoa > Chordata > Amphibia > Anura > Ranidae > Glandirana > Glandirana rugosa. The sequence continues at coordinate 22,643 of BLSH010243194.1, forward strand.
TTTCCTTTCATCCTTGATCCACGGGGGGGGAGTCTCTAGGCTGCAACTCCACTCCTCCTTTCCGTGATTTCCGTGGCTGTGGATGACAGAGCCCTGTTTGCAGGTCCACCGAGTAGTATCGTGGCTCCTGCTCTGTAGACACCCACTGGGTAAGAGGAGCATCACAATGGTCACACTGGGCCCAGGCAATGTCGTCCATGGCAAGCATCCGGTAGTCAGGGCAGACGAGGCCTAGTTGCTCCATTCCATTGATGACTTCCAGGGCGATTCCCCAGCTTGGCTCCAACCGAACCCCTGTGTCAACCAAGGTCCGTTCCTGCTGCTCCGGAAGCCAGGTCAGCGCTGGAAGCAGTCTCACACCTTTCGCCATCTTGCTCCTCGTGTTGACTGGTGCTAGCTGCAGGCGCATAGCTTCTTCTAGGGAGTGATGCCGTCCCCACGTTACCAGATGAGCTGGCGCCAAATGTCCTGATAAGCAGGCGTGCTGCGTGTCACAATGCTGTAACCCCTTGTAGGCAGAACAAAACTTTACAGACACTCTGACGCTAGCAGGGCTTGTCCAGACTTGTTGACTCTAAAGGTGGTTGCCCAAAAGTAACAGTAAGCTGTAGTATCCACTGTTCTGCTGCAAAGTACACCTCACACACAGTCTCTCCATTTAGCAGCAAAAACAGACCCAGGCATACTTTACTGTTTGCAGGAATTGGAGCAGTCATTGGTAAAGCACTTGTAATGCCCAACTTTAGCAGAACGCTGGGCATATTTGTAATCCAGTGGGAATGTCTGGCCGTGACATGGCACAGGACATATTTGTAATCCATGGGAGCGTTCGCCTGCCATGGTTGACATGGGCAGCGATATATGGTACAAAGTCTCTGAATTGCAGGATTGGTATTTTTAAGTGTCTGTCCCTAGTGCTGTTTTGAAGCGGCTGGGTAAGTAGGTAGCAATCTGTTGACGGCTCCCGCTGGTTGCTATGAACATCGGCACATTTATTTAGCACAGTTTAAGGCAAAGTACACAGTTATTTTCCCGGTTAAGTCCACGTTGGCAATAAAACATATTAAACATTCCTCTGGCTCAGTTCTTGTGGTTGCTATGGGCGACGCTGACTGCCTCACAGGTAATCCTGGAAAACCAGACCCCAAATGTAGCCATGTGCTCCCTTAAGAGTGGCTTGTAGTAGTGGTTAACCTGATAGCTGACCTCAGCACCACAATCGCACCATATATCTCACATCCGGAGACACTGACCAGACCGGTTCTTGTTTTTGTTGTTTTATTTGGGGAAATAACTTGGATAGGGATAAGGGAGGGCTGTGAGATGCCCAAAGAATTATGGTACAAAGATCCCATATACAAGCCTGTATATGCACACTTCACTGCAGACTCTCCCTCTTCAGACTATTGCTCCTCTCAACTCTCCAGCACTTCACTTGCTGACCATTACTCTTACAGTTCTCTCACTACACATAACTCTATACTTTACGCTTCTTTGCCTCTTTCCAGCTCAGAACTTAGTTTCCAGCCTGAAAGGAAATTTATCAGGCTTCTCTATACCTTTCTCTTCATCGCGGTTAGCACATGGTGAGGCCTACCCTGTTTTAGCAGGACCTCAGGAACACCCATTACAGGCCAAAGATCACTGGCCCCTGAATTGTAGGAGTGGTATTTTTAAGTGTCCCTCCCTAGTGCTGTTTTTAAGCGGCTGGGTAAATAGGTAGCAATCTCTTGGCAGCTCCCCCTGGTTGCTATGAACATCGACACACTTATTTAGCACAGTTTAAGGTTAAGTACACATTTGTTATGCCGGTTAAGTCCACATTGGCAATAAAACATATTAAACATTCCTCTGGCTCAGTTCTTGTGGTTGCTATAGGCGACGCTGACTGCCTCACAGGTAATCCTAGAAAATGAGCCCCCAAATGTAGCCATGTGCTCCCTTGAGAGTGGATTGTAGTAGTGGTTAACCTGATAGCTGACCTCAATCGCACCATATATCACACATCCGGAGTCACTGACCAGACCGGTTCTTGTTTTTGTTGTTTTATTTGGGGAAATTACTTGGATGGGGATAAGGGAGAACTGTGAGATGCCCAAAGAATTATGGTACAAAGATCCCATATACAAGCCTGTATATGCACACTTCACTGCAGACTCTCCCTCTTCAGACTATTGCTCCTCTCAGCTCTCCAGCACTTCACTTGCTGACCGTTACTCTTACAATTCTCTCACTACACAGAACTCTCTACTTTACACTTCTTTGTCTCTCTCCAGCTCAGAACTTAGTTTCCAGCCTGAAAGGAAATTTATCAGGCTTCTCTATACCTTTCTCTTCATCGCGGTTAGCACATGGTGAGGCTAACCCTGTTTTAGCAGGACCTTTAGGAACACCCATTACAGGCCAGAGATCACTGGCCCCTGAATGTGCAGCAAAGTACTTTAGTGCTAACCGGGCCTTTGACGCACTACAACTCCCAGCTCATCCTCTTCCAGGTCCCATCGACCTGCTCTCTGGTAGTGACTCTCCTTTACCTTGACTGGCTCCCAAGGCTCCCACAGACTGTCCACCATTCCTCTCCCAGCCTGCTCCTGTACACTCTCCTCCAGTCCCAGGGACTGCCACTCACCACATCAGTGGACACTTTAAAGTCTCTCTTTCCTACTGTATCACCTCCGCTGTTCTCCTGTTACTCCTCACTCTCCCTGGCTGCACCCCAACACCCAGGCCCCAAGGTCACCCTCCCCAGACTGGGGGCAACTTCTGGGCAGGGGCCTGCACCACAGTGCCTTTGAAACATCTCCAGACATCCACCCAACACTACTCCTCCCAGATTGGGCTGACTCTGAGTATTTAAGGAGGCCTGCCCCCTGCCAACCCTGCTTGGGGATTGGTCAGGGCTCCTTAGAACACTCCAGATGGCTTCACCCATCTCCCAGCTCTCTGACCAGAAAACCTTCTCTAGGTTTCTAGAAAGAAGTGGGAGATTTTGGTGACCTCATCTGTTAAGTCCACCCAATCCTCATTGAGCTTCTCCTCCCTAACAGGAAGGGTCTGTTCTGTTTTCTCTAAATCTAGGCTGATGTTATCTTTGCTAGGAGTAGTGTTTCTAACCCTGACAGTTTCCCCCACTATATGTTCCCACCTGTTCAATATTTCTGCAGTAGAAATCTCATCTATCTCATCTTTAGTTACCCCTGCCTTTAATAGGTCCACCCACATTTGTTTCCCAGAGATAACTAGCCTGGTTTTCTCTTCACCTCCTATCATCTCTACCCCATTCCTGTTCTTTTCTGCTTGTATTCTTCCTGTCTGGCCTTGACCTTATCTACTGTCCTTTTGTTTTAGTTTCCTCTAGCTCCCCCAACTGGCTTAAGAGGATAGTGGCTTCATGAACCTTGCTGTTTAAAGTGGAATTCCACCCAAAAGTGAGGGAAGGTGACCCCCTGACATGTCAAAATTGCCATGTCATTTTTTTTTGGGGGGGGGGGGGCGGGGTCCACTTCCTCTCCTATGATGTAACTTCACAAAGATACATGAGTATGCCAAGTTGTGAAAACAACTTGACAGAATCCAGTATTTTTACATAAGTATGAAAGATACACAACCAAGAGTTATTAGTCATGGGTATTACAGAGGTGATACAACATTTCGCCAAAGTAACAACCATATGGATCTTACTAAGTGAGCACATGGGGGGGGGGGGGGAGGTAACAGCCAGGGGTGGTGGAGGTAGGAGAAGAAATTCCTATTACCAACAGTTCTTGTCTAGTGTCCATGTGTGACAGGTGGGCAGAAACTGTCTGTCCGTGTTCCAAGAAGAAGTAGCGTAGTATCTCCATATGTCCTGCAAGGTACTTAATGGGGGGAAAGTCAGGTGATGAAGGGGTGAATGAAGATGATTAATCCAAAAAGTATGTGAAGGAGTTTTCAAAGTTTTTGGCCTCAGCAAGTTGCAGTGTAGCATCCATAAAGGGTTGCCACTTTTGATAAAAGTAGTTTGCCAACCTAGGGAGGTTAAAGTCTGTGTTGAATTTGTCTTTAAATAAAAGGGCTGATAGTTCCCTTTTAACTTGGAGGATTGAGGGAACTGTAGGGGAGATCCAGTTTTTTAATATGATTCTGGGAACAACCAGAAGACAGGTGAGTATCCAGTCTTTGATCCATGACTTGGGTGGGGGGGATCGCACTGTCAGTTGATCATCCCAATGGCCAAAGATGAGGAGAAGTGGGTCCGTCGGTAGTGGTAGGAGAATAAAACCGTGGATGAATGAGATGACACGCTCCCAGAAAGCAGCAATGTGTGGACAGGACCAGAATCTGTGAGTAAGCAAGGGTTTGGTTTGTTTGCAGAATTAGCAGGTGTCGGATTAGGGATTTGATTTGTTCGAGACAAATGGGATGAAGGCCTGGTGCATTATTTTAAGTTGTGTTTCTCTCCATGTTTCGTTAGGGGTCAACTTTAGAGTTTTGGTGTATCCCTTCAAAATCTTGTTTACCAGGTTTGGGTCAGTAAAGTCTTTATTCCAGTTAAAGAAGAGTGCAAAGGATGGGAGGTCTGTAGCA
>BLSH010243209.1:0-12214 GCA_018402905.1 Glandirana rugosa
CCCTGCACTGCGCCAATCTCAGGCAGTGAGACATTTCCCTGATGTGCGGCTGCAGCGATCGGGGAATGTCTCATTGCCTCTGATTAGCGCAGTGCATGGTTCACATCCCGGCAGGCTCGGACACATGCACTTGCAAACACGCCTGAGCCCACCCTTACTCTCGAGCAATATACACCAAACTGAGCATGTGCAGAGTGCACCCCAGGCTCTGTACCATCAGCAGATGGGTTGGGCACTAGGGTTGCCACATCATCCCTTTAATCCAGGACACATATGAATTACACAGGTTGTTCTGAGGCTGATTTAATGCAGATAAGGCGCCAAGTGAGTTTAATTACCACCTAAATCATCTACAGAACTGTAATTAATGTGTGTCCTGGATTAAAGGGATGATGTGGCAACCCTATTGGGGACAGTGGAACAAGGGGAGGATCAGAGAAGACAGGATCATACAGTTTTTTTACATTTAAGGATTTAAGCCTTAGGTTCCACAGTGAGTATAACAAGCATACTTTACTGCATATACAGACTGATTTTACTGTTGTCGGTTTAACCACTTGCTGACTGCCCGCCATGGCTTGACGGCGGCAAAGTGGTTCGTTATCGCGAAACGGCGTCACCTGATGGCGGCCGCGATGAGTATTATGAGCGCGCTCACTGTGTCCGGGGGGGCCAGGGAGCGGGTAGGACGGACTCGATCTCCGCTGGCTACCCGCGATGCCCCCCCCCCCGCAGTGATAGAACGGAGGTCAGTGTATGTAAACACGGATCTCCATTCTGACAGAGGCGGAAGGGATGTGATCGCAAGCTTCCTGTATATGGGAGCCGTGATCACTCCCCTCCCCCTGCCAGCCCAACCCCCATACAGTTAGAACACACTGAGGGAACACCGTTGACCCCTTCACTGCCAATGGCATTTACACAGTAATCAGCACATTTTCATAGCACTGATCGCTGTATAAATGCCAATGGTCCCAATAACGTGTCAAAATGGTCCGACACAATATCGCAGTCCCGCTAAAAATCGCAGATCGCCGCCATTACAAGCAAAAGAAAAAAAAAACCTCCATAAATTAATTCTCATCATTCGTAAATGCGGCAACTTTTGCGCAAACCAAATCAATGAACGCAGATTGCGGTTTTACCAAAAATATGAGGAAGAATATAAATCGGCCAAAACCAATGAAAAAAACATTTTTTTGAATCTTTTTTTTTCTTGGATTTGTATTTTAGCAAAAAGTTAAGCCGTGTACACACGGTGCGACGGTCGTACGACCGAATGGCCCAAATCGTATATTGGCTGTTGTATCTCGCGTACTGACACGCACTAAGTAGGGTTGCCACATCATCCCTTTAATCCAGGACACATATCAATTGCACAGGTTCTGTGGCTGATTAAGGTGGTAATTAAACTCACTTGGTGCCTAAGGGTCCTTTCACACACACGGACCGTTCATCAGTTTATCAGTTCATCAGTTCATCAGTTTTTCATCCGTTTTTTCATCCGTTTTTCATCAGTGGTCATCCGTTTTTCATCAGTTTTTTTTTACATTCACTACCAATGCAAAAACGGATGAAAAACTGACCGTTCGTCAGTTTACATCCGTTTTTCGTCCGATCCGTTTTTTTGACGGATGAAAAATAGGACTTTCATCCGTTCAAAAAAACGGATGCTGACGGAAGCGGATGAAAACTGATGAAAATAGCTGATCATCAGTTGTCATCAGTTTTTCCATAGAGTTGCATTAATGTCCGTTTTTCATCCGTCAACGGATGGATGAAAAACGGACAAACGGTCCGTATGTGTGAAAGGGGCCTTATCTGCATTAAATCAGCCTCAAAACCTGTGTATTCCATTTGTGTCCTGGATTAAAGGGTTATGATGTGGCAACCCTAGCACTAAGCGATCGTACGACCAAGCCGAACGTAGTGACGTGTTACGGGCGTATAAAGAGGAAGTTCAGGTGAATGTGATTTGTGAATTAGGAACGCAGGTTTACACGAACGGACACTTCTGGGCGTTCCTGACTTCTGAGCATGCGTGTTTTGCACAGTACAACTTGTTGGACCAACTTCTCTGTACACACGGTACAACGGTCGTACAACCAAAGTTTTCCAGTCTGCTCATCCAACTCCTGTTGTACGACCGTCGCACATCGGCTGTTCTAATCGTGCGTACTAATGGTCGTACGGCCGTTTTTCATACCACCGTCGCACCGTGTGTATGGACCTTAAGAAATATTGTTTTGTTTTTTTTTTTTGCAAAACTGTTGCTCTTTTTTGTTTATAGCGGCGATCAGAAATGACGCAGAGGAGATCAAATAACACTAAAAGAAAGCTCTAAATGTGGGAAAAAAAGGACGCACATTTAGTTTGGGTACAACGTCGCATGACCGCGCAATTGTCAGTTAAAGTGACGCAGTGCCGAATCGCAAAAAGTGCTCTGGTCCTAACATGGGAAATCCTTCCAGTGGTTAAAGCGGTAATAAAGCTTGGGAAAAAAAAAACAAACCCTGCAAGACAATAGGATAATATATTAGTGTGCATCGCATGCCAACACATTATGAAATACGAGGCCCCCGCCCCCCGACACGGTCAGCGCTGAGGGAGCTGACATGATGGTCCTCTTCTTTCTTCCAGGTACGCGGCTCCTGCGCTGAGTGGCCGGAGCCGCGTGACGTCACTCCCGCGCGGGAGCTTTTCGTTCCGGCAGCCATCTCTAATTTTCCGCCCACCTCCACCGGATCATCAGAGCGAATGTGACGCTAATGTCAGCCGCTGCATGCAGGGCGAATATCTCCTAAACCTACATATTCCTTTTACCTACAGGTAAGCCTTATTATAAGCTCATCTGTAGGTAAAAATAGTACTTGGGGGTTTACTACCACTTTAAGTTTTGATAATAAAACATGGGAGGCGATTGGTTACTATGCACAGCTGCACCAGATTCTGTGTGCGCCAGTTTTAGTAAATCCCCCTCACAGGCTTACCAAGGAGAGTTTACAGGCTGAAAAAAATAAATAAATAAAAGTCAAATGCCTGTAAGAGGGGTTTAAATGTTTTTTTAAAAATGCAGCGTTGCACCAATGCATTATCAGCTGCAACATTTGCAGCATGCAATGGGGTTACGCTACTACAACGGAAGCGTGCAAAATCTGGTGCAGCTGTGCATGGTAGCCAATCAGCTTCTAACCTCAGTTTGTTCACTTTGATAAACAAACCTGGAAGCTGATTGGTTTCTATGCAGAGATGCACCAAGATTTTGCACTCTTCAGCTTAGTAAATCTCCCCAGTATGTACATTGCAGAGGCAGGCATGCCTGTGCTTACAGTCAGGGATGAGCCATGCACATTGCAGGAAGCTGGATGGCTGTAGAGATGTCAGTGCCCAGCAAAAGGAGGAGATCACCACTAGAGAGCTCATTTCCTGACACCATGAGGCTCACATCCATGGAACAACACCAACTTTATTGAGACAGTCAGAACAGCTGCAGTACTTATTGGTTACTATGGATGACAGCAGAAGTATGAAACGTTATCCCTGTATTGTCTGCTGTCCATGCTGTAAATGGCACAGGGTATATATAATGGATCTGTTGCAGAATTGGCTTAGACAGAATTTTGTCTGCGTCACAGTTTAGGCGCTATTCGCGCTATTGCGCACTGCGGTCTGCATGTAGGCAGCTCATTCATTGGAACGTGCTGTTCTACACACAGAAACGCAGCCATAACGCCGCTATGCAGGTGGGAGTGCGGCACTTTTAACCCCCCACAAGTGGTTAAAAGTGGCGCAGCGCCGCATTTCCAAGGCGGTGTGCAGCCGCTTCGGAAGCGCTGCCCTTTGTTTTCAATGGTTGGGGCGGTGGAGGAGACACCGCTCACCGCACCGTCCCAAAGATGCTGCTTGCAGGACTTTTTGTAACATCCTGCAAGCGCACCGCCCCAGTGTGAGCGCACTCAGGACTTTCACATTGGGGGGATTTTGGAGGCAATTTACAGGCGATATTTTAAGCTAAATGGCGCCTATAAAGCGCCTCAGTGTGAAAGGAGCCTTAAAGAGGAAGTAAACCCAGATGGGGTTTTACTTCCTCTATGTCCCCCTCTAAAGTAGAAACATAATGGGCTACTATGCATCACATAGTAGCCCATTATGTGCCACTTACCTGCAAACGAAGCCTGCGACATCCAGCGCTGTCCCCTCTCCTGGCCGCATCCATCTTCTGCCCCTCTTCCTTCCGGGGCCGTGACTCCAGCGCTGTGACTGGCCGGAGTCACGTGATGTCACTCCCGCGCAGGAGCCGCCAGTCACGGCACGGTCGCAATGGAGGAACGGCACCCAGGCCATTCCTTCACTGCCCATGTGCCAACATGATATTGGCACAGCTTCCACACTGCATATCTCCTGAACCGTACAAGTTTAGGAGATATGCAGGGCACCTACAGGTACGCCTTATTCTAGCCTTAAGGTTAAAGGGGTTGTCACAAGTTGACAACCACTTTAAGGTTTGACCTCATATTATATGGTTTTGTTAAATCTAAAGGAAAAAATCTACAGATAATTGTATCATGTGTATCCAGCTTTAAGGTTTGACCCCATATTATATGGTTTTGGTAAATCTGAAGACAAAAATCTGCAGAAAATCTAATAGTGTGTATGGGGTCCAACACTTTGATGGCACCTCCGTGTATCTGCAAGAGAGCAGTGCGTTTTTTTCTGTGGGCAAAGAATGCAATCCCCACCCGCATAAATGTGCACCTAGCCTAATGCCAACACGGAAGAGGATTTATTTATCTCCCCTTTTCTTGCAGGCAATTCTTACCTCTTGATTGACATCGGTGTGTCTTTTTGCACAGATGTCTATGCAAGTCGCACCTGAAATCGCAAAAAATAGCGCAGGAACCTTTTCTGCAAATAAGTGCGGCACCCCAAAGTCGGTGGCGCACCAATTTGAACAGTCTCATTGCCGACAGTAGAGTGCGACTTGTCATGCGATTTGTCAAATGACATGACATGTAGCACTGATGTAGCAAGGGCTAAAGGATCGGAATACCGGGAGACAGAAACTGGCCTTCCGATCATGTGACCACTGTGATTGGCTGTCACAGCGATTGCATGGATTGTGACAGCTTAGCCACTGTGCTAGCACAGAGAAACGACCTGAATTTGATGGACGTGCCGGAAATATCGCGAAAACTGCCGCACAGATTTCATGAGTTTGGCGCAGGACTTTCAAATACGGCTATAACATCAGAGAAGTGTCGCAGATCCTTTCTTGATTTGCCCCCAGGTTGTTTTCTGAAATCAGAAGAACCCAAACAATAATATTTTTTTTTTACATTACTACCATCACTTAAGTACTAAAGCCTCGTACACACGGTGCGACGGTCGTATGAAAACGGTCGTACAATCGCTTGTTGTACGATCATCCGGCCGTTAGTATGCGCAATTAGAACAGCCGACGTGCGACGGTCGTACAACCGAAGTTGGATGAGCAGACTAGAAAACTTTGTACAGCAAGCAGTTGTACGACCGTTGTACCATGTGTACAGAGAAGTTGGTCTAACAAATTGTACTGTGCAAAACACGCATGCTCAGAAGTCAGCAACGCCCAGAAGTGTCCGTCCGTGTAAACCTACATTCCTAATTCACAAATTCCATTCACCTGAACTTCCTCTTTATACGCTCGTAGCATGTCATTATGTTCGGCTTGGTCGTACGATCGCTTAGTGCACGTCAGTATGCGAGACAGTCATACGACCGTCGCATTGTGTGTACGAGACTTTAGAGGCCCCTATGTGATAGTAATTTTTTTGGTGACAGCTCCTCTTTATGGAGGCATTAGGGCCTCTTCTGCACTCCTTTCAAGCCAACTAAGAACAGACTAAACTCCATCTGATGTTTTGCTGGCCGCATCTGACAGCGCTGCACCCAGGACTGCTCACAGCTGAGCGCTTCCATGTTCATCCATCACTGTGTAGAAGGACAAATGGAAGTTTCTTGTGTCCCTTCCTAAAAACAGAACATTGTATTGAATACTGTAACTTTACTATTCTGGCGTCAATCCATGGCAGTGTAATACTACATGCATGCTGCCATGTTGGTGCTGCAAAAGTACATTTGGGTGTCTTCAGCTTCTAAAGAACCCAGATGAGCCTGGGACACTTGTAGGGGGGCATTCCTGGCATATAGAGGCAACTGGGTGGCTCAAGGGCTTTTTCACACAGGTGGACAGGGGGGTGTAAAAATAAGTGGCTGAGCCGTGGTTTGTTACCCACCTGAATGCTAACATTACAGCCTAACAAAGCTGTACACATGTTGCTGCCGTGGCAATTTTAACTCTTTTATCCCTTTCCTGCACAGGCCAATTTTCAGCTTTCAGCGCTGTGATACTTTGAATGACAATTGCACGGTCTTACAATACTGTACCCATATGAAGTCCTTTTTTTGAGACTTTTGAGATTTCTTTTGGTGGTATTTAATTGCCACTGTTTTTTTTTTTGCTAAACAAATGAAAAAAGATCAAAAATTTTGAAAAAAAGTAATATTTTTCTTAGTTTCTGTTTTGCAAACGTAATTTTTCTCCTTCACTGATGTGCGCTGATGATGCAGCACTTTTGGGCAGTGATAGGCAGCACTGATGGGCACTGATAGGCTGCACTGATTGGCACTGATGAGGCGGCACTAATAGGCAGCAGTAATGGGCACTGATGGGCTGCACTGATGAGGCTGCACTAATAGGCAGCAGTGATGGGCACTGATAGGCTGCACTGATGGGTACTGATGAGGCAGCACTGGTGGGAACTGATGGGTGACACTGATGGGCACAGATAGTCAACACTGATGGACGCTGATAGGTGGCACTGATATGCTGCACTGATAAGGGGCACTGATAGGTAGCACTGATGGGCACTGATTGAGAGCACTGATTGACAGAACTGATTGGCAGCACTGATGGGCACTGTTGAGGCTGCACTGATAATCAGGACCAGTGCCTTGATTATTAGTGGAGATGTCCCCTTTCACACCAGCCTGTTACCTACTCTCTCTTCTGCCGATAATCGGCAAGTGTGTTTGCATTGTGATCAGCTGTGATTGACACTGGCTGGGAATGGGTTAACATAAGGGTTAAATGTGTTCCTAGGGAGTGCTTCCTAACTGTGGGGGAAGTGCTTTTACTGTAAGAAGACAGAGATCCATGTTCCTGCTTAGCAGAAACACAAGATTTCTGTCTTCTCCTGTCATAGAACGGCAATACAATCTGAGACTCCAAACGAATTACCGCCAAAATTACAACATAGCACACAACACTGATATCGATCACGCATTCGAAGCATATCTATAATCATATTCATAATTATACATACCAATCACACATTCAAAACATACAGTTACTCATAACACACACTTTAGGTGTATTGATTAGGACCTATAGAGGACAAGTATAGGTTTTCTTCCTAAACAATAGACCTAACCCCTAGACCCCTGGCATTATGCAAAAAAGAGGAAAAACAGGTTCTTTAGCAAAGCTGAATTTACCTGACACAGTGGACAGAGAAAGCAACATCCTGGACTCAGGACAGCAAAAGATTTCAAAGATTGAAATAAAATTGGTTTTACCAATAGCCGGCTGTTTTGATGTCCGGATCGCTCCCTCCCTTCGATCCGCTGTGATGGAAATTTCTGTAAGCTCCAAAAAATCTCTGGCCCGCCATCTGTAAGGGCAATTATAATACCTTGTATGCATTATATTTTGCCTGCGCTAATAAGCGCACTTTTCAGCTCTTTTGCATAATGCATTTGAGTGACTTGTGTTGAAGCAGACACAGACGCAGATTGCTTCTCTCACATGGCCGCTCGCAGGGATTGTTTGTCCTCGTGAGCTGGGCTTTCAGGTTTTATTTATACTGCTCAAACAGGGATATCAATAGGACTTGATGGCTTCACAATCAGCCAATCAGCCTCCAAGGCACAGTCACATGACATGAGTTCAATGCAAACCACCAACCAATGACACACTTGTTTATATTCGCACTATACAATAGGAGAGGCATGCATGGGGGGGTTGGTCTGTATGAGAAACAGCTGTTTCCAGATGACAATGAAAGCCATGTGGACACATGGACTTCACAAAACCAACGTGTTATCTCACAGAGGCCCTCCAAACAGAATGTCATACATGCAAAACTGCCATTACAACGAAACGCTATCAAATACAGCTCTATGAACTATACTCCATAGCGATTATGTACTGTTCCATTAAAGGGTAAATTATGCACAAAGGAATATAGCTGTAGATTTCTGTCACATTGATCAGATGCCACAGAAAGCTTACAGATCATTATCCTTACATAAAAGGCAATACTGATTCCATAACGCAAGTAAACTGCCGCCAAGCAGATCAATCTGTACATAATACAGGGGCCCCCCGATTGACGATAATACACCCATATCACAGAACGTGCATTGCACCTCAAAGATCCGGACCAGCGTTTGCTCCAACGTTAACCGCTCAGGGCGCCTGCTAGCCGAGTAGCGTGTAGTTATCAAATAATGGAAGGTTTCCATTGTAAATGGCCTTTCCTCAATATCGGTTAAAGCCGTATTCGCTGTACACAGAGAATATCGTTAAACCGACACTGGGAGACACTGACATTACATAATAAACACATCCTAAATTTCTACAACAAAACGATCGGCGAGTCCCGGCAGACATCAGGTCCGCCGGACCCACTGTGTCCCAATCAAAGTGGAACCGGTCCATGCGCATGCGCGCCCCAGACCAGGAAGAGTGAAATCACACACAGGTACGTAATTTCACCCTGAGAGGGACCGGCCCGCTGAAGAAATGTACGTGGGGCAGTCTAGAAGTGGTTAAAGCCTTCCCTTCTGTCTTGCACAGTTGTACAGACTCCTCTCCTGGGCTGAAATGACTTCCTCTGCTTTTACTGCACACTGTGAACTTCTCATAATGTGCATTAGCAGATGCAGCAAGTCAGAGCCTGCCTCATTTCCTGGCTGGAGGACATCCAGCATCCTTTAGCCCTTTCCTTCTCAGCTTGATTATTTCTGGCCCGACCCTTTTATTCATTGGATGTCAACTCATTCAATCATGGGGCTAAGCATCACATGTGTGACGTTATCCAGGGCGTCCTACATGAAAATAAAACCTGCATAGGAACACCCGATTCTCTATCTATCAAGGCATTTTTATATTCCTATAACTCCTCTCAAGAGCCAGCCCACTTGTCTATGGAGAGAAGTACTGAGGCCGGGGGCCATGATAACATTTACCAGTCATTATAACATTTCTTGTTTCAGAGTTCCCGTACAGACCATCTGCAAGTCAGGAGCCCCAGTATTCTGCCTGGTGCCATTCAGAGAGGGCTTCATTGCCAGCCAAGGTATGAATGTAATTCATTGTCTTATCTCGTCATATAACATAGCAGAGGCTGAAGAGTTCCATCTGTCTGACCAGTGCTAGACTGACTCCATGTTAAAGCTTTGAACACCCCCCCCCCCCAAACCATCCCCAGGTGGCACTTTAAAACCTCTAATATCACCTCTGCATTCTGCTAAAGCCAAACCAGCACAGACTGCATTCAAAATGCCAGAGTCCCCAGGACCTGAACCTGGAAGTGATCAGAGCTGAGCATTCCTGTGATACTACCCAGGGCAGATCAGAAAACTGAAGTTCGCTGGTCTCCCACCACTCTCCATTCTGTTACTCTCCATGGACATCCTGGGCATCCAGGACCATTCAGTATACCCAAGACACATGGAGGTCAGGAGCCAAGTGTATAGAAGTCACTGGGTGGCTGTTAATCACTTCCATCTGAAAGCTGGGAGAAAACTATAAAGCACCGCTCAGCTTCTAAAGTATAATAATGCAGCAGCAAAAGTGTCATAGAGAGAAGATGATTTACACCGCTCATGGCGTTTGTGCATCTCCACTTTCATTCACTGCTCTGCCACCCTGTAAGGGTGCTAGCCTGGCTCACTGGCCGTACTGTAAAAATCAATTTTGGGGGGGAAACAAACCTGGCCCCCTCATCACACTACCGCTGTCCTCTCCCCAAACCCCCCCACGCGGGAAATGGACATGAAGACGGTGATTAGTGGCTTTACCTTAAGAGGTCGATGATGAGGTGGTGCTGGATCCAGGGTAGGGCTCCTGGAAGCTTAAAGAGGCTGTTGCTGCCCCTCCACCAGCTGCTCCTTGCTCCAGCTTGCCAAGGGAAGAGCCTGGGCCATTGCTTCTCCTCCCGGCTAAACAGACATTGCTTCTCCTCCTGGATGAACAGGAAGTAGGTCCCAAGACTCCCTGGCCATTCGGGTCTCAGGACCCGCTTCCTGATTGGGTAGGAGGAGAAGCAAGAAGACATTAGTGAATATTAATTCATTAATCTCACACAACTGGGCGGGCTCACTGCGCCCCGAGCCCTCCCTTTTCTGAAGCCAATTAGAGCCTCAGGCTCTAATCACATGCTTCAAAAAAAATAAAAAAAAATTGAAATCCATGCGTCCAGCACCCTGCATTGTAGATTAAGGGGTCGGGCGCATGGATTAGGGGGGCAGGGCCCCTAATGGAGCTGCTGTCACTGGTAGAAATGAAGAGGCGCTCCAGATGGCTGCACACCTTGTGGACTTAATTGATCAAATTCAGGTACAAAAATATAAAATCACAGCGGGAGAAGAAAAGATATTCATCGAGTTTTGCGATATGCTGGTGCTTAATCATAACAGGTAAAAGTTGTGATTAAAGTGTTTCTAAACCCAGGACCCTGCAATCACTTTATCTGGCCTCTCACAGGACACAGAACATGGAAATGCAATTATTTTAGTAAATATAAACTGCTAAATACCTTTTCTCACCAGCAGTATATAGCAGTCTTGTGACTTCTATCAGTGTCTGGATATCTTGTAGGAGGAGTTTTCATTCTCCTCTGACTGTCCTATAAGACTGCAGGACCCCTGACAATCTGTCTGGAGAGTGCTGATTGGTCCTGTGACGATCACATGCACCCTCCCATGAAAAAAAAATAAATTCTAGCAATATGCACCAAACTGAGCATGTGCAGAGCGACTCCAAAGGCTCTGTCTCATCAGGAGATGGATTGGGGACAGTGGAAAAGGGGGAGGATCAGTGTAGACGGGATCAAACAGCCTTTTTGCACAATGCAGAGGATTAACCCCTTGTAGTCCACAGTGAGTATAACAAGCATGCTTTCCTCCATATACAGAATGAATTTACTGTTGTGGGTTTAGTAACACTTAAAGCGCTTGTATAGCACAAAATGCGTCAAATATCTCCCCCCCCCGTGATTTAAATATTGTTGTAGCTGAATTTTATAAAGTCCACAAGGTGCGCAGCCATCCGGAGCATCTCTTCATTTCTACAGCAGCAAAGGTTTTAAATCTGCTTGTTGTCCTTATCATTGCTGAGCTATCTGAAAATGATTGACTAGGTATTCCTGCTAAATAAAATATAAATATAACAAATATAACAAAAATATAATACGTTTCAGCTTACCATTCCTCCAAGAAAAAGGGGAGGAGGAGGGAAAAGGGGAAAAGGATGTAACCAGTCCTTAGATGTGGTGGCTGGATTCGTTTTTCAGCTAGGAATATTTTCAGCAAGTACAGAATATTACCTGTTGATCCCGCCAGAAACCAAATGTCTTTGTGACTTCTTGTGAGCTGAACAGAAAGCACAAGCAAGTTTGTTTCTTCCAAGCAATCTTCTGTAAACTACAACGTGCCTCACCTCCCCATGTGATGGAGGAGAGGAGTGGAGGAGGTGTTTATAGTCTAAGGCCCCTTTCACATATGCTGTCTAATCAGGTTTGCCTGTCAGTTTTTCAGGCGGACCTGATCAGACCATCCATTCACTCCTATGGAGCGGTGGATGTCGGTGGTGACATGTCCGCTCACATCCACCACTGTCCGCCAAATCCAAACGGATGGAGGTCCTATTTACCATCCATCTGGCGGATCGAATGGGATCGGATGAAAATGGACAGGCGGCTCGTTTTTCATCCGATCTCCCCATAGAGGAGAGCGGGACTCTAACAGGTCCATCCCTGCACAGCGGAGCGGAGACGGGGCTGTCATACGCCTGCTTAGCAGGGATCAACTGAGCCATTCCACGCTGATCAAGCGGAGTCCATCAAAACGGATCTGCCCTGTGTGAAAGGGGTCCAAATCAGATCAGCCT
>BLSH010243213.1:27941-41475 GCA_018402905.1 Glandirana rugosa
GGTTTTTGTTAAAGTACTTCGTCAAACATCGTCACATTGTTTTTCCGGTTTGACTGGATTTTTTTTTCTGTTTTATGCTTGTTGTAAGCGTATGGACTCTCCGTTACCGAAGAGCCCTCGAGTACCGGCATCGGTACTCAAGCCATTGCCTCTCAGGTATGCGAATGTTGTTCGTATTTTGTCTTTTTTTTTAGGTCAGTTTGGCCTTTTTGTTACACTGCTACAAACTGCTTCATGAAATTGTTTTTGGAACAATTTCATCCTCATTTTTCTCTTTTTTTTCCTCCATGTTCTATTACACTATACAATTTGATCTATGGTTAACATTCTCTACATACACTGTCAGGGTATCCCACATTGTACTAAGCTCACATTGGCGTAATATCACAGTTCAGTCATGTTATTCTATAATGTTAAAGGTTTGAACTCCATCAAAAAATGATGGCTGACTTTAAGGGAATTTAGGACCTCTGGGGCGGATGTGATCCTGATTCAGTCAGGAAACTCACTTTCATTCTCCTCCAAATATTTCCCAGGCTCATATGAGGCGTCTGATTCATCTGGAAAGGCTAGAGTCGCAATACTGTTAAGGCGCTCCTGCCCGATCAAGTCATTCCACCTAGAACCTCATGGTCGATATATAATTTTGAATTGTGATTACACGTCTAGTCCTTTTATGCTTATGAATATCTATGCACCTAACTCAGGTCAGAAATTTCTAACGTTTGAAGTGTTACGGCTGTTTTCTGAGCCTTTTATGGTGGTAGGGGGGATTTTAACATTGCTCTCTCCCCCACACGAGATTGAAGATCTCTGTTTCAAACCAACTGCCACCTTCGATGCAATCCTTAGCTACCTCCTTTCAGAAACTTGTACATGCCCAACATTTGTTAGACATATGGAGGATAAAACACCCTACCAGTAGACAATTCTTATCCCCCCCCTCCTGTCCCCACAAGATGTTTTCTAGGCTGAACTATTTTTTTGTGATAGCTCCCCTCCTGTCAAGTGCAGGAGGGGACCTTGGTACAATGACGTGGTCTGATCATGCCCCCCGACCTTGGACCTTTCCTTGCCAACTGTATTCCCAAAAAAAGTCACTGATGACTCAATGAGTCATTACTCAATCATCTAGAAACTAAAGATAAACTTCTCCGCACTCTGACAGAGTTTTTCCAGCTTAACAAGGGTTCTGTGACCAGTATTTCCAATCTGTGGGAGGCCCACAAAGCTTACTTCCGGGGGCAGTGTATTCTGTTAGCTCTTGTATGAAGGACACAGCTTCTTTAAAGTTATCTTTGCTAGATAAATTACACACTGCCGAATGTCACCTGCTGCTCTCCCCCATGGTGGCCTGTATGCGAACAGTAATCTCTCTGTACAACCAGATCAAATCTCTGGACATGTCGGGTATAGCTAAGTCCCTTCTTTGGGTGAAACAAAAATTCTATGAGTACAAGCTCCATAGGATGTTAGTATCCAGACTTAAACCCAGACCTTTCCATTCCCTCTCTGATCACCTTAGACAGCCAGATGGTATGGCTATTCACTGCCCACAGACTATAACTTGGGTCTTCGGTGCGTTCTATGACAAACTTTATAATTGTTTAACCCCAGCCCTCCACCTCCATTCAATCAGGAGGCGTTTGAAACCTTCCTAGCAGATATAAAGCTACTAAAACTGACCAAGATGGACTTACAACTGAATGCCTCTATATCTGTGGAAGAGCTAGCTAACACTATTGAGCATTTGCCCTCACATAAATCTCCGGGCCCAGGTGGACTTCCTTATTCCTATTATAAAGCCTCTATAATTCTGTTTTGCAAGGCGAAATCCCACACCTGTCTTTTATGCACTCTTTCATCCTAGTTATACCAAAACTGCGTAAGGGCCTGTCACTCCCTGACAACTACAGGCCGATTGCACTTTTAAATGCGGATTACAAAGTCTTTACCAGGATTTTGGCCAATGGTTTATCCCAACTATTGTCCAAATTGATCGAAAAAGACCAAGTGGGCTTTGTCCTCACTAGACATGCAGGGGACAACACTAGGCATACCATTGACCTCATCGATATGTTAAATAGAGTCTGTCGTCCTGCATTAATATTGAGTCTAGATGCCCAAAAAGCATTTGATAGGTTGAGCTGGCCATACATGTTTGCCACTTTATCCAGATTTGGGTTTCAGGGCCCTTTTGTTTCTGCCTTAAAGGCTCTCTATTCTAACCCCCTGTCCCAGGTCCAGATGTCCTCTTTTATATCACAGGCCTTCCCGCTGTCAAATGGCACTATATAGGGATTCTCTCTTTCATCATTACTTTTCATCTTATGCCTGGAACCCCTAACTGAGACAATCCGCACTCACCCAGACATTCAAGGAGTCCCTATGCGACATAGGGAATATAAGTTGTCTTTATTTGCTGATAACATATTACTGACTCTTACTAACCCACACACCTCTCTCCTGTCCCTCCACACCCTTTTGACCCAGTTTAGCTCCTTATCTGGGTATAAAATCAATACTTCCAAAACAGAAGCTATGCTCCTTCATATCCTTTCTTTGCAGCACTCATACCCATATCGGTGGTGCCCCCACACTCTCAAATATCTGGGCATACAAATCACCCCTACTTATTCATCCTTATACCCAGCTAATTATACTCTGCTGTTTAGGGAAATTAATGATATGTTGAAACATTGGAATCCACTCCCAATATCCTGGCTGGGTAGGAAAAATGTGTTGAAAATGTCAATTATGCCTAAACTGCTGTACTTTTTTGAGACTCTACCAGTACCTATCCCATGCTTCAACTAAAGCTGCTTAAATGATGGTTCCAACTCAGTGGTTTTCAGAAATCGTGAAGGTTTAGGAGCCCTGGATATTTATAAATGTTACCTTGCTTCTCACCTCCATGCAGTTACATGGTCTAGTCGATCAGCACCAAATACATGGTCGGAAATCAAGATGGGATCTCTTTTCCCAGCCCGTCCCTGCTCTCTCATTTGGTCTCCCTCCCTATGTCAAGCCCCCACACTACAGAGGCTATGTCTAGGCCCGATGTAATTCACTCTGAAGATTTGGCATACCTGTGCCTCCAAGTTCTCTCTCTCCTCGCCATGCCCCCCTTATCCAATGTGCTTTTTAACCCTTTAATACCTGATGGTTTAGCTCATCCTCGTATGATTCCCTGGTCCAAGCTGCTTTATTTCAATTATGCCACTTTGTTCACTCTGCCACCAGTAAGTTTTGAACCTTTGGTGACCCCCAGTCCAAATATCAGATACCAAAAATGTTTTATTCCCACCTTCAAATAAAACATTACTTAGCAACTCTCACCCCATCCCTTACTTTATCTAAGCCAAATGCTTTTGCACTCATCTGCTCTCAAGGCCCACACCAATTACATCTAATCTCTGCCATATACCAGCTACTCCATGAGACCTCCCCACTCACTGAGGACCTTCACACTTACATGTGGAAATGGTCCCATATTATCCACTTACCAAGGGGTTTCCAGCTTTAGGACCAGAGCACTTTTTGCGATTTGGCACTCGTCGCTTCAACTGACAATTGCGCGGTCGTGCGACGTTGCACCCAAACAAAATTTGCGTCCTTTTTTCCCACAAATAGAGCTTTCTTTATGTGGTATTTCATCGCCTCTGAGTCATTTCTGATCGCCGCTATAAACAAAAGAAGAGCGACCATTTTGCAAAAAATCACAAATTTCTTACTCTTTGCTAAAATTCAAATCCAAAAAAAAAATATAAAAAAACATTTTTTTTCACCGGTTTTGGCCGATTTATATTCTTCCTCATATTTGTGATAAAAAAAAAAATCACAATTGGCGTTTATTGATTGGTTTGCGCAAAAGTGGCCGTGTTTACAGATGATGAGAATTAATTTCTGGGGTTTTTTTTTTTTTTGTTTTTTTTTTTACTACTAATGGTGGTGATCTGCGATTTTTAGTGGTACTATTGCAGCGGACATGTCGGACATTTTTGACACCTTTTTGGGACCAATGACATTTATTCAGCGATCAGAAATTTAAATGTCCACTGATTACTGTATAAATGTCATTGGCAGTGAAGGGGTTAACCTGGGGGGGGAGAGCTAGGGCTTAACTGTGTTCCCTGGGTGTGTTCTTACTGTGGGGGGGTTGGGCTACCATGGGCATTAGAGATCTAACTGATCCCAGTGACAGGGATCAGTAGATCATCCATGCCTGCACTGTCAAAATGGGGAACCGCCGTGTTTACGGTTCCCCGTTCTTTGCCTGTGGCCCCTCATCGCGGCTCGCTGGAGGACATCGGGTCTGCCCGAGCCACGGGCACACTCCTCAGCGGCCGTTCACAGATCACCGTCTTTTTACGGCGATTCGCGCACAGCAACCCGACTGCCGCCGTGAAAACACGGCAGGCGGTCGGGAAGTGGTTAAACAACAGTCAATTACCCTCCCTTGTTGGCACAAGATTTGGTCCTCAACATGTAAAGTATCCAGATGTGTGGTGCAGAGAGAGACAGCCTTTAAAGTTTTATTATTTTGGCACAGAACACCGGAGGTATTGCATCGTCAGGATCGCTCGCTATCCCCCCTGTGTTGGCGCTGTGGTAAAAAAAAAGAAAAAGGTACCCATTACCATATTTTCTGGCAATGCGAATTAATCATAGCCTTTTGGTCCATGGTAATTTCTCTGCTCCAAAGACATTACCTTTTCTATCTGGCTGCTAAAGAGTAGGCTTTAAAGTGCAACTGAAAATGTAAAAATAATTGGTACTGGACAGATTTTTTCTTAAGAGACCTAGCATGTCTCTTCTGCCACAAAAACTCCCTTCCTTTTTGCTTGTTTTTTTTTTTCTAAACAATCTGCAGTGCATGTGCAGTTCAATGCACACATGTAGAATCTGTAAGATGCTAAAAAGCTGACCCAAGATTCTTGATAATGCAAATACATCGTGCACATATAGGAGTTGTATAAGGATGAAGAGTGTGAAAGAAAACATTGAAAAAGACAGCAACAATGAGAAGAATATACCTTTTATTGCTGGAGATGCGTGAAATTCAAAAGTAGGCATGCCGTAATGTACAAGTATGTCCGAGTATGCTGTGCATATTTGCACATTATGGCAGGTGCTTTCTTCCTCCATTCTGCTTTAAGTTTAAATCCTGACATACTGGAAATGTTACTGCCAATTGCAACCTCATTTTATCAGGTTATTTTTGTGAAAGTTAAAAATAAATGCTATAATCTAATAAGTGTACAATATATCACAAAAGTGAGTACTCCCCTTACATTTTTCTAAATATTTTATGATATCTTTTCATGTGACAACACTGAAGAAATGACACTTTGCTACAATGTAAAAGTAGTGAGTGCACAGCTTGTATAACAGTGTAAGTTTGCTGTCCCCTCAAATTAACTCAACACATAGCCATTAATGTCTAAACCGCTGGCAACAAAAGCGAGTAGACCCCAAAGTGAAAATGCACAAATTGGGCCCAATTAGCCCTTTTCCCTCCCCGGTATCATGTGACTCATTAATGTTAAAATGTCTCAGGTGTGAATGGGGAGCAGGTGTGTTAAATTTGGTGTAATCACTCTCACTCTCTCATACTAGTCACTGGAAGTTCAAAATAACACCTCATGGCAAAGAACTCTGAGGATCTGAAAAAAAGAATGGTTGCTCTACATAAAGATGACCTAGGCTATAAGAAGATTGCCAAGACCCTGAAACTGAGCTGTAGGTAGCATGGGGGTCAAGACCATACACTGGTTTAACAGGACAGGTTCCACTCAGAGCAGGCCTCGCCATGGTCGACCAAAGAAGTTGAGTGCACATGCTCAGTGTCATATCCAGAGGTTGTCTTTGGGAAATAGATGTATGAGTGCTGCCAGCATTGCTGCAGAGGTTGAAGGGATGGGTGGGTTGGCCTGTCAGTGCTCAGACCATACGCCGCACACTGCATCAAATTGGTCTGCATGGCAGTTGTCCCAGAAGGGGACTCTTTTAAAGATGATGCACAAGAAAGCCCACAAACAGTTTGTTGAAGACAAGCAGACTAAGGACATGGATTACTGGAACCATGTCCTGTGTGTTGATGAGACAAAGATAAACGTATTTGGTTCAGATGGTGTCAAGCGTCTGTGGTGGCAACCAGGTGAAGAGTACAAAGATAAGTGTGCCTTGTCTACAGTCAAGCATGGTGGTGGGAGTGTCATGGTCTGGGGCTGCATGAGTATTGCCAGCACTAAGGAGCTACAGCTCATTGAGGGAACAATAAATGCCAACATGTACTGTGGCATACTGAAGCAGAGCATGATCCCCTCCCTTCGGAGACTGGGCTGCAGAACACACCTCCAAGACAACCGCTGCCTAGCTAAAGAAGCTGAGAGTAAAGTTGATGGACTGGCCAAGCATGTCTCCAGACCTAAACCCTATTGAGCATCTGTAGGGCATGCTCAAATGAAAGATGGAGGTGGAAGGAAGGAGGCGCAAGGTCTCTAATATCCACCAGCTCCGTGATGTCACCATGGACGAGTGGAAGAAGACTCCAGTGGTAACCTTTAAGCTCTGGTGAAATCCATGCTCAAGAGGGTTAAGGCAGTGCTGGAAAATAATGGTGACCACACAAAATATTGACACTTTGGACCAAATTTGGACATTTTCACTTAGGGGTATACTCACTTTTGTTGCCAGTGGTTTAGACATTAATGACTGTGTGTTGGGTTATTTTGAGGGGACAGCAAATTGACACTGTACACTCACTACTTTACTGTACTCAAGCTGTACACTCACTACTTTACATTGTAGCAAAGTGTAATTTCTTCAGTGTTGTCACATGAAAAGATATATTAAAATATTTACAAAAATGTGAGGGGTGTACTCACTTTTGTGAGATACTGTATGTTAAAAGTCAGCAGCTACAGTTTATTTTTTTCTGAAGGAGCCTAGAGCTGTTCTTTAACCACTTCCGGCCCGGCGTATTGACAAATGACGTCCGGGTGGGTGGTTCGTTATCCTGACTGGACGTCTATTGACGTCCTCAGGATAACATGTGATCGTGCGCCCCCTGGGGTGCGCATCACGGCGATCGGTGGTGCCATGGGTCAATCTGACCCACCGCATTACCGACCGAGGTAAAAGGCTTCCGTGGAAGCCCTTTACCATGTGATCAACCGTGACCAATCACGGCTGATCACAGTGTAAATAGGAAGAGCCTTTCATCGGCTTTTCCTCTGCTCAGGTCTGCGGACCTGAGCAGCGGAGAGCCGATCGGCTGCTCGTCTGATGGGGGGGTGCTGCACTGAACGTTTATCAATGCTGCGCCCCTCAGGATCACCCCACTGGACCACCAGGGAGCCAACCAGGACCACCAGGGAGCCCCCCCAGACACTGCGAGGAGGCCGCCCAGGACCACCAGGGAGGGAACATGGAGGCCGCCCAGGACCACCAGGGAGCCCCCACTAAACCACCAGGTAAGGGCAATATAATGCACTGTAGGGATGGCACTGTACCCATATATGATGGCTGCCAGTGCCATCCCTAACAGTGCTGTATGCACCAGTGCCCACCAGTGCCACCTATCAGTGAGCACCTGTGCCCACCTGTGCCACCTATCAGTGCCCACCTGTGCCACCTAAAAGTGCCCACCTGTGCCACCTAAAAGTGCCACCTATCAGTGCCCAGCAGTGCCACCTATCGGTGCCCTTTGCCACCTATCAGTGTCGCCTATGAGTGTCCATCAGTGCCACATATCAGTGTCGCGTATCAGTGCCAGTCAGTGTTGCTTATCAGTGCTGCCCATCAGTGCTGCATATGTGCCCCATCATCAGTGCAACCTTATCAGTGCCACCTCATCAGTGCCAGTCTGTACTGCCTCCTCAGTGCCTGTCAGTCTAGCCTCATCAGTGCTCATCAGTTTAGCCACATCAGTGCCCGACAGTGAAGGAGAAAATGTACTTTATACAAAGTTTTGTGACAGAAACAAAGAAAAATGTTTCAGTCTTTTTTTATTTATAGCGCAAAAAATAAAAACTGCAGGGGTGATCAAATAACACCAAAAGAAAGCTCTATTTGTGGGAACAAAATGATAAAAAGCTTGTTTGGGTACAACGTTGCACGACCGTGCAATTCTCATTCAAATCACAACAGCACTGAAAGGTGAAAATTGGTCTGGGCGGGAAGTTTTCTAAGTGCCTGGTATTGAAGTGGTTAAGTTAGGTGCAAATGTTTGCACAAAATGTTTTATTTGAAGATAAGTAAAGAGCAATCTGGGTGGCAAATAAAAAACTCTCATAAGGTATCAAAAAGAAGAAGTATTTTGGTTCAAACATCTAGGATATTACCAATCTGGAAGAGAGATTTCTATTTCTATATTGTAGTTTGAGTGAGACTGTCAGGAAGATGTTAAATGGAATTTAGTTTTGCAAGTGTTCCAAATCCCCTTTTATAGATATCCTTGTAGAAAGGACTTCTATGCTTCTGCAATCAATAGAGAGTCCCCAAAGTAAAGAAGTACAATGGAGATATTGGTGGACAGTGCTCAATGGGTTGGATATCAGGATAATGAGAAAGTCAATATAGCCATAAATAAATAAATTTTAATTTCTTTAATAAACAAAATGTTGACTAAAAAGATAAAATAATGTTATAATAAGTTGAGTCTACGATACCACTAAAGGTCCGCATGGGCGTTGAGGAGTTAACATCATCCAGAAAGCCAAATTATGGAGCTTGGGTGGGAGCCAATATCCATGCTGTCCAGAATGGAGACCTGGTCTGGAAGAAGGCACCCACTGGCCAGAGGCAGAGGTACAGGATGGTGTGGAGGGTGATGAGGCTGTGGATTGGATGGTATGTTTTCACCAGGAGCCCTATAGGAGGCTGGAGATGCAGGGCTCCTGGTGACAACATACCACCCCGTGGTCCACGGCATCGTCACCCTCCACATCAGCCCATTCCTTTGCCTCCAGCCAGTGGGCCCCTTCCTCCGGACCAGGTTTCCATTCTTGACAGCATGGATATTGGCACCCTCCCGTGCTCCACAGTTTGGCTTATTGGATGATGTTAACTCCTCAACGCCCTTGAGAACTTTAGTGGTATCGTAGGCTCAACTTATTATCTCGCCCCAGGCACCCAGCTTCACAGTCACACGTTGACATCTGCCACATACCAGACCGATGTGCTCTGTGTCCTCCCTGCTGCACAGTGCCAGTCTTCCTCGGGATGCTAACCGCACACCAGTGTTGGTCAAAGCGCGATTCCACAATTCATTTCACTGGCCTGGCTCTCGGCTACCACGGGTAGCAATCCCAGTGCTCCAGCTTGCTCTGGCATCTGCCATCTTGCTGCTCTTTCAACGTGGCTCCTCCTCAGCTACACCCAGAAGCGGAAGTGACATCACAGCTTCTCCCCGATCTCTGGCTTGACCAATTGTAAGCTGTGACTCCGCCCGCACTCCCAGGCTAACTGACTCTGCAGCAGTGACTCCTCCTTTTGGGCGGGTCTCTTCAGTGTGCTCTTTCTCGCGGTGCAAGTTAACCCTTTTGTTTCTGCCATTTGAACACTGTTGAACACTGTTTGAAGACAGTATCCATTACAGCAAACACCCAGACAGCAACTTCACCTGCCCTTGCACAAGTCTCAGCCACACTCCTTCTCCAGTGCGCTAAACTACAATCTTCATTGCCACTGCTTGAAAATGTCCCATTGCTAGCAACTGTGTAGCAGACATTTTCCTCTGTAGTACACAGGCTGATGCAACCCTTGTCATCTGTTATCTTGCACCCTGAGTTAGCTTTTCCTTGGCCATCACTTGAAATGCACATGCACTGATAACTGCAGAGCAGACATTCCCCTCTATGGCACAACACAGTCTCTCTTCGATTGCTGTCCCACAATCAACACAGCAAGACATGACAATTTCTTAGACACTTTACTTGGCTGTTGCCAGGAGCAATCACTGCTGCGATATTTCAGGTGATGAATCCCAGGCGATGCCCCCAAATGTAGCACTGCTCCCATGGGAACTGCTTAGATATCTGCACCTGGGTCTCCCATTGATCATCCTGCAGCCAGTTACACTGTATTCTCACACAGCCAGGTGCACACACTCTTCCACTCTTCGTCACCAATGACCAGTCTAGGGGATTTGATTTTATGTTTTATTTGGAGAACTTGGATAGGAGAAGGGATTTAGTAGGATACTCCAAATTAACCAACTCTCTTTCTGTAGAACTGTGGAGCAGATTATCTGCTGAACCATACAGTGTCTGTATGGAAGAACAAGTCCCTCTGTAGCAGAAGAGACTCAGTGGACTTTGTCAGGGGACTTTAAGTCTTCAAGACACTAGCCAGAGTCCCCTTTAGTCCCCTTTAGCCAATATGCTGACTTTTAGGACCAGAGGGGGATTTCAGCAATACATTCAGTCTCAGGGATCCCTTCAGGGGTTTGTACTCACAAAATGTCCAGGGGCAGCTGGTAGCCTCCTTCCAACTTTAAAGCGACAATCTATACCAGTGACATAAGACCAAATCCATAGACTTCCTCCCTCAGTCAGCTTGCACAGGAACCCTGGGTTGTAGCTTTCAGGCTTCAGGCCCTCAGGTCAGGCACCTGAGGCCACATGGCTGCCTCCTCCCCACCTGTACCTCTCTTCCTAAAGGTGGGCTGGACTGGAACCCCAAGCCCATGTGCTCCTCAGAATTAAATACAGCCACCCAGCATCCCCTTCTAATTGGCCAAGGCTGTATCTGCATCCATGCTCTCACCTGCTAGGTTTCCTCCCACTGTCCAATATGCCTTCTTGCTATTGGATCAGTGTGAAACATCGAGACAGCATGAGCCACACCAGAGCACACTGAGCCTACTTCACTAATCAATCACTGTTCTCTGTTAAGGAGACAGCACCTATATTTGCCTGTCTATTTCTCTGTTAAGCAGAAATGCTAAAACTATATATACTCTCTAGCACCTACCTAGGAGGGTGCTACAAAAACATCCTGTGTATGCTAATAAATTAGTTGCTATGGCAAGGTAAACATTTTTAAAATAATGCCTAGACTAAAAATATCTGATTGTAGACCAGATTATTTATATTCTATTTTAATTCAATGTGTTGTAAACAAGAAGAAGAATTACATTTATTTGATGGCAGCTAAAAATTCAAGCAGTGGTGTGGCTAGTAGGGATGGGTGAAAGGTTTGCCCGAGCATAAGTTCGGGCCGAACTTTCGCTGTTCAGTTGTTCAGCGAACAACCGAACAAACGGAGCGTTCTACCGT
The DNA here is from genome assembly GCA_018402905.1 of Glandirana rugosa. NCBI lineage: Eukaryota > Metazoa > Chordata > Amphibia > Anura > Ranidae > Glandirana > Glandirana rugosa. The sequence goes on from BLSH010243213.1 coordinate 39,227, forward strand.
TTGTTCGTCCCTCCCCGAACCGACCAAAATGCAATGCGGCACTGAAAAATGAATTGCAAGCCCTGATTGGCTGAAGCAGTGAAAGCTTCAGCCAATCAGGGCACATAGCACTGTCAGAGTCATGACTGGACACTGTGGGGTTGATTTAAGAAGACCAGAGAGTGCACAATCTGATGCAGCTCTGCATATAAACCAGCTTTCAGGATTTTTGATTAAAGCTTAATTGAAGAAACTGAAGCTAGAAGCTGATTGGCCATCATGCACAGCTGCACCACATTTTGCACTTTCCAATTTTAGTAAATCAACCCCTGTCATCATGACTTTATCCAATCATGGCTCAATACCGCCCCGCAGTATAAAAGTATTCTTTCAATGGCAGCCATTTTCAGTGTTATTTTGGCTGGAGAGGGATAGAACAGGGCTCTGTTCAGTGCTATTAGTTAGCTAGTGTGCTAAGCTGTGCTATTTTGCTTTAATTGTCAGTGTAGAATATTAGTTTAGTGTCAGTCTAAGGATAGTGTGATTGTAGGGAGGAGGACCATTCATCTTTGCATAGTGTGCAGCTAGAGAAGGGATAGCTTAGACAGTTTCACTGTAGTGCAGTGAGACCGTGGCATTCATACATACATTAGTGTATATGTAGAGTAGGGACAGCTCAGATAGTTTTAGTATAGTGAGACCGTGTCAGTAATCTTTACATAAGTGTATAGCTAGAGTAGGGACAGTCTATTTGATTGCATTACTGCAAGTTTAACGCCATTTACTTCTCTGTGTGTTACCGCCAGTTGAACGGCATTTACTTCTGTGTGCGTTACTGGCAGTTTAACGCCATATAGTTCTAACTGTGTTACTGGCAGTTTAACGCCATATAGTTCTGAGTGCGTTACTGCCAGTTTAACGCCATTTACTTCTGTGTGCGTTACTGCCAGGTTAACGCCATATAGTTCTAAGTGTGTTACTGCCAGCTAAACGCCATATAGTTCTAAGTGCGTTACTGCCAGTTTAACACCATATAGTTCTTTTTTTTTTTTTTTTTTTTCCCACTTCAGTAGACCGTTTCAAGAGTTCCATTTCATAGAAGCATTCATATAGATCTCTTGTTTAGTCTCATCATTGTGGTTTATTTTCCTTTGCTAGATTTAATCCCCTTCCCATCCCTCCTCCCACCCTCCTCAGATATACTACCATATCATACTTATGTTATTATTATTTATTGTTTGTTTTTGCCCCACTTCATTCACTCCACAAATCACATCCAGTTGTGTTTTTGTTGCACCCTACAGGATCCTCTTCACTGAACCTGATCTATTGTCTTCATTTTGCTTTCTCCTCTTCTTCCCTTCTTCTCCTCCCCTTTCTCTCTAAGTCACCACTCTATTTCCCTAGTCCAAGGTCTCCATTTTTCTTCAAAAACTCTAAGTTTTCCTCTCTTGATATAGGTTACTCTTTCCTTCCATTTCGTTTCCCTAAGTGTTTTAATCCAATCCTCTACCTTAGGCGGGTTTCTCTCTTGCCACTTTTGCGCAATCACCTTCCTAGCTTGGAATAGGCAACCCACAAGTAATTCAAAGTGTTTCAATCGACTCATTCTCTCATCTAGGATACCTAATGCACATAATTGTACTTCTTTAATTAAGGAAAGACCACAAACTTTATTGATCATTTCTATTACCCCCTCCCAATATCTGAAGAGTTTAGGACATCGCCAGATCATGTGCACCAGGGTCCCCCCTCCACTACATCTTGGGCATCTATCGTCCTGTCTTTTCCCATATCTATGGGGTTTTTCCGGTGTGTAGTAGACCCTATATAACCAATATAGATGGGACATTCTTTGTGCCGGGGACATTGAAACCATGGGACCGGTCTTTAAATACTGGCTCCATAGTTCCTCAGAGATTTCTCCTACATCTTCTTCCCATTTCTTTTTGATAGATGCCCCATCCCCGTTTTTCTTTATGTGCACATACAGTTCCCTATATGCCTTAGAGATTGCTCCTTTACGTTCTGTTGATTCCATTACTCCTTGGAGGTTAGGGAACTCACTCCATTCTAGGTACTCATCTTTAAATTGCGTCTGTAATGCATGTCTAATTTGTAGGAATCTGAAAAAGGACCATTTCGGAATATCAAACTCCTCCCTCAGTTCCTCAAATGACTTTAATATATTGTTTGAGTATAATTGGCTAACCCATACTATTCCCCTTCTTTCCCATTCCTTGATTTTTTCCAGTTTTTTAAGTTCTGGC
>BLSH010243213.1:47939-60134 GCA_018402905.1 Glandirana rugosa
CCCCAGCTATAGTTATAGTCGAGGTGAGTCGAATGAGGAGGATACGCTCTCCACATTCATATATATAATTCTTACCTCATCACCCTAGATAACACGTCAGACTCCACCTACGCCTACCCGCCATATATAAGAATGACCACTGAACGTTTTTACTGGATAATCAGGACCACTTATATATGTATGGAGGAGGTAAATCATACCTTCACGATGAATCTGACCAATTCAAGTAATATCTATTCGGTGTATATGGTCATTATCACTACCCTCTGAAGTTTCAGTCCTGCCTCGCTCAAAATAGAAGAAAACCTCTCTTCTGCTGCCCTATTTCTTTTATTATCAGGTGGGAATCTATCACATCTCCCATCTAGAGTCATATTGAAGTCTCCCATCACTATTACTGGTATATGTGGCTTATCTATAATGAACTTAACCAGTCTAAGTAGCACTTCCATACTAAATGGAGGAGGTATGTATATATTCACCAGGACTAATAGGTCATTTTTGCAAGTCACCAGTAAGAATATATACCGCCCATCCGCATCCACCTCAGACTGCACAATAGATCCCACTACTCCATTCTTAATATATATACTTACACCTCTCGCATAGGAGGAGTAAGCTGAGTGGAGCTGATATTGATATCGACCCCTTGTTACAGTAGCAAGACCATCCCTAGCCAGGTGGGTTTCCTGTAGGCAAATTACATCGGTCCCTAACCTTCCCATCTTTGCGAAGATCGCCTTTCTCTTTTCTGGAGACCCCATCCCTCTAACATTCCAAGATATAAAACGCAGGTTTTTAGTGCTCATTTCGCTCTTTTCGACTCATCTTCTTACCCATATAATACACCTGTATTGTTACAAATCTTCCATGGTGCCACAATTCCGTGCCCTCACTTCTACTCTCTTGTGTAATTATCAGTGCTCTCTTTTTTGTGCTGTCTACAAGGTCAGTGAATCCAAATTGATCATATATCACCCTCCCCCTTTCATAGTGCTTAAAACGAAAGCCTTCCCCCCCCTGTTACTCATTCTTACATATTGCTTACACCAAAAACCCTCCCCCCCCTGACCCCCCCTTCCCCCAACCCCCTTTGGTTCTACCTAGGGGCATAACTTGTGACCTCCCACATACTCTTACCCTCCCCCACCCCCGTCTTTCCACATCAACCATCTCAAACGTGAACCCCCTTTCTGCCCCAAACGTCGTGTCCCATAACGTGATCTATTCCGCAATCACAATTCACTCACAATTCATTCATAAGTCCCTACCCAGTGCCTCTCACCCCTCATCTGAATTCAATTTCTGTTTGTTGTTTTCCAGCCAGATCGTGACATTTTCAGGAGTATCAAAGAACTGACTTTGACCCAGCGCCGTCACTCTCAATCGGGCTGGATACAACAACGCATATTTAACTTTGTATTGGAGTAGAGAGAGTTTGACATCTCGGAATCTGGCTCTCTTTTTCTGGAGCTCTGGGGAGAAGTCTGGATATATAGATATCCTACTACCATTAAACATCAGGTTCCCTTTTTCCCTGGCTCTTTGCAAGATATTGACTTTGTCCCGGTAATTTGATAGTTTAACTAGAACTGGTCTAGGAAATGACCCCTGCGGGTGGGGCTTAAAAGGTACCCTGTGCGCACGTTCCACACAGAAATTTGGTGACAGTGGAGTTGTACCTCCAAATTCTCCCTTGAGCCACTTCTCTAAAAAAGCCACAGGATCCTTTCCCTCACTGTGTTCTGGGAAACCCAATATCCTGATGTTCTTCCTCCGTGATCTATTTTCCAGGTCATCCAGCTTGTATGCCTGGGCCTCTACCTTTTCCCGGAGAGCCTTTAACTCCTTTTTTAAGGGGTTGAGCTCATCTTCCACCACACCCAGTCTCTCCTCCACCACTGATGTCCTCTCCTGGATAGTCTGTAAATCTTGCCGTACCAGTGTGATTTCTTCTCTGACTCCCCTCATTTGAACAAATAGCTCCGCCAACGTAGCTCTGCAGATGTTAACCACCTGTAGCACTCCTTTAAGTGATGGTTCTGTCTCCCCAGTACTACTCTTATTTGTCTCTTCTGAGCTAGTTGATAATTGGAAGCTGGTAGGATGTGCCCCCACCGCCTCCTCCTCCAATGCCACAGGTACCTCCAAATTTGTTATGCTGGGCCCTTGACTCTTCCTCTGCTGTTTACCGTCTTGATGGTTTTTTGTTATAGACTGCGTATTGCCCTTAGTCAGTGTTTTAGATGGCGAATGAGCATATTTTTCTAATTTTTCCGCCACTGCTGAAGTGTCCTTGGATTTGGATTTCTGAGTGGACGGGATCTGGTCCTCCCCTTTCTTTTTCGTCATGGTAAAGAGAGAGTCCTCTCACCCCCAAAGGGGAGAAAGAGGGGAAAAAAAAAAAAAAAGGGAAAAGATTGACTCTTTGTACAGAATAGAGGCCTCTATTTCTGGTAAATCAAGACCTGGGAAACACACCCTAGGTACCACTGTCCACCACTTTCTTGCTCTGTCTTCATTTTCCACACTCTTTGTGCTGCATGGGCTTTCTTCCGTGCTTGTATACTACCTCCTTAAGCGTCTCCTTTCTCACAGGAGAAGCCCTAGTGAGTCAAGGCAAAGCACTCTGCCCCTGCCTTGTACCCAACAGTCCTATTTAGGGGACCCCCTTGCGGACTGTATGCAAGACCTTTTGTGCTCCTCAGCTCCCCTCCACCCCCTCTCTCACAGACGGTGGAAATCGGGAAGGCCCTCAAGAGCACCCACCAGGTATTGTCATATAACGGTCAGCCACAGAGTCTGCAAGGTTAGTGTATTTCCTATGTCTCCTCCAGCCTCTACACCTCTGTGCGTATCAGCGTGTTTGTTCCATCGAGGAAGAGACACAAAAGGAGAGGGAGGAGGAAAGAAGCAAGCATAGATATGTCCACATTTGTTTTTAAAACAGTTAACAGGTAGCAAGATTCCTGGGGCTATCAGCTAAATCAGCCTACACAAACAGTGCCCATAACCACTTACTTTCTGAGTGCGCCTCCGTCTTTAAATCTGATAGCACTGTTATTGCTCCCAGCCTAGACACACTCACCAGTCTTCCCGCAATTTGCATGCACCGGCCCCTCAGGAATCACCTCTCCACTCCTCACTCCAGGGCAAGATACTCTCACATGTATGCCCGCATCACCTTCTCCAAGCCGTGACTTGCAGCCCGCCTCCCTCGCTGCTCCAGCAGACAAGCTTGACCGGCCCCTCGCGGCTAGCGGGACACGCGCAAGGCTTTCCAGTGCTGACTTGACGGGACCTTCAATCTCTCCAGCGGTTCCAGCCACCCGTCACCGTCGCCATCGCCACTAATCTTCTCTGGAAGCGTGGAGGCACCCTGGCCAGACTTGATCCGATCGGCCCCTGGGAGAGACGCTGGACACATCGTTCAGGGCAGTGCGGGAGCTCTGACTCTCAACCACCTCCCCTCCGGTCACGCCCCCGGAAAGCAGCAACACCATATAGTTCTAACTGCGTTACTGCCAGTTGAACGCCATTTACTTCTGTGTGCATTACTGCCAGTTTAACTCCATATAGTTCTAACTGAGTTACTGCAAGTTTAACGCCATATAGTTCTAAGTGTGTTACTGCCAGTTTAATACCATATAGTTCTAAGTGCATTACTGCCAGTTTAATGGCATATAGTTCTAAGGGGTTGATTTACTAAAGCTGGAGAGTACAAAAACTGGTGCAGCTGTGCATGCTAGCCAATCAGCTTCTAACCTCAGCTTGTTCAATCAAGCTTTGACAATAAAACCTTGAAGCTGATGAACCTTGATTCTGTGTGGAGCTGCAGCAAATTTTGCACTTTCAAGCTTTAGTAAATCAACCCCTACGTGCCTTACTGCCAGTTTAATGCCATATAGTTCTTTGTGTGTTACCGCCAGTTGAAAGGCATTTACTTCTGTGTGCGTTACTGCCAGTTTAACGCCATATAGTTCTGTGTGCGTTACTGTCAGTTGAACGCCATTTACTTCTGTGTGCGTTACTGCCAGTTTAACGCCATATAGTTCTAAGTGCATTACTGCCAGTTTAACACCATATAGTTCTAAGTGCATTACTGCCACTTTAACTCCATATAGTTCTAAGTGCTTTACTGCCAGTTTAACGCCATATAGTTCTAAGTGCATTACTGTTACTGCAAGTTTAACTCCATTTACTTCTGTGTGCCTTACTGCCAGTTTAACGCCATATAGTTCTAACTGCGCTACTGCCAGCTTAACGCCATATAGTTCTAAGTGCGTTACTGCCAGTTTAACGACATATAGTTCTAAGTGCGTTACTGCCAGTTGAACGCCATTTACTTCTGTGTGCATTATTGCCAGTTTAACGCCATATAGTTCCAATTGCGTTACGGTCAGTTTAACGCCATATAGTTCTAGCATATAGTTTGGCGCATTATATTGCAGTATATTACAGTGTATCCATGGAGTGTGTTTGTGTAGTGTGAATATTCAAATTAGAGTGCACCAAACACCACTTCAGATTGATTAAAGTGCATCTGCATACAGATTTCCACTTCTTCATAAGATTTGCTAATAAGCACCGCTCCCTACCTCCCAATAATGTCTGGGAGGACAAGGAGAGGCAGACATTCCCTTGGCACTGTAAGGGGCCAGCAACAAATGTGTCCACAGGCAAAGATGGACGTGGTGATCAGTCCTCAGGCAGGGCATCATTTCCTCTGTTTAGTGAGTTTGCCCATGCTATCCAGCCACAACATGCAGAGGAGGTGGTGGATTGGCTTACTGAACCTTCCTCATCTTCATCATCCTCTGTCATGCAGTCCCCTGCAGTTGCCAGAGTGGATAAACCTGCCTCCTTGTACACATCTATTTCTGCCATAGCCCCAACATCAGCCATGAAGGATGAGTCAGCGGAGTTATTTGACCACAGCGTCAGTCAGTTGCTCCTTGATGATGCCCAGCCATTACTGGATTCAGATGTTGGTTCTGAGGTTGAGGATGACAGGAACATGAGCCAAGAAAGAGGGAAGAACACTGGTAGACAAATTGGCATTCATGTTCCCCCAGCCGAAGCATATTGCCAAGTTGTCTCCAGTGGTAATGATAATGGAGGAGATGGAGATGATGATGATAATGATGATGATGAGGTCACTGATGCAACTTGGGTGCCAGATAGAGCAGAGGAGGAAACTGAAGGTGAGGCGGATCAACCTCAAGGAGGTCGACATCAAGAAAGAGTAGAGAGCAGACACCCTATTCCATCAAATTTTGCAGCTGTTCTCTCCTGGCCCACTCCCAAAAGCTCAGCTTGCTGGGCCTTTTTCAGCACATCTGCAGCAGACCGCACTGTTGCTATATGCAAACTGTGTCTCAAGCACATCAAACGTGGCAAAAACACCAGCCATTTGGGTACCACATGCTTAAAAAGGCATGTAACGTCCAACCATTTAGCCCGTTAGCAAGAGCACCTAAAAGACACACAAAAGGGGCACAAATCTGTCCTTCCTCCTCCTTACCCACTTCCGTCTGCCCCTGCTATACCGAGTCCTTACCTCTCAGCAGCCTCCACTGACAGGGATGATGGGTGTCACAGGTCCTTGGGTCCTAGCAAAACATCTACCAGTAGCACACCACCAGCATATAAATGCAAGCTTATCAAAGCTGTTGGTTCTCCAACTTTTGCCTTTCAGCCTGGTGGATTCTGCCCCCTGCCGTGAATTTGCACAATGTGCTGTACCACAATGGCAGTTTCCCAGTCGCTACTACTTTTCACGTAAGGCAGTTCCATCCCTCTACCATCACGTGGAAGGGATGTTCTGGCATCGTTGGGCAAGGCAGTTAGCCGTAAAATCTACCTTACTGCTGACACGCGGTCCAGCAAGCATGGGCAGGGACAATATATTTTGTTCACAGCACACTGGGTAATGCTGCTTGCAGCTCGAAGGGATACAGGACAGGGCTTGGTGCTGCAGCTTGTTGTGCCCCCACGTCTCCATACAGCTGGTGGTGATGCCAGACCTATGAGCTCTACCCCCTCCTCCTCCTTCGCCACCTCCATGTCCTCCTCTGCAGAATTGTCCTATCAGCATCAGGTACCTGCTAAGCATTCAAAGGGCTATTCCATGAGTCAGGCTAAAAGGTGCCATGCAGTGCTGCAGCTGGTGTGTCTAGGGGACAAGAACCACACTGGACCAGGGATACTTGCAGCTCTGCAGGGACAGGGCCAGAGGTGGTTCCCATCTCACCAGCTGGACCTAGGAATTGTGGTGTGCGATAATGGCTCAAACCTCCTGTCCATCCTTAGACAAGGAAAGTTGACACATGTGCCATGCCTGGCACATGTCCTCAATTTGGTGGTGCCGCGTTTCCTAAATATGTACCCAGGGTTGCAAGATGTGCTAAAGCTGGCCAGAATAGTCTGTAGCCATTTCAGGCAGTCATACACAGCCAGTGCTCAGTTGGCTGAAATTCAGCAGGAATTCCACCTGCCCATATACTGCCTGATTTGTGACATGCCCATTAGGTGGAACTCAACTTTAGCAATGTTGCAGTGGCTATACAAGCAGCAGAGGGCCGTCAATGAGTATCTTTGCAAGTATGGCACAGCGACAGGCTCAGGCCGCCTGTGCTTTTTTACCCCAAGCCAATGTCTGGTCATTAAGGACGCATCCACTGTAATGTCACCATTTGAGGAGGTCACAAGGATGGTGAGCCTTGATAGTGCATGCATCAGTGACACAAACTCCTGTTGTATTCCTGCTGGAGCAGACTCTGCGTGACATTATGGACTGGAGGCAGAGCAGCAGGAGGAAGAGGAGGATTTCCTTTCCTCTCAAGGCCCACTTTATCCAGACACCATCATTCCTATGTCACAGAACACACAGGAGGAGAGAGGGGAGGAGGATGAGGAGGAGGATTCTGGCACTTTCGCAGGCTTAGAAGAAGAGGAAGACATGCGTCAATCTGTAAGCGATGGTTTTCCAACCCCAGGACCCTTGGGAGTAGTACGTGGCTGGGAGGAGGAAGTTCCAGATGCTGTCATCCTGAGTGCCTCCAAGTAGACTGCTTCTCAAGCCTTGGCAAATTTGAGGCGCATGGACAACCTCATGCTTCAAAGCCTGCTGTTAGGAAGAGAATCTGTGGCTAAAGTGGACTTTCTGCACCTATGCGCGCATGTCATGGATCTGCTACCCAGCGCAGGGGTCACTAAGGGTTAACAATTGTGCAGGGTGATTTCATTGATTGGAGTCAGGCTGCCTTATTTAAACACCTTAGCAGCACACAGACTCTGCTGTCTGATCTACAGCATATAGTGTGTGTTCCTGAGCTACCTGTATCTGTTCCTCTGTGGCTGTGACCCGGATTGCCTGACTTTTCTGATTTCTGCCTGCACCAACCCCTGGACTGTCTACGACCACTCTCTTGCCTAGCCCTCCTGTACTTTGACTGCCTGCCTGTTGACGACCCAGACTGAACCCGACTATCCACCTGCCTGCTCCTCTTGTACTGCACCGCCAGCATGTTTCATGTCCCAGCCTGTACGACCATTCCCGAGTCAGGGTCGTAAGGGAGGTTACCCACTGCACAAGTCAGACTCCTCCACCAGGTACGTAACACCTGCAAAAGGACCCAACAATATGTGTCATAAAGGAGAATGACCATTATTGGTTGGCAACACTCCTTGACCACCGTTATAAGGGCAAGGTCTCGGAACTCATCCCGTTCCCCCAGAGAGTGCAGAAGATAAAATCTCTTGAGGACACGTTAAAGAGGTTTTATTGAACATTTTTCCTGACTCCAGTAGGTTACAGTGTCATGGAAAATGTTCTTTTGAGTCTTCTGTGTGTCAAGAGGGGAGCGTGGGAGAAGGCGTCTGCCTCAGTGAGGCATTTCGTAATTTTTTTAGTCAGTGGATAAGAGGCTTGCCCCTAGTCCTTTCCAAAAGCCCTTGTCCTGGCTGGGTCTTTCACATTTCTCTCCCATCCAAAGTAGACTAACAAGATCCAAGACCCCCATCTAGTCTGGACCTGCGTTATAAACTATAAAAATCTGCGCTGTGGATGTGTGAAACTGAAATCACAAACAAATATCTATACACACTGAAATGCTGTGAAGCAACAAGTGCATAAAAAGACTGGGGGCGCTAACTCTTTACTTTCTACATTCTCCTAACTTTCCTTCCTTCTTTCTCTTTCCTACATCTCTTTCCTTTATCTTTTGACAGTTAATGCTTGTTATAATTTGGGCTATTTGATTTCAACTACCTTTTGTTGTCAAAGCAAGCTTATGTTATACCCAGGACAGTTTGTTTGGGCAATTAAGCCCATTATATATGCCTGTTCATTAACAAGGGCTTGGGAGCTGGACAGGGTGGGTGTTACAGGGCCGAGGTCACAGCGTGTTCCTCTTTAGGGTGACCTTGGTCCAGTGCACTCCCCCGGGATCCCGATCCCTAACTCCTTATCTACTCCTAAGATTTCTCTAGGCGAAACTCTTCTCGAACTTTTTATCGACATGGCAGAGTTTAGAGCTATAGTGATACTAACGAGTTTATTGGAAACTCAATTGCTACTGGGTGATACTACTGGTTTATTGAGATCATATCTCTTTTTTGTCTTCTATGTGCTCTTGGCAACAAAGGTTATGCTAACTTTGAAGCTGGGATATTCCGTAGGCCTTAGTTCATTTGGTTTCCTGATGGTCTCAGGAGACACCAGGGTAAATTTCCGCTTCGGTCTTTATGCAATATACCCTTAATTCCTTCTTTTGCCTCTTTATCGGTCCACAGACCTCAGGTTGATGCCCTTATTGTATCAAGCCCAGTTCAGTTTATCTCAATTGTTGTATGCCTATAACCATACAGCTGTAAAACCCTTTTTTTGTATTACATGTCTTGATTGTGTATAAAACTAATAAATAATTGAAATATAAAAAGACTGGGGGCAGCCGCACTCAGGAAATACCTGCCCAATAATACTTTTTACAGCAAACGGCGCCAACCCAAATAATATATAAGAAACAAAAATCATTATATCAAATCATATAACATATAAGTCCATAACATCCTAAATTAAGTGATGAAAAAATAACTCTATCCAAATCTGTATAAAAGTGACGATGTGCATAAAGTGCTCTTCAGTGCTCCACACAAAACTGTGCTCTTAGTGACAAGTGCCCAACGTGACCCTTTTGTGCCCTCACTCACCAGAGCAAATGGACCTACTGCTTTTCAGTCAGCAGATCATAAAGGCTAAGGTCTGGTGAGGATAGAGGTCTTGGTCAGGTATAGACTGCAGAGATGGGCCCGACCTATAGCCAGCGTTTGGATTCAAAGAGCTAGTCAGAGATGTCTGCTCAGGAGAAGAGTTTGTAGTAGCAGGCGGCAGTGCAGCAGAATCTGGGTGTGGCCAAAGGTGTAAGGGGCGTGACTCCAAGTCACATTTACATGCAAAAAAAAAAAACCCTCAGGAGCCAGGTGAGGCCCCCGTGCAGGCGGTGCAGGGTGTCACTGGTTGCTATGGTGACGGATTCCAGGCTCAGCTGGGCGGGCCAGGGTCTGTACAGGATATGAAGAATAGAATGTTCCTGGAGGGGTCCCAGGAAGAGCGGAGCCGGAGGGCTATTTTTTCATCACTTAATTTTGGACGTTATGGACTTATATGTTATATGATTTGATATAACGATTTTGGTTTCTTATATATTATCTGGGTTGGCGCCGTTTGCTGTAAAAACGTATTATTGGACTTGCGTTAGTTGGGTAGAGTGAACCAACATAGGTGGTCAACGTTATTTCCATTCTTGGATGCAAAGGAAGGGTTGTCTTCAGTAGGTGTGGGAGAGAGCTTATGAATCCTCTGTCTGCCTGCCAGTACTTCAGTTTAGTGGTCTTTATTGTTCTGGAGCTCAGTCTGCTCCTGGGGAGAGAGGCCAACTTCCCCGGTTCCCTGGAGTTATGAAGACACATGAGGTGCTAGGCAGAGGCCAGCGGCGATCTGCCCTGTTGCCAGCACTTCAGTGGAGAGTAGGACCCTCACTACATCAGCGTGTTGCTGGGGAGAGGGGCCACCTGCCCAAACTCCCTGGAACTCCAGAGTTGTTGCCAGTGCTGAGCAAATGTTGGTTTCACTCTGCTCTGATGCCAGCACTTCTGGGGATCCTACATCATCCACTCTAACTATTAGGGAGGGAGGCCAGCTTCTTCCACTCCCAGACTGTCGATCTTCTGCTGGGGAGGGGGGAATGGCTTCCTCCCCTCTCTTCATCTCAGACTGCTGGTGGGGAGTGAGGACAGCTTCCTCCCTTCACTAGTCCTTGAACTACAGTTGGAGAGTGAGGAAAGCCCCCTCCTCTTCCAGACTGTGGGTCTGCCATCAGAGATAAAAGGTGACCACCTTCTCTTCCTGGTCCCCCGAAACTGCTGCCAATGTGGGACAGAAATCTGTAGCACTTTGCCCTGATGCCAGCGCTTCTGCTGGGTTTGCAGATAAGGGTGCCAGCTCTTGTGCTTGAGGTTTGTTGGGTTGTTCCTCCTCTGCAGACAAGTCTATTAAATCCCCAGTTTCTGGTGGTGGGGGATAGAGGATCACTACCTCTTCTCCCTGGATCCCCAGAGCTGAAGGTGCTGGGCAGAGCTAGAAGCTCGGTAAATGTTACATTCTCTGATTAAAAGTCAACAAAATCCATGCTTTCTGTGATCTGTGATTATGACAGCTTCCTCTCCTCCCTGGTCCTTGAACTGCCACTGGGGAGATGAGCTGGCTGCTCCATCTCCCATTCCCTCTTTTGGCTTCTGGACAGGGGCATTCCTCCATCTAAGCTTGCCCTGTGCAGAAACAGGTTCATCAGAACAAAAGAATGTATGCAAACTCACTGCAAAGTATATTCCCATGGGCAATAAGTTTAAAAGGCTAACAACAAGAACTATGTGGCTCACAGCTATAAACATAAGAAAAGAACTTTTAAAAAATATAAAAATGAAAGAACACTATCGTTGTTTAAATGTTACAAAGAATATAACAGAATATGTAAAAAGGAAACCAAGGACACACACATTCAAAAATGAACTACAGATTGCAAAAGATAGTAGGACAAACCCACATAAATTCAAATATATTAATAGTAAAAAGGTTAGGTCTGAGCATATAGGGCCTTTACATAATGATCTAGAGTGGGCGACTGGGGACAAAAAGAAGGTAAATTTATTTAATACTTTCTTCAGCTCTGTGTATACAAAGGAGCACAGGGGAGCTCATTTCCATAATGGGGATTGCATTGACGCAACCCCAAATGATCCACAATGGCTCAAAAGTGATATGGTCCAGAAACATTTAGACAGAATAAAGGTGGATAAAGAACCTGGACCAGATGGCATCCACCCACGGATCCTAAAATAACTGAGCTATGACATTTCAAAGCCATTGTCTCTGTTTTTAGGGCCTCATTAATGACTGGAATGGATTGGCGTAGGGCCAATATGGTGCCCATATTTAAAAAGAGTTCAAAGTCTTTACCAAGTAACTAGAGACCTGTTAGTTTAACTTCTATAGTTGGGAAGATACTGGAGAGTTTATTAAAATACCAAATAGATGAGTTCTTGCTTGAAAAAAATATTTTAAGCAACATACAGCATAGATTCATGAAAGACAGAAGTTGTCAAACAAACCTGATTTCTTTTTATGAGGAGGTAAGTAAAACCTTGGACAGAGGGGTGGCTGTGGACGTGGTATACTTGGATTTTGCAAAAGTGTTTGATACAGTTCCCCACACATGGCTAATGTGTAAGGTAAAGTCTACAGGCTTGGAAAGATCAGTAATTCAGAGAGTAGTGGTTAATAATTTGTACTCTGAATGCTATAAGGTTATCTGCGGTGTACCCTAAGGTTCAGTGTTCACTTTTTAATATGACGTTTTAAATAATATAGGGTCTGGGATTAAAAGTACCATTTCCGGGTTTGCAGATGACAACAAGCTATTGATTAGAATAAAGTCCTTACAAGATGTCTCCAACTTATAAGCTAACCTCCATGCACAGTTTACTTGGTCAACTGTGTGGAAAATGAGGTTTAATATGGATAAATGTAAAGTTATGCATTTGGGGGTAAGAATATGCATGCATCATACATATTAGGGGGAGTACAACTGGAGGAATCCATAGTGGAGAAGGATATGGGGGTTTTGGTAGCTTATA
>BLSH010243217.1:52503-87024 GCA_018402905.1 Glandirana rugosa
TGTGTGAAATACTACAAATTTGACCTTAATAAGAAACGGGGAATCTAAGTCCATCTTTTAGTAGTATGCACAAGTTTTATTTTTTTTATATCCTATTATTAATCAAATCTATCATTTTCTATAGTAAGAGAGAGCTGAGGCGCCCGTTCCACTAGGCTTCCGGACATGACCCCCCACATTGATTTTAAAGATTCTGCTCCAATGGGGTTAGGATTATTGGTTGAACTTTGGCTCATCCCTATTTAAGGGTAGCCAGTATGGGAATGTATTATATGATATTCTCATGCACTATGTTTCTATATTTTGATGGGGGTATGCATTTCAGATGTGTTTTTATGCTTCATAAAATAAAAAATATTTTTTAATTTAAATAAGCAAATATGTGATATATTTTACTATCTAAACTAATTATTATCCCATATTTTTTTTATTTTGAACATGTATGATGATTTTCTACCTGAATCTAAGGGGCAAAGAATAATTCCAGTTTAAACATCATAAAGTGTGTTCTGTTGAATTTCTGAGATCAGCTATTGAAATGTTTAACAATGGGTTTTTAAATGATTTAAACCTTTTTTATATAGTGGCTTAGAAGTGAGTTAAAAATGTTATCTGTGAAAAAAGATGTGATAGACAGACACCATGGGAGATATAGCATAACATTGTGATATTGGGAAAAGCATAAAATACAGACTCTTTGCCTCAAAGATTGTATCAAGGGAAAATGGAGAAAAGATGAACGCATCTGACACCAATCTACATTACTATATAGATCGATACCCTGTGCAATACTGTAACCAGTGCCTGAGGAGAGAGGCTGGTCTTTGGTTTGCGACCCTTCAAATGCACTTAGGCCTCAAACAGTTTAAAGACAGATAAGAGAATTATTTTTCAACATTGTGAGCCTTTTGACAGTATGTCCTGTGGTGTATTATCAGAAAAGTTACCCAGTGTTGTATCGTTATTTTTTGTCTTTCTATGAAAATTTAAAAAAATATTGAAACAGAAAAAAAGTTACCCAGTGTTGATGTACAGTAGTCAATTGTTGGGAAGTTTGTGTGTACAGAAGCTGGCAAAAGAGTAAGACAGAAACAGTGGCATCAATAAGCATAAAAAACATTCAGTGAGTTCAAATAAAATTAATATGATGCTTAACCACTTCAGCCCCGGAAGGATTTCACACTTTAGGACCAGAGCACTTTTTGCGATTCGGCACTGAGTCGCTTTAACTGACAATTGCGCAGTCGTACGACTTTGTACCTAAACGAAATTTGCGTCCTTTCTTTCTCACAAATAGAGCTTTCTTTTGGTGGTATTTGATCCCCTCTGCATCATTTCTGATCGCCGCTATAAACAAAAGAATAGCGACAATTTTGCAAAAAAACCCAAAATTCTTACTTCTTGCTAAAATTCAAATACAAAAAAAATATATAAAAAAACATTTTTTTTTCATTAGTTTTGGCCGATTTATATTCTTCCTCATATTTGTGATAAAAAAAATTGCAATTGGCGTTCATTGATTGGTTTGCGCAAAAGTGGCTGCATTTACGGATGATGAGAATTAATTTCTGGGGTTTTTTGTTTTTTTTTACTAGTAATGGCGGTGATCTGCGATTTTTAGCGGTACTGCGATATTGCAGCGGACACGTCGGAACATTTTGACACTTTTTTGGGACCATTGGCATTTATACAGCGATCAGTGCTATAAAAATGCACTGATTACTGTGTAAATGCCATTGGCAGTGAAGGAGTTAACCTGGAGGGGGCGCTCTAAGGGTTAACTGTGTTCCCTGGGCGTGTTCTAACTGTGTGTGGGCTGCACTGGCTGGGGAAGGGGAGTGATCACATCTTCCATATAGAGGAAGGCTGTGATCACCGCCCTTCCCCCTCTCACAGAACGGAGATCCGTGTTTACTTACACGGACCTCCGTTCTTTCACTGCGAGGGGGCATCGCGGGTAGCCGGCGGAGATCGAGTCCGCCGCACCTGCTCCCTGGCCCCCCGAACGCAGTGAGTGCGCGGGCGCGCCTCCGGCGGCGCGCTCACAGTGCATGATATCGCAGCCGTATGATGGCGGTTTGCGATATCGAGCCACCTTGTCGCCGTCAACCTGCGGTTGGCGGTCGGCAAGTGGTTAATTAGGTATTAAGCATCATATACAACACGTGTCTTACACAAGGCCCAAGGAGCCGAATCTGGCCCACCAGGCCATTTCATGTGGCCCTCACACACAGGCCTTATTTTAGCTGGAACATGCTCTGGCACTTAAATAAACATATAAATACTTGTGCATGTGAAAAAACAAATAAATGCAAAACTCCTGCAGCTGCTGTCCACCAAGTGCTAAATCACATCAAAAATATCACAGCGCTTACAGTATGTGATGCAATACAGGATATGAAAATATATATATTAAATATATGAAAAAAATAGGAAAAAAAATATAATAGTCCAAAGTACTGTGAAAAATCCAATGCAATTTTTTCAAAACTCCTATAAGGTGGTCAGTGCTCCAAATTCCATAAAGAAAGTGCCGAAGTGCTTCAAGTAAACATGCCATGCAATGTGCCAAACTCCCCTCTTGTATCCCTACTCACCAGAGAAAATGGACCCTCTGCTTTTTGGTCTGGGAGTAAGACAAGCTTGTATCTGATGGTGGGAATGCCACACATTTGTTTTTGTCACATTTTTTATGTATTTCACCTTTTAAAAAAATTCACCAGCACGCTGGAAATTATTTGTTTACAGACATTATACATTATTTATTTAATTCAATAAAGAGAGCAGCGCCACAACCACCTTAATACTACCATATTATTCTCACTACCCATCCTTGGGAAGTTCGGTGGAGGCAGCAGCTCTCAGAGCATACGCACATCCGTTTGCGCGGAACATATCATACTTTCATTTTATCCTCTAGATAGACTTGTCTATCTATTCGTTCTGCATGCAAATGGATATTTTTAATTACATGGACTCTAGGAAAATTGATCTTGGAAACATTTTTAATCAAGAAATTATTGTCAATAAAAAAGATATGGATGGATTAATGAAAAGTTTAAAACACAAAATGGAAAAACAATTGAGAGTCTGGTGGGACATTAGCACCTTGGAAACATATGTAAAAGATAAAATTACGCCCAGAAGATTAAGATGGGAAGTTTCCCCAAATGATGGATTAAATGACAGAGGCCTGATGGAAGAATGGTTCAATTTTTTCAACAGGAAGGAAAGTGAACTTCTGAGAGAAATTATCAAGAGAAGACAATTCAAATTAAAAACGATAGAGAATGATATCAAACAAATCAAGGAAGAATTGACACCATACACAAACAATACCGAATACAAAGATAAAGAAAAACTTTTACAGGAACATATTTCGAAATATGACACATCTATTCAGAAGAAAAAACAGAAGAAATACAAGAGAGATATGGCAGACTATAAAAATATGCAAGTATACAAGTGGCAAACCATGGATGCATACGTGGAATCAGAACAAATGGACACCTCCAATGAACAGAATATAGAATCATCAGAAGAAGAAGAAGATGAAGAAGATTGGAGAATTCCCCATAATGTAACACCACACACACCCAGACATAGATCTCCAACACCAACGTATGGACATAGGAACAGACCATACCAAAACCAAAGAAGTCCCACAAGGACCCGACATAATGAGTATCCGAATACTCCCAGGACTCCATGGATCCCAAGACACCATAATAGATATTCACCCTTAAGAGATTCTTTCAGACCAAATCAACAGAGGGATTTTCGAATGGAACAAACAAGAGAGCCACCAAGATTTTGGGGACCAAGACCACCCAGACCTCCAAGATGGGGACCCCCGGGATTCAGAAGACCTCCAAGAGATTACAGATGGAGAAATGTGGGTCCCCGACCCTCGTATCAGGACAGAAGAGAAGGTCAATGGAACACCATGAGACAACAAGAGGAAGAAAGGAGGAGACCCCCAAGAGATCACGATTGGCCCAGATGGGAAGAAAGAAACGTAAGAGAGGCAAACGAGGAGGTATCAAGAGGAGGGAAAAGAAGAAGGGTCAACTAGGAGAAGGTATTTTTAATCTTAGCGACACAACTTTTAACGAGGAAGAACTGAGAGTTTTAGACCTCGGTTTGAAATATGCACCTAGTAAAGGACTGGATAAGTTCACCACTTTTGTTGACTTACACAAATTCATGCGAAAATTAAATATTAAAAAATTCTTTGCCAAACATCCACAAAAATTCAAAGATATGGACAACACAACATATACCCAAACTGCACTAAAGAATAAATCTACTTTTAATCCAAAGAACCCACAGAATGGAAGCTTAGAAGTATTCCAGAAATTAGTGGAGGAAGACCTCAGAAAACTAAAAACTAATAAATTAAAAGATGGAGAGATTTGGAAAAATATTAAGAGAATTGAGAAAAAGAAAAACATCATTATAAGACCGGCAGATAAAGGAGGAGGACTAGTTATATTAAATAAAAAAGACTACGAAGAAGAGATGGAGAACTTACTACGGACAGAGAATACGTACAAAATTCTAAAAAAGAACCCCAAAAAAGAATATATGCAGAAGTTACGTAAATTTGTTGAAAAAGGCAAGAAAGCGGGCATTATAAACCAATCCGAGGCGAAATACCTCGCTCTAAAAGCACCTAAAACTCTGATAATATATTATCTACCTAAGGTTCACAAAAACCAAGAAAAACCCCCTGGACGACCTATCGTAAGCGGAATCAACTCCGTATATTCCAGACTAGGGCAATACCTAGACCAATATCTCCAGCCATTAGCAAAAAAAGGGGAATCCTACTTAAAAGATCAACAACTTCTAAAAGAATTAAGAAATGCGGAGGAAGAAGAAGGAACATTTCTAGTAACTATAGACATCAACTCCCTCTACACAAATATCGTACAAAAAGATGCACTTGAAGGCGCAGAATGGGCGTTACACAAACATACTAATTTTAAACAGGAACAAATAAAGTTTATAGTAGAGGGCCTGGAAATGGCTATGAGTAACAGTTACTTCTGGTATAAAGGGAAATTCTACAGACAAACGAAGGGTGTCGCAATGGGGGCCAGATTTGCCCCCAGCATAGCGAACATTGTCCTCAATAAGTGGGAAGAAGAATCTATCTTTAAGAACAAGAGACCTGAGATAACATTCTATCGTAGATATATTGACGACATTTTACTGTTTTGGAAAGGATCTGAAGAAAAATTACAAAAATTCATTTCTGACATCAATCATAACAGATATGGCCTGACGTTTACAGGTAACTGGGACACGAAAGAAATCCATTATTTAGATCTAACTATTTTTAAACAAGAAGGGAAATTGAATACAAAAACATTTTTTTAAGAAAACAGACCGCAATGGGTATATACCCAAGAATAGCTGCCATCATTCTAAATGGACCAATAATATACCCAAAGGCCAATTCATTAGGATAAAGAGAAATTGCAACAGAAAAGAAAATTATGAAACACAATCCAACATCTTAATTGAAAGATTTGTAGAAAAAGGATATAACCGAGAAAGTTTAAAACGCACGAGAGACCAAGTAAAGGAAATGAATAGGGATGAGATACTTTCCAGCAATAAGAAAGCAAAAAGAAGCCAGCAGAACGAGATTACCTTTTTAACAGATTTTAACAGACACCACAAACAAGTAGAGAAGATCTTCCGAAAACATTGGTCCATTTTAAAATCGGACAGAACTTTAAAGCCCCTATTACCAAACAAACCAAAATTCTTATATCGAAGGGCACCAACAATAAGGACTAAATTAGTGAAAAGTGTCCTGGACCCCCCTAAGGAAATAAGGGTAGCCCCCAATCTAAAAGGGTTTTTTAAATGTCGCCAATGTCTCCCCTGTAGAACAAGTAAAAAAGGAGAGAACAGAAGCAAATCCTTTATATCCAGATCGAATGGACAGGAGTTCAAAATAAAGAACCTTATCACATGTAAAAGTACACATGTGATATATCTCCTAGAATGCCCCTGCAAAAAACAATATATAGGACGAACAACAAGACCCCTATACAAAAGAATAAGGGAGCATATTAAAAACATTAAAAAAGGATTTCCACACCACAGTGTCTCTAGACATTTTAGTGACTACCACCACAAGGACCCTTCATTATTATCTTTCTGTGGAATAGAGAAGAACACTAGCCACTGGAGAGGAGAAGATCTAACCAGAAAAATCGCACAAAATGAAACCAAATGGATTTTTATGATGGACACTTTACAGCCCCAAGGAATGAACATTGAGATTGATCTCAACTGTTTTATAACAGATTTTTAAAAAAAGCAACACACATTTTTTTGAATTTTTTGAGTACGTCCACTGTAATATTTATAATACCCTTCAGTATACATACCCCTTTTTCCATACACAATTCAGGTCTACAGCTCATATATATATAAAAATATGTTTTAATCTTTAATTTTAACTAATTTACTATGCTTCTTTACTATGCTTCACAACATGTCGTAAATGGTTTTCACTGTTTTTTTCTATGCACTACTCAGGTTTACAGTTCATATATATATACAAAGATGTTTTCATTTTTAATTTTTAATTTTTAACAAATTTACTATGCTTCTTTACTATGCTTCCCTACATATCGTAAATGGTTTTTACTTGTTTTTTACTCAATTTTTAGAAAAATTCGAAAAATATACCTTATGCCATCTATAGGAGGACACTTCTGATACCCCCTTTTTTATGATATATTTTTTAAGATGTATCCATATTGGGACACTACTTTCACAGATCGTACTTCAATATATTTATTTACGATTTATTATTCATTTATCTATTATCTCATGCACTACTTATATTTAAGACACTAACTAGCATACAACAATTTTTTCCCACATTACTCTGCGTATTGAGTTTTTTTCCACCTGTGAATGACACTTATACACATACTTCAAATCCAAACAAGACTTTGAGATCCCGACAGTCCCTAAGACACATGATTACCAACCAATCCCTCTTTGTCTATGATCTACCTGATTTTCTTCAATTACTATTTTTTGCACCTCTTTACTATGGTTCTCTATTCTTTACTATGGTTCGCCCACACTAATGTTCTTCTTCTACTCTGGAATATTTTTTATTTATATACACACATATATAATGACTCGTGATCTCCCTCGCTTACCACTATGTTATATATACTATTTTTTATAATATTTTTATAACATTTTCTAATAATTTTCACCATCTACTGTATATACAATTAAGGTCTATTCATATATTTCCCCACAATATTTACATACAATTTCTGTGTTTGGGTACACATGA
Organism: Glandirana rugosa; assembly: GCA_018402905.1. Lineage (NCBI taxonomy): Eukaryota > Metazoa > Chordata > Amphibia > Anura > Ranidae > Glandirana > Glandirana rugosa. The sequence goes on from BLSH010243217.1 coordinate 59,846, forward strand.
CGAAACAATAATACCTTTATTACATTGTATAATTGTTATATAACTGCCAGGATGGGACTACATGTCTTTTGCGATCCCCCAAACCGAAATAGCATGGGAAAGTTATTGTTATTCACTTTTGATTTTATTTCCCGACATTTATACCTAAAATTTGCAATATATTCCATATATGTGTATTTTCAACTACACACGTCTTGGTTCCTCTTTTGGACTTCCCCAGTCCTCAGACTATATCTTTTTTCCCATAACACATACAAGATACGATTGGAAATAGAACCCACCAAAAACATGGCCGCCCACAATAGCCGAGACACTTTTTAGAGTATATAAGACCGGAGATATGTGATGATAGACACAGCCCCTGTAGACGTCCAATGACGAAACGCGTAGGGCGTGGTCTAATCATCACAAACGTCACTTCCGGTTTTTGAATTGCCAGGAGAACGCAGGAGACACGGCGTCTCCCTTTTATGGAAATTGTAGCCGTTTTTTTAGATTCGCTCGTGTTTTATCCCTGTATTGCTGCTTTTTGTTGTTAGTTTTTTAAATAAAGTAACAATATTGCACAAGATCGGGATTTTTTTATATTTTTATGGTACGAATCTTGGGAACGGAGACAAATAAAGGAGATCTGGAGACCAGGAACACACGGACCGGGAGGAACGCCATCCCCAGAGCACACAGGGGGAGCTGTGCAAAATCTCCCAAAGCGTGAACCCCTTGAGTGGGGAACGTCTTTCCGGTAAGCAGGCACCCAGGGTTATGTGGGGAGCACCTGATATAAAGCCGAGAAAAATACAGCACAAGTCACTTTAAATGAACACCATATGAAATCTAGGTGAAGATCAGATTTGGAAAACCACTGTTGTTTTATCTTGAATATTACGGAGGATTCCATTATTGTTTCTGCACTTTTCAGAAGAAGATTTTATACCGTTTTACCAAATCAATTGGACTTTGTCATTTACATAAATTATTGTATTTATTATTTTTTTCATCAAACACGAAGATCACTTTTGGTTGTCACAGTTGTGCTTCTATACTTTTATACTCCCTATTTTATGTACTCACAGAAATATACATATGTTAGAATCATTTATTTAAAATATCCACTTAAAAAAACAGCACCTACACACATATTGAGTTTATGTTTGAATATACATTTTTTACATTTTTTACTCACCAGATATATTAAACCAACACATATAGATATATATGATTTATCCCAGCCAACACGTCTTCACTATAATCGGAGGTTTATGAGAATATTTTCCTTCGCTTTTGTCACATTTTTTATGTATTTCACCTTTTAAAAAAATTCACCAGCACGCTGGAAATTATTTGTTTACAGACATTATACATTATTTATTTAATTCAATAAAGAGAGCAGCGCCACAACCACCTTAATACTACCATATTACACATTTGTTCTTAACCACTTCAGCCCCGGAAGGATTTACCCCCTTCCTGACCAGAGAACTTTTTGCAATTCTGCACTGCGTTGCTTTAACTGACAATTGCGCGGTCATGCGACGTTGCACCCAAATGAAATTGATGTCCCTTTTTCCCACAAATAGAGCTTTCTTTTGGTGGTATTTGATCACCTCTGCAGTTTTTATTTTTTGCGCTATAAAGAAAAAAAGAGCAACAATTTTGGAAAAAAAAATGTTTTTTACTTTTTGCTATAATACATATCAAAAAAAAATTTTAAAAAACAAATTTATTCATTAGTTTAGGGCAAAATGTATTCTTCTACATACTTCTGATAAATAAAACCACAAGAAGTGTTTATTGATTGGTTCGCGCAAAGTTGAGAAAAAAAATGAGAATTGATTTATGGCATTTTTATTATTATTATTTTTTTTACTGGTAATGACAACGATCTGCAATTTTTATCTCAATATTATATTGCGGCGGACAGATTGGACAGTTTTGACACTTTTTTGGGACCATTGACATTGATACAGCGATCAGAGCTAAAAATAGCCACTGATTACTGTATAAATGTCACTGGCAGGGAAGGGGTTAACACTAAGGGGGCAATCAACGGGTTAACTGTGTTCCCTTACTGTGTTCTAACTGTGTGGGGCCTGGGCTGGCAGTGGCATGACAGATCTAACTGATCCCAATGACAGGGATCAGTAGATCACCGTCATGCCGCCTGACAGAACGGGGAACCGCTGTGTGCACATTGGTGGTTCCCCGTTCTTCCTCTGTAGAAAGGGATCCAGGTCGCCAGCAGACATCGAGTCAGTCCAACCCGCGGGCATACGCCCCTCCCACAACTTCGGCTGCGTGAATCACCATTTATAGACGGCGATTTACGCAGCAGAGACACATTGTGCAGTAAAAAAGTTCCACTTTCAGGATATCGAAAAGAACGAGTGTTCAAATGTTAGCAAGGGCTCTCCTGGGTTCGCTGCAACTCAGCATGCATTCCACAGAGGGCGGAAGTGACGTCGTTGGTTGGGGAACCAGAAATTGTGTCAATGCATTTTGCCCCTACCACAGGGCATCATCAAGGACATCACCCCCTGTGTCACGTACCTGGTGGTGGAGTCTGCTATGTAGGGGATAGCCTCTCTTACAATTCTGACTTGGGAACCCCTGGTATGGCAGACAAGTAGTTCGGGAGTACAGAATGGCAGGAGTGCTTGGCAGAATCACTGATGCAGTAGTCACTGGCAGTACTGGAGATGCAGCAGGCTGAGCTGAAGAAGCACTGAATGGGCTGGCTGGGTGTGACCATCAGGTGACTGACAGGCAGGTCAGGAGCTGATGCAGGTGGAGAAGCCAGAGTTCAAGCCAGGTCAGATAGCTGGCGGGCAGATAGGTTCCAGGGAGCAAGCAGTAGAGTAGTCAGGTCGCAAGCAGGGTTGACAGCAGGCAGGCAGCGAAGTGCCGAGGAGCAGGCAGAAGAATAGTCAGAGACAAGCCAGGGTCAGTGCAGGCGGACAGCAGGTAAGTCAGGAACAAGCCAAGTGATAACTGGAACAGGGACAGCAGAATAACAGGTGGCAGGGGTCATAGGAATGCTGTAGACCAGACAGCATTGATTCCATGTCACAGCTTAATTTAAATAGCCCCCTCTTGGTGCCAGTAATAGTCACAAGTGCGGGCGCACACTTCCCGCACGTGCATGCGCACATGTGCTCACCATGGTTGCCCGTTCACGCATGCACATGTGCGGTGCGCTACTTTTCACAGAAACATTGAGAACAGTCCTTCTTCTTCTGCTGAATCTTCGTCCTTCCTGACATTGCCCTCTCCCTCATGAGCAGCCTCTGGATGCCCAAATGGGCTAGCCTCACCAGGTGGGCCCTTTTGAATGCCTGAATCAATCTCTTGGCGTGGATATTACCTTCGGGTTCCCATGACTTCTCTTCCGGGCCATACCCCTTCCATTTAATGAGGTACTGGAATTGGTTACCATATTTTCTACAATCCAGAATGGATCCTACCTCAAATTCTTCTTCTCCATCAACAACCACAGGTTCAGATGGGCCCGTGTTTCATCTCAGAAAGGGGTCAGGAATTGCAGGCTTCAACAGGGTTACATGAAAAACAGGATGGATTCGTAGCTAGTCTGGTAATTCCAACTCGTAAGCCACACTGTTGATTCTTCTCTTTACAGGAAACGGTCCTATGAACCTAGGACCCAATTTTCTCGATTGGGGAAGCCACTTTTAGATTTACCTTTGATAGCCAGACCTGTTTGCCAGGTTCCAAATCCAGTTCCCCTTGTATTTTCTTGTCAAACACCTTTTTGTTGTACTCTTGAGTCTTTGACATTATTTCCTGCAGCAGGTTGTTATTGGTATTAACTGCTTCCCGACCGCACGCCGTCTTTTCACGGCGGCAGTCGGGGAGCCCTGCGAGAATCGCCGTAAATAAGCGGCGATTCGCATTTGGCCACTCCTGGGGAGTGTGCCCGCGGTTCGGGCGGACCCGATGTCCGCCGGCGAGCCGCGATGAGCGGCTACAGGGAAAAGAACGGGGAACCGCCGATGTAAACACGGCGGTTCCCCGCCCTGTCAGTGGGGCATGAGAGATCTAGTGATCCCTGTCACTGGGATCAGTTAGATCTCTCATGCCCATGTTAGCCCAACCCCCTCACAGTAAGAACACACCCAGGGAACACTATTAACCCCTAGCTCTCCCCCTGCAGGTTAACCCCTTCACTGCCAATGACATTTATACAGTAATCAGTGGACATTTAAATTTCTGATCGCTGAATAAATGTCATTGGTCCCAAAAAAGTGTCAAAATGGTCCGACATGTCCCCCCCAATATCGCATTACCGCTAAAAATCGCAGATCGCCGCCATTACTAGTAAAAAATTAAAAAAAATAAAACCCCCAGAAATGAATTCTCACCATCTGTAAACGCGGCCACTTTTGCGCAAACCAATCAATAAACGCCGATTGCAATTTTTTTTATCGCAAATATGAGGAATTATATAATTCGGCCAAAAACTGTGAAAAAAAATGTTTTTTTATATATTTTTTTGGGATTTGAATTTTAGCAAAAAGTAAGAAATTTGGGTTTTTTTGCAAAATGGTCGCTCTTCTTTTGTTTATAGCGGCGATAAGAAATGACGCAGAGGCGATCAAATACCACCAAAAGAAAGCTCTATTTGTGGGAAAAAAAGGACGCAAATTTTGTTTGGGTACAACATCGCACGACCGCGCAATTGTCAGTCAAAGTGACGCAGCGCCGAATCGCAAAAAGTGCTCTGGTCCTAAAGCTGCAAAACCTTCCAGTTGGTAAGTGGTTAAAGAAACTCACTGTTTCATGTACGGCTGTTACTGAACTTTCTGGGATGGCATTGGACAAAAAGGTTGGGTGAAACCCATAATTTGAAAAATGGGGACTGTTTGATGGTAGAGTGTGCAGAGTTATTATATGCAAATTCGGCTAGTGGTAACAGTGGAACCCAGTCATCCTGTGAGAAGGAGGAGAAACACAGCAGGTACTGCTCCAATGTTTGATTAGTCCTCTCAGTTTGGCTGTTTGTTTGCGGGTGATAGGCTGAAGAGAAGGACAGCTCAGTTTTCAAGGACTCACACAAAGCTTTCCAAAATTTGGAGGCAAATTGTACCCCTCTATCCGAAACAATGTTTGTTGGTACCCCGTGAAGCCTTACGATCTCCCTGATGAAAACCTTTGCAGTTTCAGGGGCAGAAGGTGTTCCTTTCATTGGCACAAAGTAGGCCATTTTGGCCAATCTGTCTGCCACCACGACAATGGTGGAAAAGCCTTCTGATGGGGGTAATTCCACAATGAAATCTACGTAAATCATCTTCCAAGGTACTGGGAGTGGTCTCACTAGACCCCAAGCTTTAGTTTTGCTGCTCTTGTTTTGAATACAATTGGTACAGGATTCTACATAATGTTTACGGTCACTTTCCACTTACTGCCACCAAAGAGAAATGTCAGGAAGCCCATAGAGCAAGAGCGCAATCACGGCGCTCGCACATGCGCACTAGCATATTGTGCCACGCACGAATGCGCACTTGTACTACGGCACACACGCCTGTCACTGATGAGCACTCTGGGCGGCCTATTTAAACCAGGCTGCTGCTGAGTCTCATTGCTGTTTGGTCTGCAGCTTCTGTGTGATCCCCTGAAATATGTGCTACTCTGTAACCTTGATCCTACCTGTCTCCCACCGTACGATTGTCTGCTGCCTGTCCTGACCCCGGCTTCCCTTGACCCTGCTTCTGCTTACTGATTATCTGTTTGATCCACGGTTTGACTTCGGCTTGTGACCTGACCTTCTTTTGCCTGCTCTTTACACCTGATCCGCCTCTTTGTTGCCGAACCGAGCCCATCTGACTGTCCATCCAGTTGGTTACAGCTTCCAGCTCTGCTGTCCATCCAGTCGGCTACAACTTCCAGCTCTGCTGTCCATCCAGTCGGCTACAACTTCCAGCTCTGCTGTTCATCCAGTCTGCTACAGCTTCCAGCTCTGCTATCCATCCAGTCTGCCACAGCGTCCAGCTCTGCTGTCCATCCAGTCTGCTACAACTTCCAACTTTGCTGTCCATCCAGTCTGCTACAGCATCATGCTCTGCTGTCCATCCAGTCTGCAACAGCACCCAGCTATGCACATCTTTACCAACTCATCGGAAGCCCATTGGCTGACTACTGCTACTGGACTGACTAACAGACACTCTTACCCTGCCGTGCTCCTGTGACCGATGTCCCCACTACCAGCGGTCTGGGAGCTGGAGTTGTATGAGTGGTCACCCTCTACTGTCAGGCTCACATCCCAGGTATGTAACAAGAACGTTGAAGAAGTTTGGATGTCTTATAGGTACCAAAATGCCCAGCCAGTTCATGATCATGACAGAGTCCCATGACAGTAATTCACATTTTTTCGGGCACAAAGGTTTTGTTATTTTGCCTCAGCAAGCCTTCTTTCAACTGTAGATTTATTTCAGAAGAGACAGCATTTCCAGCTGGGGCATGCTTGATTTGGGACAACAGATCTTTCTGAAGCAGCAGAGAACTTCGGGAGGACAGAATGGTATGTGAAGATAACAGGTTTCCTGATTCATTGTACATGCTCGAAAGTGCATCCGGTTTTGTGTTCTTTGACCCAGGTCTCTATGTTCTATAAAATGAAAATCTAGAAAAGAACAGTGCCCATCTGGCCTGGTGTGGCTTTAACCTCTTTGCAGTCCTTAAGTATTCTAGATTTTTGTGATCAGTATAGATCAAGATTGGGTGTGCCGTCCCCTCCAGCAGATACCGCCACTCTACTAATGCAGATTTAATCGCCAGCAGTTCCCGGTCACCCTCATCATAGTTTCTTTCAGGTGCAGATAATTTGAGGGAGAAGAGGGCAACCGGGTGTAGTTGGGCTTTAGAGCCTTGTTTTTGGGAGAGCACTGCCCCAAATACCGTCTCTGATGCATCCACTTCCAGAACATAGGGAAGAGCCGGGTCAGGGTGTTTCAGGATGGGCACGGAAGTAAATAGGTTTCTGAGAGTTTTCAAAGCTGTCTGTGTTTCCACTGACCAATGGAACCAGATGCACTGTTTGGTTATGTGGGTGATGGGGGAAAAGATAGCTTAAAACCCCTTGATAAATTTCCATTAGAAATTGGCGAATCCAACAAAACTTTGGTTTCCCTTCCTGTCAGTAGGTGTAGGCCAGTCCAGGGTGGCTGAGACTTTCTGGGGGTCCATCTTGATACCTTGGACAGAGATGATCAGTCCCAAGAATTGGATGCTCTGTTGTTCAGGCTTGGCATAGATTCTATTTCAATCGGCCCAGAACACTTTTGATATGTTGGTGTTGTTCCTCCAGTGATGGTGAGAAGATCAAGATGTCATCTAGGTATATTATGACAAATAGATCTAGTCAGTCTCTGAAAATATCATTTACAAAGTGTTGGAATGTGGCAGGAGAGTTGCAGAGCCCGAATGGCATCACCAGATATTCATAGTGCTTGATACGAGTGCGGAAAGCAATCTTCCACTCCTCCCCCTCTCTGATGTGGACCAGATTATAAGCTCCACGTAGATCCAGCTTGGCGAAGATGACTGCCGCCCCGAGTCTCTGGAAAAGTTTGGGTACCAGTGGAAGAGGGTAATGGTTTTTGACTGTGATTTTATTCAGTTCTATGTAGTCAATACAGGGCCGTAAGGTGTGGTCTTTCTTCTCCACAAAGAAAATGCCTGTGCCTGAAGGACATGTGGAGGGGTGAATGAATCCCTTTTTTAGGTTAACATCCAGGTAAGTCTTAAGAGCACTTACTTCAAGTTTGGTTAGGGGAAAGATTCTTCCGAAAGGAACTTCGGTTCTTGGAACAAGCTCAATGGGGCAATCATAAGGCCTGTGTGGCGGAAGAATCTCTGCCCCTTTTTTGCTGAAAAAGTTCAGGAAGGTATGAAATATGGCCGTAACAGATTGATGGGCTTTGAGGTCAGAATCAGAGTCCAGACATAACAGAGTAGAAGGTGCACTTGTGCTTTTCTGAAGGCAGTGTTGTAAGCAGTAAGGTGATTGAAACTGAAATTCCCTCAGGGACCATTTCATGTGGGGGTTGTGCGCCTGCAACCAGCGCATGCCAATGATAAGGGGAAACAAAGGTGACACTATGGCGTTGAGGCGTAAAAGTTTGTGGTGGTTGTTAGTCATGGTGGCAAGCTGTTTCGTGGGTTACCAGTCCAGATTTGATGATTGATCCATCAGCAAGGTGTACAGCCATTCGTTGGGCCTTGGGCTGCAATGGAATCTGGTGCTTGGTGGCAAAAGACAAGTCCATGAAACAGCTGCAGGCCCCAGAATCAATAATGGCGGGGACCTAGATATTCCTTCCTGGAAGCTGTAATGAGATGAGTAAAGTGACATGAGCGGAGTTTCTGGAAACAGTTGGCACAGGATCAGATGTTACAGTTAGACACTTACGGGGCTTTGCTGGACATGTCCTCACATAATGTCCTGGTTCACCGCAGTATAGGCAAAGGTTGTTTGACCACCGGCGCTGACGCTCTTCAGCGGAGAGAGATGGGTGGAGAAGGCCTTGCTGTATGGGTTCTGAGTAGAGTTGAGCGAACACCTGGATGTTCAGGTTCGGCGGGTCTGGCTGAACTTCGTGAAAAAGTTCGGGTTCAGTACCGAACTTGACCCAAACTTGACCCCAGGCCCCGAACCCCATTGAAGTCAATAGGGACCCAAGCTTTTCGGCACAAAAACGGCTGTAAAAAAGTCCTGGCAAGTGCTAGAGGGCTGCAAAAGGAAGTAAAATGGGGGAAAGAGTAGGACAAGTGCCCTACAAAAAAATGGCGATAGGGAAAATAACTTAAAATCAAATAAAAAAAAAAAAAAAATGGGAAGGGGGTGGATGTGGAGTAGGAGCCCAGAGGTTGACTAGGCCGTGACCGTGGCAGTGTAGGTGGAAGTGGTGGTGGTGGAGGAGGAGGAGGAGGAGGTAGCCAACGCTTTTTGTTGTTTGTTTGTTTTTTTTTTCTAATTGGGGTAGCCCCCAAAATATTGAGGCCTATTCAAAAAAACAAGTATACCAATGTCTGTGTGAGGCCGGTCTAAATGTCTATTCTGCACAAGGTACAGACAAGTCTTGTGGGATCCATGCCTGGATCATTTTAACAAATGTTAGCTTGTCCACGTTGGCTGTGGACAGGCGGCTGCGCTTGTCTGTGATAAATCCCCCTGCCGTGCTAAACACACGTTCAGACAATACACTGGCTGCAGAGCAGGCCAGCACCTCCAAGGCATAAAGGACAAGCTCAGGCCATGTGCCCAATTTGGAGACCCAGAAGTTGAATAGGGCAGACCCATCAGTCAATACGTGTAGGCATGTGCACACATACTGTTCCACCATGTTGCTGAAATGCTGCCTCCTGCTAAGACCTTGCCTATCAGCAGGTGGTGCTTGTTTGTTGCTGACAAAGCTTTGACACATTTCGGCCATGCTAACCCTGGCTTCTGAGGTGCTGGCGGTGCCACAGCTGCATTGGCGGCCTCTTCCTCCTCCTCCTCTGCCTTCGCCTTGTGCTTCCACTGAGCCCCCGGTGTCATTTGGCAATGCCCTCAGCAGCACATCTACCAGTGTGCGCTTGAAGTCACATATCTTCCTCTCACGCTCCAGTGAGGGAATTAAGGACGGCACGTTGTCCTTGAGACGGGGATCCAGCAGGGTGGCCACCCAGTAATCAGAACAAGTTACAATGTGGACAACTCGGCTGTCATTGCGCAGGCACTGCAACATGTAGTCAGCCATGTGTGCCAGGCTGCCCAAAGGCAAAGATAAGCTGTCCTCTCTGGGAGGTGTATCATCTGTGTCCTCCGTATCCCCCCAGCCATGCTCCAGTGATGCCCACGAGCTGCGTTGGGTGCCACCCTGCTGGGGCTCCTCCTCGTCCTCCTCATCCTCCAGAATTGTGCCCTGGCTTGAATATTTTTTACCTGGCCTATGCTGGTGCAGGAACTCACCCTCCGAGCCACTTGTGAATGACTGGCCTGATAACCATGGAAATGACCCCTCTTCTGCCTCCTCCTCGTCCTCCTGTGGCACATCCTCTTCTATCATCACCCAAAGTGTTTTTTTCAAGGAGACATAGAAGTGGTATAGTAACTCTGAAAACAGCATCATCGGCACTGGCCCTGTTGGTGGAGTACTCAAAACACTGCAATACGGTACACAGGTCTCATATGGAGGCCCACTTGTTGGTGGTGAAGTGGTGCTGTTCCGTAGAGCGACTGACCAGTGCGTGCTGCAGCTGAAACTCCACTATTGCCTGCTGCTGCTCGCACAGTCTCTCCAGCATGTGCAAGGTGGAGTTCCACCTTGTGGGCACGTCGCATAGGAGGCGGTAAGCGGGAAGGCCGAAGTTCCGCTGCAGCGCAGACAGGCGAGCAGCAGCAGAGTGAGAACGCTGAAAGTGCGCACAGACTGCCTGCACTTTCTGCAGCAGCGCTGACATATCCGGGTAGTTTTTTTAGAAATTTCTGTACCACCAAATTCATCACATGCGCCAGGAAAGGGATGTGCGTCAAACCGGCTTGGCCCAGAGCCGCTACAAGATTTCGGCCATTGTCGCACACCTCCAGGCCGGCCTTGAGGCTCAGTGGCAACAACCACTCATCGGTCTGTTGTTCAATGCCCATCCACAGCTCCTGCACAGTGTGGGGTTTATCCCCCAAACATATCAGTTTTAAAACAGCCTGCTGTCATTTCCCCCTGGATGTGCTGAAGTTGGTGGTGAAGGTGTTACGCTGAGCGGATGAGGAAGTGGTAGAGGAGGAGGAAGCGCAGTAGGAGGAGGAGGCAACAGGAGGCAAAGAGAAATGCCCTACAATCCTCGGTGGTGGAAGGACATGTGCCAAATGGCTAGCTGCCTCAGGCCCACCCACCACTACATTTGCCCAGTGTGCAGTTAGTGAGATATAGTGTCCCTGCCCATGCTTACTGATCCATGTATCTGTGGTTATGTGGACCTTGCCACAGATGGCGTTGCACAGTGCGCACTTGATCTTGTCCCCGACTTGTTTGAGCAGGGAAGGGATGGCTCGCCTGGAAAAGTAGTGGCGGCTGGGAACCACATACTGTGGGACAGCCACCGCCATCAGGTTTTTAAAACTGTCCGTGTCCACCAGACGGAATGACAGCATTTCAAAGGCCAGGAATTTGTAAATGTTGGCATTCAGGGCCAGGGATCGGGGCTGGGTAGGGGGGTACTTCCTCTTTCTCTCCAGTGTTTGGGAGATGGAGAGCTGTAAGATTCCATGGGACAGTGTGGAAATGCTTGGGGACAGTGGCGGACATGGTGGCGTTGCTGTCACATACTCTGTTTGCTGGCTGGCAGGTGACACTGGCACTGTAGAGGTGGAGGAAGAAGCTGAGGCAGCAGCAGAAGAGGAAGCAGGAGGAGGCCGAGACCTTTCTTGGATTTTGAGGTAATTATTCCAATGCAGCTTGTGCCTTGAATTTAGATGCCTGATCATGCAGGTTGTGCTCAGGTTTAGAACATTTAGGCCTCGCCTCAGGCTATCATTGCACAACGTACAAATCACTCGTGTCTTGTCAGCACATTGTCTGAAGAACTGCCACGTGGGGGAATGCCTATGAGCCGCCTTTGGTGTGCTAGGTCCCTGGGTGCGGTGGGTAGTAGCAGGCCTACTGTCTAGGGGATGCTCACTCCACTTTTGCAACCTGCTTCCCCTTTTGCTGTGCTGGAGCCTCTGTGCGACCACCACCTCCAAACTGCACACGTCACTCGCATGGCCCTCATTCCATGTGGGGTCTAGGACCTCATCATCCTCCTCCACATCATCTTCCACCCACCCTTCACCACTGCCCTCCTTGTCAGTCTGCACACTGAGGAAAGTTGCAGCAGTTGGCACCTGTGTTTCTTCATCATCAGAGACGTGCTGCGTTGGTGTTTCCATGTCCTCATCCTGCAATAGAAGTGGTTGGGCATCAGTGCACTCAATGTCTTGCACTTCTGGGGCAGGACTATGTGGATGGCCCAAGGAAAGCACACCAGGAGAGTCATCAAAAAGCATAATAGTCTGTTGCATGACTTGGGATTCAGACTGCTTGGCTAATTTACAAGGGGCTGAGGTGAAAGACAGATGGCCATGGGGTTCAGGTGCCAACTCTGAGCTTTCATCAAGGGACCGGGAGGGAGACAATGTGAAGGTACTGGAGGCATTGTCAGCCACCCAATCTACTATCGCCTGTACTTCTTCTGGCCTCACCATTCGTTGAGCGGCATACGGGCCTACCATATAACGTTGAAGGTTCTGTCGGCTACCTGAGGAAGGTGTTTCACTTGTGCATGTAGTTGGCACAGATCGACCACGTCCTCTCCTTCCAACAGGACTTTCACCATCACCAGCAGCACCACGACCACGTCCCTTATTTGACGATCTCCTCATTCTGCCCGCAAATGTACTATGTAGCACTATTTAAGAATTTATTAATACAAAAAAAATGAATAATACATTCTTCTTCTACAGGAGCAGCAGGTACCTCTCCCTATAGAACTAGGAGATGATTTTAGAGCAATAATCTATCCCTTGCAGGACCAGCAGGAACCTCTCCCTTTAGAAATAGGAGATGATTATAGAACAATAATCTGTCCCTTACAGCAACAGCAGGAACCTGACCCTATAGGAGTAGGCGATGATTTTAGAACAATAATCTGTCCCTTACAAGACCAGCAGGAACCTCTCCCTTTAGAACTAGGAGATGATTATAGAACAATAATCTGTCCCTTATAGGACCTGCAGGAACCTCTCCCTTTAGAACTAAGAGATGATTATAGAACAATAATCTGTCCCTTACAGCAACAGCAGGAACCTTACCCTATAGGAGTAAGCGATGATTTTAGAACAATAATCTGTCCCTTACAGCAACAGCAGGAACCTGACCCTATAGGAGTAGGCGATGATTTTAGAACAATAATCTGTCCCTTACAGGACCAGCAGGAACCTCTCCCTTTAGAACTAGGAGATGATTATAGAACAGTAATCTGTCCCTTACAGCAACAGCAGGAACCTGACCCTATAGGAGTAGGCGATGATTTTAGAACAATAATCTGTCCCCTACAGGACCAGCAGGAAGCTCTCCCTTTAGAACTAGGAGATAATTATAGAACAATAATCTGTCCCTTACAGCAACAGCAGGAACCTTACCCGATAGGAGTAGGTGATGATTTTAGAACAATAATCTGTCCCTTACAGGACCAGCAGGAACCTCTCCCTTTAGAACTAGGAGATGATTATAGAACAATAATCTGTCCATTACAGCAACAGCAGGAACCTGACCCTATAGGAGTAGGCAATGATTTTAGAACAATAATCTGTCCCTTACAGGACCTGCAGAAATCTCTCCCTTTAGAACTAAGAGATGATTTTAGAACAATAATCTGCCCCTTACAACAACAGCAGGAACCTGACCCTATAGGAGTAGGCGATGATTTTAGAACAATAATCTGTCCCTTACAGCAACAGCAGGAACCTGACCCTATAGGAGTAGTTGATGATTTTAGAACAATAATCTGTCCCTTACCGCAACAGCAGGAACCTGACCCTATAGGAGTAGGCAATGATTTTAGAACAATAATCTGTCCTTTACAGCAACAGCAGGAACCTGACCCTATAGGAGTAGGTGATGATTTTAGAACAATAATCTGTCCCTTACAGAAAACAGCAGGAACCTGACCCTATAGAACTATGAGATGATTTTAGAACAATAATCTTTCCCTCTAAGCAGTAGACTCTACCTAGTCCAGTCAGATAGTTCTGTAATGCAGGATGAGATGTTATTAGATCTGCAATCTGTCCCTAAAAGCAGTAGTAGTAGTAATCTCTACCTAGTAATCTGTCCCTTACAGCAACAGCAGGAAGACAAAAACACAGCCAAGGAATAAATCCAAGGAAAAACCAAGCTCACTTACCGACCAGCTTGTGACCATCCAAATTAACCTGTCTAACAGTATGCGTTAAAAGCAGGGGATTGGTTACACACATTAGCTAATGCATGTGTAAGCTGGAGGCCCCGTCAAGGCTCCCTGCGTCCTCCAGACCTATCTCTAACTGATGAGAGACTCCACAGTGGAAGCACATGCATCTTGATGAGACAGATGAAGGCAGATGGTATGGAGGTAGCCCATCCCTCCTTAAAGGTATAGGGACGCACCAAACACCCAGCAGGTAGCAAAATAACTGCAAAGGTGTTAGTGCATTTCCCTAACAATATCAAATGTCCAAAAAAGTGAACCACTGCCTCCACCTGTAACTGTTCTATATGGTAAGGAGCATTGGAGGGCAACATATAGACAAAAACACAGCCAAGTAATAAATCCAAGGAAAAACCAAGCTCACTTACCGACCAGCTTGTGACCATCCAAATTAACCTGTCTAACAGTATGCGTTAAAAGCAGGGATTGGTTACACACATTAGCTAATGCATGTGTAAGCTGGAGGGCCCCGTCAAGGCTCCCTGCGTCCTCCAGACCTATCTCTAACTGATGAGAGACTCCACAGTGGAAGCACAAGCATTTTGATGATACAGATGAAGGCAGATGGTATGGAGGTAGCCCATCCCTCCTTAAAGGTATAGGGACGCCCCAAACACCCAGCAGGTAGCAAAATAACTGCAAAGGTGTTAGTGCATTTCCCTAACAATATCAAATGTCCAAAAAAGTGAACCACTGCCTCCACCTATAACTGGTCTATATGGTAAGGAGCATTGGAGGGAAACAGATAGACAAAAACACAGCCAAGGAATAAATCCAAATCCAGCAACAGCAGGAACCTGACCCTATAGGAGTAGGCGATGATTTTAGAACAATAATCTGTCCCTTACAGGACCTGCAGAAACCTCTCCCTTTAGAATTAAGAGATGATTATAGAACAAAAATCTGTCCCTTACAGCAACAGCAGGAACCTGACCCTATAGGAGTAGGCAATGATTTTAGAACAATAATCTGTCCTTTACAGCAACAGCAGGTACCTGACCCTATAGGAGTAGGCGATGATTTTAGAACAATAATCTGTCCCTTACAGCAACAGCAGGAACCTGACCCTATAGAACTATGAGATGATTTTAGAACAATAATCTGTCCCTCTAAGCAGTAGACTCTACCTAGTCCAGTCAGATAGTTCTGTAATGCAGGATGAGATGTTATTAGATCTGCAATCTGTCCCTAAAAGCAGTAGTAGTAGTAATCTCTACCTAGTCCACAATCAGATCGTTCTATAATGCAGGATGAGATCTGCAATCTGTCCCTCAAAGCAGTAGTAGTAGTAATCTCTAATTAGTCCACAATCAGATCGTTCTGTAATGCAGGATGAGATCTGCAATCTGTCCCTCAAAGCAATAGTAGTAGTAATCTCTACCTAGTCCACAATCAGATCGATGAGATGTTATTATATCTTCAATCTGTCCTTCACAGTGCCGGCAGCATCCTATCCCTGCACTAGCCAGAGAGCATGTGACATGCAGCACTAAGTGACTCCAGCTTATAAAGAGGCTGGGTCACATGATGCACTGGCCAATCACAGCCATGCCATTAGTAGGCATAGCTGTGATGGCTTCTAAGGGCAAACCAGTGAAACGCTTGTTGATTGGCTGCCCTGCAGCTATTCAACATGCATGATCAAATACCCGAACCCAGAACCCGAACCCAAACTTTTTTTCAAATGTCCGGATTCGGGTCCGGGTCACGGACACCCCAAAGTTCGGTATGGACCCGAACTTTACAGTTCGGGTTCGCTCAACTATAGTTCTGAGGTATATTAAGGGTGTGCTTCTGCGCTCCCACAGTCTCTCTATGTGCGTATGGTAGCTGGTGTGTGTCAGCTGCTCACACAAAGATGTGAATCCACAACATCAAACAAAATCAAAACACAGGTAGAAGGGGTGGAGCGCTAACACTTGTATAGAATTTAAAATTCTATAGCAATAAAAGCATAACAAGCGTAAAATCCTGAGATTATAAGATCTAAGTGTGGTAAATTGATATTAAAGTATATATAAATACTGCTTAGTGGTATATCGTTATGCGTCTCAAGACTGGACCAGCATATACCACATCAATCAACCCGAGCTGTGCAACATCAGATCATACATATGAAACATATAGCAAGTCCAGATATAAAAAAAAAAAAAAAAAAAGGGGGGGGTAAAACTTCTGTATTAATAGTCTATAAGAGCATTCATAAAACAGGTCTTTTGGGTTGTGGCTTTCTTCTTAAAAACATCTTGTGCCTTTCTTTATAGGTGCTTAAGTGATGTTAGCAGGGCATATAATATGGTGACTTTTCATCTGTGATATCACTTCTAGGTGCTCAAGCCTCTCACCTGGAGTGTGCTAAACAAAAGCACATAAAGGTATCTTTGTGTGGTAAGGGACCAGTTCCACCACTAGGGGTCCTCGGTCTCCTATTCCTTCCTCTTGCTTCTCTATAGTTCTGAGGTATCTGAAGAAGAAACGGCAGCAGCTGGAGGAGCAGAGCTGGGGGAGCTGGAAACTCAAGTCAACATCCAAGTGGGGCGAGAAAGTCCCGTTGATCTTTCAGACCTTCGTTCTCTCAGACGCTGATCGATTTGAATCGATAAGTTAATGAGGGCGTCTAGGGACTGAGGAATCTCAACTCAAGCCAGTTCATCTTTAAGTGGTTCAGAAAGTCCTAGGCAGAATTGGTAGCACAGAGCAGCATCCTTCCAGTTGGTATCAGAAATGCACAGTCTAAATTCAGAGACAGAGTCCTCTGCTGCTCTGTGCCCCTGCTGGAGTGCGTGTAAGGCTGCCTCTGCTGTTGCGGTCTGGTGAGGGTCCACGTAAAGCTGGAACATAGCATGGAAAAAGGAGGTCAGGTCCACTAGGGATGCAGCTTTCTGTTCCAGGAGGCAATGAGCCCAAGACTGTGGTTCTCCCTGTAGAAGCAAGATTACAAATCCTACTTTAGTTGCTTCAAGTGAGAACGTGGCGGGTCGCAAGGTGAAATACAGTTCACAAGCATTACGAAAGGAACGAAACTTGCTGTGTTCACTGGAAAACCCCTCAGGTGTTGGGACCTTGGGCTCTGGAGGTAGCATGAAGACTGTAGGGGCTGTAGCAGTGCTAGCAGAGGCAGAAGAGCAACTGGTGCCCTGTGTAGCTGGGGAGGAGAGCTCCTGGATGCATTCCTCCAAGCGGTTGTAGCCATCCTTCAGATTTTTGGTGCTGGCAAAGGTCGTCCATAGGAGAGGGTCCCTGCGCAGACTCAGACATGGCTGCCTGGTGTTGTCACATACCTGGTGGTGGAGTCTGCTATGCAGAGGGCAGCCTCTCTTACAATTCCAACTCGGGAACCCCTAATATGGCAGACAGGAGTACAGAATGGCACGAGTGCTTGGCATGCTCGCTGATGCAGCAGTCACTGGCAGGATCAGCAGGACCATTCACACACGAGCATGCGTGCGTGCTCTCCTTTTCACAGAAACATTGAGAACAGGCCTTCTTCTGCTGACACTTCGTCCTTCCTGACATCCAGTTTCCCAATGCTCAAATTTATACACGAGGACAGGCACCTCCTTCTCACATCACACAATGGACTTACATCACTTCCTGTGGGTGTACTGTACTAGAATAGGTATTGGATGTGATATAGAAATCAGTCAGAAAGATAGAAAGTAAGTGATGTAATCTGGGTGTAGGAAGTGAATGATGTTGGTTGAAGATTAAACCAGTACACCCACAGAAAGTGATGTAAATCCATTGTGTGATGTGAGAGGGAGGTGTATAAATTAGAGCATTGGGAAACCGGAGGTGATGTCCTTGATGATGCCCTGTTGGAGGGGTGAAACGCATTGACACAATTTCCGGTTCCTCAACCAATGATGTCACTTCTGCCCTCTGTGGAACACACACTGAGCTGCGTCGAACCCTGAAGAGCCCTTGCTAACACATGAACGCTTGTTCTTTCCAATATCCTGTAAGTGGAACTTTTTTACTGCACAAATAAACTTTTTCAATAGTATTTCACTATGAGTACCTTTTTGTTTTATTGAGTCTGGTGGAAATTTAAGATTCCCTAGGAGTATCATTTTGAAGATTCTGTTAAGGACAAAGAGTTGTGGCATTCCCACCATCAGATACAAGCTTGTCTGACACCCAAACTGAAAAGCTAAGGGTCCATTTTCTCTGGTGAGTAGGGATACAAGAGGGGAGTGCGGCACATTGCACAGCATATTTACTTGAAGCACTTCTGCACTTTCTTTATGGAATTTGGAGCACTGAGCACCTTATAGAAGTTTTGGAAAAATTGCATTGGATTTTTTCACAGTACTTTGGACTATTATACTTTATTCTTTTTTTCTTCTTTTTCATATAGTTAATATATGCTCTGGCTCTTGTCCTCCGCTACCAGCTCACCACTGTCACTTGTATACACAGAAGTCTTCTGTGTTTACGAGGAGAGCTTTCCACTTGGTGGCTCTCACAGATCGCTGCCTACCCTGTACTCATAGTAGGGACAAGGGAAATGCAGGTGCAGTGCGGGATGGGGCATCAAGTGGTAAACTGCACTGTGATCCCCATCTGTGCCCAGGTGCACAGATGGCAACCAATGATCTCCTTGCAAGCGAGAGAGAGAGACTACACTTTTGGGAGGTACTAAAGTCGGGCCTGGTAGGTGAGATGCCAGAAAGCTTTTGTGGGGCAGGGGGATGAGTGATTAGGGCTGTGGAGGGAAATGTGTGCTGAGGGTATGGGATGGGGGAGAGTGGTGCAGAGGTCAGAACCAAGGAGTGGTGGAAGTGAGATGTGGAGAGCCTGTGAAAGAGAGCTAAAGCTTGCACACTGTGCACAGCACACCTGTAAACTATGCACTATTTCTGTAGCACACTCCTCAACCCTGCACTCTGTACATAGCACATCCCTGAAACTACGCTTTGAACATAGCACACCCTTGAACTCTGTACTCCAAGCACAGGGCACCTCTAATATTGCACTCTGTACATAGAGCACCCTTGAACCTTTCACTTGGAGTGTAGCACACCCCTGAACTCTGCACTCTGTACCTAGCACATCCCTGAACTCCACACATAATGCATTCCTGGCATTTATTGCCCCTTTATGATCATTCCACTGTTGTACAATTTGGTCATATCCACTATCCAATGCGGTTTGGCAGGGGGGCGTGTTTGAGTCCCTACACCTATTCTTTGAGAAAAAAAACCCTGAATAAATTAATATGGTCTTACAGACACAACCAACCCTTTGACCGCGACCATAATGCTGCTGCTGCCTGCATTGAAGTTGAGTTTGACACACCTGATATACAGTATTAAACATGAATACAATTGCGCAGCGGGGAGGATTCCCTCATTCACCTCGAATGTGTGGATGACCAGAAACGCATTATGCGCATTATGAGATGTTACCACCATTCCTGTGCTGAGTTCCCAGGTCTATACACCTGCTAGCTGCTGTGCGCATTATGAGGGGTTACCGCCATCACTGTGCTGAGTTCCTGTGTCTGTACACCTGCTGTGCACATTATGAGGGATTACTTCCATCCCTGTGCTGAGTTCCCGGGTCTGTACACCTGCTGGCTGCTGTGTGCATTATGAGTGGTTACCACCATCCCTGTGCTGAGTTTCCGGGTCTGTTCACCTGCTGTGCACATTATGAGGGGTTACCGCTATCCCTGTGCTAAGTTTCCGGGTCTGTACACCTGCTGGCTGCTGTGTGCATTTTGGGAGGTTACTGATGAAATCCGCGTAGTAGCGGATGAAATGCGTCGGTTTCTGCCCCCCCCTTCCCCACCCTGCAACCCCGTGGGGTCCCCCCCTCCATAGGGGGTAATTGCTGTTCACCTTCTATGCCGCTTCCATGGCCACTGATTGAATACCATCCGTCCCGGATGTTCTCGGCGGCTGGGATCAGCTGACTGCACTGGACTAGCAGCTCTACACCTCTCCCCCGGCTCCTGTGCATGGATATGCTGTTCACACAGCAGTGACTGGAACACGACACTCAGGGGGTCTACCCCGCAGCGCCTTAGTGGAGGACCGGCTTTCTCCTGCTGACACCAGAGGTGCCTTCATTCACACTGGACTGCCACACTCCCGTAGACACGGGCATTGATACTCAGGCGGCTGGAGGCTGAACGATTCCTAATATGGTCCGCCCAACCGTGAGTTACACATTGTCAGTGCTGGCTGCACAGTAGCCCCTGATCCCATCTCTCCATCTTCCTCTGCGACTTTGGTTGGGTCAGCCTGCTCAGCGCTACACTGTTGTTCAGCGGCTCTGGGAAGTGCCGGCACCTAGATGTTGGCCCTTGTCAGTCACTTGCACTCCACATCTACGCACAGTTTCATCCAATATATCTTTTCACTTGATGTTATTATGTAATTTCTATACATCTGAGGATACCGGATCCAGGATCTATTTTTCTACGTGGGGACTGTTGCTTACTAGGTTGAACTTTAGGCACCCTAACATCCCGAGCCTGTACTTTATTCAATAAATCCTTTGGTCATGATCAGCCATGGCTAAACTATAGATTCGGGACAGTGAAGACACCCAGAGGTTCCCCATACAGCTGGCTGCACTTCATTGAACAGCGGACTGTGAAGTGGATTACCTGGGATTCATGCACTAGTCCTAGCTATTCCTATATATACATATGCATCAGCATGAGTACAGCATGAATGTGGTCCCCGGGGTTTTTTTAAGGACAACGCTGTCATTTATGTTTTGCTCAGTGTTATTGGTTTTAGAATTTGCATATACTTAATAAATTGTGTTTTTCCTAGTATACGCCGCTGGGTTATCCCTTCATTCCTCCTACTCGGAGGTAAGGACCTATCTTTTTACAGGGGCTTCTTCCCCTGTGTTTGCTTTGAGGTTACCACCATCCCTGTGCTGAGTTCCCGGTCTGTACACCTGCTGGCTGCCAATGCGCATTATGATGGGTTACCACCATCCCTGTGCTGAGTTCCTGGGTCTGTACACCTGCAGGCTGTTGTGCGCATTATGAGAGGTTACCACCATCCCTGTGCTGAGTTCCCGGGTCTGTACACCTGCTGGCTGCTGTGTGCATTATGAGTGGTTACCACCATCCCTGTGCTAAGTTCCCGGGTCTGTACACCTGCTGTGCACATTATGAGGGGTTACCGCTATCCCTGTGCTGAGTTCCCGGGTCTGTACACCTGCTGGCTGCTGTGTGCATTATGGGAGGTTACCACCATCCCTGTGCTGAATTCCCGGGTCTGTACACCTGCTGGCTGCCAGTGCACATTATGATGGGTTACCACCATCCCTGTGCTGAGTTCCCGGGTCTGTACACCTGCTGGCTGCTGTGCGCATTATGAGAGGTTACCACCATCCCTGTGCTGAGTTCCTGGGTCTATACACCTGCTGGTTGCCATGCACATTATGATGGGTTACCACCATCCCTGTGCTGAGTTCCCGGGTCTGTACACCTGCTGGCTGCTGTGCGCATTATGAGGGGTTCCCACCGTCCCTGTGCTGAGTTCCTGGGTCTGTACACCTGCTGTGCACATTATTAGGGGTTACCACCATCCCTGTGCTGAGTTCCTGGGTCTGCACCTGCTGGCTGCTGTGTGCATTATGAGGGGTTACTACCATCCCTGTGCTGAGTTCCCAGGCCTGTACACCTGCTGGCTACTGTGCGCATTATGAAGGGTTCCCACCATCCCTGTGCAAAGTTCCCAGGTCTACACATCTGCTAGCTGCTGTGCGCATTATGAGGGTTTACCACCACCCCTGTGCTGAATTCCCTGGTCTGTACACCTGCTGTGCACATTATGAGGGATTACTACCATCCCTGTGCTGAGTTCCCGGGTCTGTACACCTGCTGGCTGCCATGCGCATTATGATGGGTTACCACCATCCCTGTGCTGAGTTCCCTGGTCTGTACACCTGCGGGCTGCTGTGTGCATTATGAGAGGTTACCACCATCCCTGTGCTGAGTTCCTGGGTCTGTACATCTGCTGGCTGCTGTGTGCATTATGAGGGGTTACTACCATCCCTGTGCTGAGTTCCCAGGCCTATACACCTGCTGACTGCTGTGCACATTATGAAGGGTTCCCACCATCCCTGTGCAGAGTTCCCCGGTCTGTACACCTGCTGTGCCCATTATGAGGGGTTCCCACCATCCCTGTGCTGAGTTCCTGGGTCTGTACACCTGCTGGCTGCTGTGCGCATTATGAGGGGTTCCCACCATCCCACTGCTGAGTACCGGGGTCTGTACACCTACTGGCAGCTGTGAGGGGTTCCCAGTAATGCAGCGCCGCCAGCAGAAGCAACACACAGGCACTACTGCCAGTCTGAAGTCCATCACCAGGCACTAGCTAACACATGACATGGTTCCTAAGCCCAAGCAACCACTCTTTCCTTCCCTGCACAAAGTGCACAGATATCTAGCAGCAGCCAGCACTTTACATTACTTTGGCATTGCCCAGTTTAAAGTCCACTGCACCAGCTAACCCATATAGCAGGACGCAGCGCAAGGCAGTTAGTAATTCACACCGCCACTGGTGCTTACCGTCCTGGCCTAGACCCAGAGAGGAGGCACAGCTCAGGCCTTGCTGCATTCCATCCAGTGCCAGTGGGAAACCAGAAGTGCCGCTGCGGCTCCATGAAAGCCCCGCCCACGTACTCCAGACCGTGCCAATGACAATCCCCACAGGCAGAGTAATGATAGAGTGGGAGTGTTCGGGTCACATTGCTCTGCGCCCCGAAGACACTCCAAAGAAATCCAATGAAGCGCCTCAACCGCAATCATGTGATTGCAAAGAAGTCACACTTCCCAAAGACATCTGTGTGTCCGGTGCCCCGTACACACTTAAAGGGTCATTTTTTTTTTGACTAGCTGGGGGGGGCAGCTCCCCTGCGCCCCCTATGGATGGGCCGCCACTGGCGCTACACTCACAGGTGCCACTGATGAATGACGTTTCTCCCAAGAATCAGTCCTTGAAAGGTGGTCACTGGGGATAGAAGCAAACCAACTCCACCTCCTTTCCGTTCACTGGGTCTGGGTGAGTGAGTCCAGTGGAGGCCTCCATGAGAGAGAGCTGCGTGCGAGGCAGAATCTGACTCTTGAAGCCATGTTTCTGTGATTGCAAGAAGATTAAGGGAGTGGGAGATAAAGTGGTCATGGATAGAAGTGAGCTTATTGCAGACAGAGCGGGCATTCCAGAAGGCACATGAGAAGATGGGGGTGGTTGATGGGAGCAGGGGGACCTAGATAAGATCGAGAGAATTGCGGCTGATGCTGGAGGAGGGAGGGTGTCGGGTGTGGGGATGAGATGCTGGAGGACTGGGATTAGGGGAGATATCCCCAAGGGTTAGCAGAAGAAGGAGGGTGAGGAAAGTAAGATGGGAGTGAAATGTGTATGAGTGCACATACTTTCATGTCCTTGTGTGTGGGTCAGCAGGTGGGTTAAGTATTAGCAGGAGGTGATAAGAACAATAGTAGGGAGAGGGTAGAAGTGATGGTGATATGTACACGTTTTTGGGTGGAGAAGAGGGGAAAAGAAGTGAGAATTTGAAAGCAGAGGATACTAGTATGACAAGGCAGAGCAGAGGGAACATATTAAGGCGTCATGGGGATAGGTTTCAGACTTGCAGGATGCATTCAAGGTGGTGGTTTGAGGTCAGTCCAGAGTGGAGTAGTGTCCTTTTTGGTCTTTTTTTGCCGCTTTCGTTATCCTGCTTGTGTTAAACTGCTGTGTTCAACTGCTTATTACTCCTGCAAAAAAATTACTCATGGCAGCAAAAAATACTCTGCCTAGATCCCCTATCTCTGACTTCCCCTCATGGATACAACTCTATTTATACAAAAAAGATCTAATGAGGAAATATTCCACATCCCAAATAGGGACTGATAAGGAACACATGAAATAGGGGGAGGAACGGTCGGCAAGACATAGGCCAGTCATAAAGATGAGTATCTCTTAGGTCCCCTAAGGAGGTGAGAATCCATCATTAACAAATGAAAAACTTTGATGCATACCCCAGTTATGGCAGAGATTTTGCAAAGCAGTGAGACAATTTTGAATTGTTTGAGAGAAAGTTGCATACCTGTGAAAAAGCAGAAAATGTAATGGGATGATGACTGAACATACTGCTGTGTTCAGATAGATCATTTATATTACAGCTGCTTTAATATTGAGTTGAATTACCATAGAAGGGTACATAGAGTGGTACTGTTTATTTGCATTATATAGAGTGGTACTGTTTTATTTGCATTATATAGAGTGGTACTGTTTTATTTGCATTACATAGAGGGGTACTGTTTTATTTGCATTCCATTGAGTGGTATCAATGTATCCTGGATTCACTCATTTCTAAAGGATGATCATTACTTTACACTAATTCACCATAGATTAATACGCTGTTCTAGCACTTACAAGTGAACCTACTGGTGGTTGATTAAAACTCAATTGGAGGCGTTCTATTGTTTCAGTTATCATAGTTGCTGGTAAGTATCAGGGAGTGGTAAATACAGATTTAACAAAGTTAACCTGTGTGTGAAGCTTCGTGAGTTTCCAACTTAAAGAACCCTGTTAATTGTTGAAAGTGTGATCTTTTCTGTTCAAAAGCCATTTTTTTTTATAAAGAACGAGTTAACCACTTCTGGACCAACGTTGTCATATGACGGCGGTCACTTTGAAGTGGAATACAGTTGTTATGGTAGCAGATAGTTACGATAACCCCAGTATCTTCTTTTAGTGCAGGCGATTCTGCACAAGATAAAAGTGGTCTCAGCGGCGGATACGCCACGAGATCCCTTTTATCAGTGGCGGGAGAGGTGCCCCCCCGCTGCTTTCCAGTCATCTCTGCCGCTTACCGGACCCGCCGGCAGCGGCGGAGATGACCGCGTCTGTCCCCCCAGTGCCGTGAGCCGACTGAGCAGCTGAAGCCGCTCACTTAGCTCCAAAACATGGCACATGTCGCTTCTGCCCAACGGTTTTAAAGGGCCCATTTTTTTTTTAGGACTGTCATTTTTTTCAATTTTTTTTTTTTTGCATTTAATTGTAAATATGAGATCTGAGGTCTTTTTGACCCCAGATCTCATATTTAGGAGGTCCTGGCATGCTTTTTTCTATTACAAGGAATCTTTACATTTATTGTAATAGAACTAAAAGTGATGAATTTTTTTTTTTAAAAGAACAGTCTAAAAATAAAAATTAAGGGAGGCGTGACTTGGCGCGAGCAGGAACGGCCGCACCAGGCAGGAGCTCCAGTCCCATCCACCTCAATCCAGGGCAATCCTCCAGCCTAAAGGATGGGTGAGAGCCCCTACCACCCCAATCATCTTCCCCACACTCCCGGCTACACCCTGACACCAATCTTGTGTGGCAGTGAAGCCGCGGACGGAGTGAAATTTTAGGCGGCCACAAGACCGGCATTGATACCGGGCCATCCGAGCCAACACCCGCCACCAAACTCCACTGCAGTATCATCCGGATCAGGAACGGGCCAGGCTACTACCTCCTGTAACCGTTATCGCACCTGGACCCCCCCACTACAGATTCGGTTGTGGGAATTATGCAAGTTTGGGGTCTCGTTGAGGCCTAAGGTGGTCTGAAGCGGCCGTCATTTTACTACACCCACTGCTGTGCTTTACACAGCAGAAGCCTAGACCAGCCAAAACAAGTGCTGAGAGGCCCATAGAGCCCCCTACTGCACCCTTGTACTAAGCCCTGCACAAGACTCCAGGAAGAAACACCAAGGCCTAATTACGGCGGCCATATTGGCACACCCACATCACCTCAATCAACCCTTTCTCCACTAAAATCAATCATTCTTCTGTAGTGTGTGTCATATACTGACCAGAATGGCAGCCTAACTCCCTCACTCCGCCACAAGTCAGTTACTTTATTCGCAATCACAGAGGGTCCCCCACATGCCTAGTATGGGCAAGACGGATCGCAGTCCATCCACATCTCGCTCCCGCTCACCACGGGCCCCCACCACACAGGCCAGCAAGGGGTTTCAAGACCTTTTTCTTCCCCAACTCAGGGACGCGCCATCATCCAGCCAAGCTCCAGGAGCCGTCATGCAGACCAACAAGAGACCTTCTAGAACACTGCGTTTGGTATCCCCGCCGAACATGAGCGTACCCTAAATCTGGCTGACCCGAAAGCAGTTGCCACTGATATTAACCACATCAGTACCAGGCACGAAAACCCCCTTCCTGTCCAGGCCATTTTTCAGCTTTCAGCGCTATCACAATTTGAATGACAAATACTCAGTCATGCAACATTGTACCCATATGAAATTTGCGTCCTTTTTTTCACACAAATAGAGCTTTCTTTTGGTGGTATTTAATCACTAGGGTTTTTTTTTATTTTTTATGCTATAAATAAAAAAAGATTGAACATTTTTTGAAAAAATGCCTTTTTCTTTGTTTCTGTCATAAAAGTTTGCAAATTAGTAATTTTTCTTTGTGAATTTTGGCCAAAATTTATACTGCTACCTATCTTTGGTAAAAATAACCCAAATAAGTGTATATTATTTGGTCATTGTCAAAGTTATAGAGTCTACAAGCTATGGTGCCAATGATTGAAAATTGATAACACCCGATCACACCTGATATACTGACGGCCCTCATTTCTTGAGACACTAACAAGCCAGGAAAGTACAAATACCCCCCAAATGACCCCTTTTTGGAAAGTAGACATTCCAAGGTATTTAGTAAGAGGCATGGTGAATTTTTTTTTCTTTTTTTTTAGAAGTAAAACGTTTCTTAACACCCTTTTTTAATGTTGAAGTTTTTTAAGTGGTACGGAGAATGATTTATGGAACCTTACAGATGAAAGGTTTTTCCCCAGTAAACCCCCCATAAACATGAAAGGACCGAACAATCACAGAGTTCTTTACTCCCGGCAGTCATATAGTCCACACTAGCCCACAATAGTTAAAAGTTAGTAACCGTGGTATCGAACATCTGAGATATTGAAACTGTTACTGGTTTATTATATGTGAATAAACCCAATAAAAATGGTTTCTATCCATCGTCATATTTAAAACCGGTTTTAAGTGTTTCTTTTTAATGATTAAACGTTTGAAAATACTGTCTTTGTTTCTTTTTCCGTAAAAAAGTTTTTTACAAGTTAGAAAAAAATAAATATCGTATTTTTTATTTTTTTTTGGGATCACTAATTTATGGT
>BLSH010243217.1:109566-131634 GCA_018402905.1 Glandirana rugosa
TGATCGTTGTGTACGAACGTACGATCGTTTCGTTAGACAGAGTTTAATCTGCAATCTCCAACTCTAAGCAGCGGTATTTGAAATCTCAAATTCCCCCAACAATCTGATCGTTGAGCACGATCGTAGCGATCGTTGTTTTATGCAGAGCTTGATCTGCAACTCAAAGCAGCGGTATGTAAAATCTCTAATTTCTTCTATCTGTCCTCAGAGCAACAGCACAGACAGCAGTAGTAAAGTAATCTATCTCAGGATGCAGGATCAGGTCTTAAAATGTCTCAAATCTGTCCCTCAAGCTTTCAGCTTCCTTTCCCTACACTAACCCAAGGAGCATGTGACTGCAGCACTGTGACTCCAGCTTATAAAGAGGCTGGGTCACATGATGCACTGGCCAATCACAGTCATGCCATTAGTAGGCATGGCTGTAATGGCTTCTAAGGGCACACCAGTGAAATGCTTGTTGATTGGCTGTCCTGCAGCTTCTCAACACGTGGAGTAAAATAGCAGAACCCCGGACCGAACCCGAACGATTTTTGAAATGTCCGGGTCCGTGCCACGGACACCCAAAAGTTCGGTACGGACCCGAACGTTACAGTCCGGGTTCGCTCAACACTACCGATGGGGCTTTCCCCTCCGCCTATCGGCCTCTAAAGATGGCGTTCAATATTCCATAAGGGATATTCCAGAAAGTGAATCTTTCATGCGCAACTTGGGTCTCCCACCTATACCGGAGGAAGAGCTCCAGCTTCCTCCTCCAATTACGAGATCTCTCTTTACACCTGCCAAGATCTGGACTCCAGTATGTCAGAGATCTCCCACTTGAGACTTGGACCCTCCCTGAGAAGATCTTGTTATATCCCACGGACGACTGAGTCTAGGTCTGTCTGTGATATAGGTCCAAATTCTGAGTACTCATAGTTCCCTATGTTTCATTGTCCTACCTGAGGATCGTTTTTTCATGTTAGGATTGAATTTCCTTTGTATTTCTCAGAAGAGACGGGACCACCCTCTCCACCTTTTGGATGCTGTTTTTGGATCTGGTAATTGTTGATGCTGGGCCTGGAGCTACCTATCTTATGTATATATGCTTAATACAGACTATTGTTCCTCTAGGTGCTACGGTAATGTATGTGTATCAGTTACACCAATATAAATGACATACACTATATAGATCCAACAGGTGTTAGTGAAAAAGTGCTAGTGCATTGATTGTTATTCTCTAAGTGGCCAAAGAAAATGTGCTCAAGTTTCAAATATGTAAATAAATCACCATCAATGTAAAATGTTAAAATCATATAAAAACAGAGAACATGTGCATAAAAAGTGCTAATGCATTTGTATGATATATGGTAACAAAAATTGCATGTATAATCCTCCCGCCTGATTCCGACATTGGCTAAATGGCATATAAACAAAAAATAGTCTCATATGTGCTCATCCCACAAATTTCCTTCAGAGATTAAATGATGCATGAACCAGAGTCTCTGGTAATCTACCCGTATGATAAAACTGTCAAAATTCATACAGTGCACAGTGCAAAGTGAATAACAGTGAGTTAGGTTAATATAGCATCAGTCTTTTCTTCCTAATGTTCCTATAGCAGATATATGGAGTTTTCCTTATGATAAGCGACATATAATGACACTTCAAGTGTTTGGGCGAGTGCAGGTCACATGTGCTCCCCTGTGGATACCCCACTTACTGAACAGCATCACCCCTACAGGGGTACAACTTGGGTCTCCTACTTATACCGGAGGAAGAGCTCCAGCTTCCTCCCACGATTACGAGATCCCTCTTGACACCTGCCAAGATCTGGACACCAGTACGTCAGAGATCACGAAAGCCTTCTTCTACCCCCCCAGTGGTCTATAGATCTCCCACTTGAGACTTGGACCCTCCCTGAGAAGATCTTGTTATATCCCACGGACGACTGAGTCTAGGTCTGTCTGGCAACCAGTTCCCACAGCTAGAAGGATTCAACAGTGTGCTGATTGTGAATGCACTCTGCCCCTCTCCAATGGACGGTATATAATGCCGTAGTGTACAAGAGTCTGGCAAAGCCTCCGAAGACGTTGATGACAAAATGCGTAATGCGGAGCCAGACTCACGTGTGATGTCACTTCCGGTTTAGGAACACAGGCTGGTGGAGCGCATGCCATACACCAAGGAAGCACGCAGGACTTTGTCAAATCCACGGCCAGGCCGTTCCCTGCTTAAAAACCTTAAAGTGACCACAGGAATTTTATGGCTTTATACTTGAACTATTTTATATTAACACTTTGGATAAATAAAGGAACTGGTATTTATCGGATTACACTATGGGCATTCTTTATGTCTTCCTCCTGCATACGGATACTAATACCAAGGGCTGAGGATTCTGGAGCTATGGTCATCTGAGGACACAAGGGACCCCACACACTACCAAAACAGGCGTCCAAGCCTTGTACCCCGGTAGGGGTGACGCTGTTCAGGAAGTGGGGTATCCACAGGGGAGCACGTGTGACCTGTACTCGCCCAAGCACTTGAAGAGTCATTATATGTCGTTTATCATAAGGAAAACTCCATATATCTGCTATAGGAACTGCAAGAAAAGACTGTTGCTATATTAACCTAACTCACTGTTATTCACTTTGCACTGTGCACTTTATGAATTTTGACAGTTTTATCATACGGGTATATTACGAGAGAATCTGGTTCATGCATCATTTAATCACTGAATGAAATTTGTGGGATGACCACATATGAGACTATTTTTTGTTTATATGCCATTTAGCCATTGTCAGAATCCGACGGGAGGATTATACATGCAATTTTTGTTACCATATATCATACAAATGCATTAGCACTTTTTATGCAAATGTTCTCTGGTTTTTATATGATTTTTAAATTGATGGTGATTTATTTACATATTTGAAACTTGAGCACATTTTCTTTGGCCACTTAGAAAATAACAATCAATGCGCTAGCACTTTTTCACTAACACCTGTTGGATCTATAGAGTGTATGTCATTTATATTGGTGTAACTGGTACACCTATGTTACCGTAGCACCTAGAGGAACAATAGTCTATATTAAGCATATATACATAAGATAAGTAGCGCCAGGCCCAGCATCAACAATTACCATATTTATCTACTCTCCCTCTAGGGGGAGGAGTTTACTGGGTGGCAGCAAGTTTATACCTTTCTTTACAATCCTAAGCGCAGTACTCACCCCCTCTGTTTTTGGATCTGACCAATCGTCAGGCCACGCACCCCTTCACATCCAGGGGCGGCTGCCCTGGACTCCTGAGGTTTTTTTCTTACATCAGGCCTCTCAAAAAATGTTTTGTGTCCTACCATGTTCTCTGTTTTTTTTTTTTTTTTAACAGACTCTCCTCCAACTGCTTTATATGTGAATTATAGAGACAACATGCAGCACAGTACTGAACTGTAAAATTCGGGATTGTACCGGACTTTGGGGTGTCCGTGCCCCGAAACCCCATCCCGGACTTAAAAAAAACCCTCCGGGATCGGGTTCGGTATTCGGGTATTTTTGGAGCCTTTTCTATAGCTGCTGGGCAGCCAATCAACAAGCTTTTCACTAGTTTGCCCTTAGAAGCCATCACAGCCATGCCTACTAATGGCATGACTGTGATTGGCCAGTGCAACATGTGACCCAGCCTCTATATGGGGCTGGAGTCACGTAGCGCTGCATGTCAGATCGTCTCAGACTAGAGTAGGGAGAGCTTCATGCCTCTGCTGTGAGGGAAAGATTGGCGTTCACAACCATCTCAGACTGCATTAGGGAGACCTTCATTGCGGTCCTGTGAGGGACACATTAGCATTCAGAACCATCTTATAGTGCATTAGGGAAACGTTCCTGCTGTTGCTCTGAGGGAGAGATTCTCATTCTAAAACCATCTACTACTGCATTAGGGAAACGTTTCTGTGGGTGCTCTGAGGGAGAGTTTATCATTCTAAAAACAACTACTACTGCATTAGGGCCAGGTTCCTGTTGGTGCTTTGAGGGAGAGTTTATTGTTCTAAAAACAACTACTACTGCAATAGGGCCAGGTTCCTGTTGGTGCTTTGAGGGAGAGATTATTGTTCTAAAAACAACTACTACTGCACTAGGGCCAGGTTCCTGTTGGTGCTCTGAGGGAGAGTTTATTGTTCTAAAAACAACTACTACTGCATTAGGGCCAGGATCCTGTTGGTGCTTTGAGGGAGAGTTTATCATTCTAAAAACAAATACTACTGCATTAGGGCCAGGTTCTTGTTGGTGCTTTGAGGGAGAGTTTATCGTTGTAAAAACAACTACTACTGCATTAGGGCCAGGTTCCTGTTGGTGCTTTGAGTTAGAGTTTATAGCTCTAAAAACAAATACTACCGCATTAAAGCCAGGTTCCTGTTGGTGCTCTGAGGGAGAGTGTTAGAAGACTGTGCTGAGGGTTTCTGCATTTGATTGTTCTCATGCTCCTGGAAGAGGGGGGGCCGGGCAGCCCTATTTAAACAAGTGTACTTCCTGCATTTAGTGCTGTCTGATCTACATCATGTGCCCTGTTTTCCTGAGCGTTCTGCTACCCGTTATTTGATTCCTGTGGCCCGGCCTGCCTGACTTTGCCTGAACTCTGCCTGTACCGACCCCTGGCTTGCCTACGACCATCCGATTGCCTAATCCTTCTGTACCTCTGCTGCCTGCCCGTTGCCGACTCCGCTACTGTGCCTGCAACCATCTGATCCCACCAAGCATCCTGCTGTAAACATCAGCACCCTTCCAGCACATTTCCTGTCCGCTGCTGACGGATAGTCCTGGACTTCTACAGGCACTCTTACCCCACCGTGCTCCTGTGGCCGCTGTTCCCAACTCCAGCGGTCCCACGAACCGGAGTCATAGGAGAGGCCACCCATGACCATCAGGCTCACTACCAGGTACTTAACAGTATCAGACAGCCATGACTGAGCCTGCAGGGGGGCCTCTAGTCTACATGAGGTCAACCAACACCTCGTGGACCTTACGCAAGCCATCAGGGTGCTTCAGGAGAAGCATGCCCTCCTCGAGGAGCAAGTTGTAATCACCACTGCCGGCCCTGCAACAACCACCAGCCTCGATTCGCCCACTAC
The DNA here is from genome assembly GCA_018402905.1 of Glandirana rugosa. Taxonomy (NCBI): domain Eukaryota; kingdom Metazoa; phylum Chordata; class Amphibia; order Anura; family Ranidae; genus Glandirana; species Glandirana rugosa. The sequence goes on from BLSH010243217.1 coordinate 114,669, forward strand.
GATGCCCGCTCCAGAGCCCCGGGTACCTACCCCTGAAAGGTTCACTGGAGACCGGTCCAAGTTCAGGGCTTTTTGTATCTCCTGTCAGCTCTACTTTACCCTGCAGCCACGGACTTTCCAGGCAGAGCAAATCAAGGTGGGGTTTGTCATATCCTTGCTGCAGGGCGCACCCCAAGCCTGGGCTCATCACCTATGGGAGACCCAAGACACCCGGCTGGATACCCTGTCCTCCTTGTTCCAGGCGATGTCTCAACTATTTGATGACCCTCAACGGTCTGCCACGGCTGAATCCATGCTCCATGCACTCCAGCAGGGCGATAGAGTCGCCGAAGACTATGTAGCTGACTTCCGGCGGAGCAGTGCAGACACTCGCTGGAATGACGCAGCATTGCGGCATTGATTCCGTCTGGATCTGTCCAAAGACCTTAAAGATGAGTTGGCCCGTGTGGGTGTTCCAAGTTCTCTGGACAATCTGTTTGCACTCTCTATCCAGATTGACCGTCGCCAGCGTGAACGCAGACGAGAGGCCTCTGCACGGTCACCTCAACCAGCACGGACTCAACCCCAAGTCCCGGCCCGCTCCCCGCTGCCTCTGCAGGAGCGCTTACGCCAGCGTCAGGGCCACCTCTGCCTCTACTGTGGTGAGGCAGGTCACTATGTGCACAGCTGCCCGGTTAAACAACAGAAGGCCCTCCTCGGGTCATCCATAGGACCCTCACTCCAGCCAGCCCGGTCAGCCCACTTGGCCCTTCCAGTGTCCTTCCAGCTACCCGGAAGGTCCGTGTCTGTCACAGCCATCATTGATTCAGGAGCTTGCAGCTGCTTTATTGACCTTGAGTTTGCTCACAGTTTTGTTCACGGTGCTCCTAGCTGATTGGTCTCGACTCAGATCTGGACTGGTAGTAAAGGAGACTTCAACTCTACCGACTACCACTCTCTCCGGCCATCGGGAACTGCTATGCCTGGACGCCATCACCTCACCCCTGTTTCCTGTTATTCTGGGCCTGCCGTGGTTCCAAGCTCATAACCCACGGATCAACTGGCAATCCGGGCTGATCCAGTTTACGTCCCCTTATTGCCAAGAACATTGTCTCCCAGATACTTCACCCTTGTCCCCAACTCTTCTGTGCCTGGACTCAGATCATGAACTTTGCCAGAAGGTGCCCCGGGCCTATCACGAATACTTAGACGTATTCAGTAAGCAAGGCGCAGACTCTCTTCCCCCGCACTGGTCCTACGACTGCCCAATAGAGCTCCTCCCCGGGGCCAAAATACCCTTTGGAAGGATTTTTCTGTTGTCTGAAAGGAGTTGGGGGCACTGAAGGAATACCTTGATGAAAACCTGTAGAAGGGCTTCATCCGCCCTTCCACCTCTCCTGCTGTTGCGGGTATATTTTTTGTGAAAAAAAAGAACCACACCCTTCGACCCTGCATCGATTACCGGGACTTGAACAGGGTCACGGTGAAGAACCGCTATCCACTCCCCCTGGTACCAGAGCTATTTCAGAGACTATGCTCGGCCACGGTCTTCACTAAACTGGACTTGAGAGAGGCATATAATGTCACCCGCATAAGAGAAGGAGATGAGTGGAAGACTGCGTTCCACACCAGATTCGGCCACTACGAGTATCTCGTTATGCCCTTCGGCTTGTGCAATGCTCCCACTACCTTCCAATTCTTTATTAACGATATTCTCAGAGACTTCCTGGATATCTTTGTTATAGCCTACTTGGACAATATTCTCATCTTCTCCTCCTCTCTAGAAGACCATCAGCAGCATGTGAGAATTGTCCTTGGCCGGCTCCGTCAACACCACCTCTACCCCAAGTGTGAGTTTGAGCGTCGGAGCATCCAGTTCCTGGGTCTAATCCTCTCCCCTGAGGGCATTGAAATGGACCCGCAAAAGGTGACAGCAATCCTTACATGGCCAGCACCCACGGATAAAAAGGGCGTCCAATGGTTCATTGGGTTCGCAAATTTTTATTGCAAATTTATTAAAAATTTCTCGGCCATCATCTCGCTCATCACCCAGCTCACCAAGCAGGGAATCTGGCTCCGTTGGTCTTCTGAGGCTCAGTCCGCCTTTGAAATACTAAAAGGACTATTCACGTCTGCTCCGGTGCTGTGCCACCCTAATCCGACTCTTCCCTACATCTTAGTGGTAGATGCCTCGGAAAATGCTGTAGGGGTGGTCCTCTCCCAACGCTCTGGTCTCAAGAGTCTAGTGCACCCAGTGGCCTTTTTCTCAAGGAAACTTGCTCCGGCTAAGAGGAACTACGACGTGGGCGACCGGGAACTCCTGGCTATCAAAGCCGCTCTAGAGGAGTGGAGATACCTGCTGGAAGGGGCAGGGCACCCAATATTGATCTATACTGACCATAAGAACCTTGAGTATCTTAAGTCCGCCAAACGTCTGAGACCCCACCAGGCCCGATGGGCGTTGTTCTTCTCAAGGTTCTCCTTCCACATTACCTATAGGCCAGGGTCCAAGAATGTTAAGCCCGACGCCCTCTCATGGATGTACAAGGATGCTAAGGACTCCACAGTTCCGGACACCATCCTACCAGCGGAGAACTTCCTGCTGTTACAGAGGAACCTCCTGTCACAGCTCAAACGAGCAACAGTAAGGACCCCTAGTCCTACCAGGGACAATCTACAGGCACGAGAGGGTCTGCTATGGAAAGGGAGACTGATCTTTGTCCCAGAAGAGGTTTGGGTCACCGTCCTGGGACTCTGCCATGATCACCCCTTAGCAGGGCACTTCGGTGTCAATAAGACCCTGGAGTTGGTACAGCGCACCTTCTGGTGGCCCGACCTGGCAAAGAATTGCAAGGAGTATGTCACCGCCTGCACCACCTGCATACGGAACAAAAATCCCCGGAACAAAGCCTGGGGCCTGCTAAAGCCTTTGTCTGTCCCCAGTCAACCATGGGCCATGATCTGTATGGATTTCTTAGTGGAGCTGCCACCTTCTGAAGGATGTACAGCTATCTTCGTCCTAGTGGACCGACTGACGAAGATGGCCCACTTCTTACCTCTAAAGGGCACCCCCTCAGCCATGGAGACTGCCCGGGTATTCATTAAGGAAATTGTGAGGCTCCACGGTGTGCCCTTGGACATTGTATCTGACCGGGGGGTGCAATTTATCTCTCAATTCTGGAAGGCACTGTGTGGAACCTTGAAAATTAAGCTCTCTCTGTCCTCTGCCTATCACCCACAATCTAATGGGCAGACGGAGCGGACAAACCAAACTCTCAGGCAATACCTTCGGTACTTCATGTCCTTTGTGCAGGATGATTGGGTGTCGCTCCTGCCTATGGCGGAGTTTGCTTATAATAATGCCTGTCATTCAGCCACCAAGCAGACTCCATTTTTTGCAAACCATGGCTTCCATCCCACGTTCCTGCCAGACCTCATCCCGGAGTCGTCAATCCCAGCTGTTCAAAGCACGCTGAACTTTTTCTGCCACAACAACAAACTGTTGCAGGAAGCTATGAGCAAGGCGCAGGAGGACAGCAAGAGGGCCTTTGACAAGAAGAGGAGAGGGGAGTTATCCTTGCAAGTAGGAGACACTGTGTGGCTGGCCACGACCAACCTAAAGCTGGCTTGCCCATCTAGGAAACTGGGCCCTAGATTCATAGGACCATTCCCAGTCAAGAGGAGGATCAATGAGGTCTCCTATGAGCTTGCTTTGCCGGACAATCTTAGGATTCATCCGGTCTTTCATGTCTCACTATTGAAGCCAGCGGTTCCAGACTCCTTCCCCAACCGCGAAACAGGTCCACCCGAGCCTGTGATTGTCAACGGTGACGAAGAGTTTGAAGTGGAAGCTGTACTGGATTGCAGGAGAAGAAGAGGGCAGATGCAATATCTGATTAAGTGGCGAGGCTACGGACCTGAGGAAAATTCCTGGGAGCCCGAACAAAATGTGCATGCCACGGACCTGGTCAATGCCTTCCTCCGCAGTCAACCGCTAAGAAGTGCCCAGCTTGGCATCCGGAGGCTGCCCCTTGGGGGGGGGGGCAATATTAGAAGACTATGCTGAGGGTTTATGCATTTGATTGTTGTTTCCTCGAGCTCCGGAAAAGGCGGGGCCGGGCAACCCTATTTAAACAAGCGTACTTCCTGCATCTAGTGCTGTCTGATCTACAGCGTGTGCCCTGTTTTCCTGAGCATTCTGCTACCCATTATCTGATTCCTGTGACCCGGCCTGCCTGACTTTGCCTGAACTCTGCCTGTACCGACCCCTGGCTTGCCTACGACCATTGCCTAATCCTTCTGTACCTCTGCTGCCTGCCCATTGCCGACCCTGCTCATCCCTGACTCCGCTACTGTGCCTGCGATCATGTGGTCCCACCAAGTATCCTGCTCTAAACATCAGCACCCTTCCAGCACATCTCCTGTCCGCTGCTGATGGATAGACCTGGACTTCTACAGGCACTCTTACCCCACCGTGCTCCTGTGGCCGCTGTTCCGAACTCCAGTGGTCTCATGAACCGGAGTCGTAGGAGAGGCCACCCCCGACCATCAGGCTCACTACCAGGTACTTAACAGAGAGTTTATCATTTTTAAAACAACTACTACTACATTAGGGCCAGGTTCCTGTTGGTGCTTTGAGGGAGAGTTTATCATTCTAAAAACAACTACTACTGCATTAGTGCCAGGTTCCTGTTGGTGCTCTGAGGGAGAGTTTATCGTTCTAAAAACAGCTACTACTGTATTAGGGCCAGGTTCCTGTTGGTGCTCTGAGGGAGAGTTTATCATTCTAAAAACAACTACTACTGCATTAGGGCCAGGTTCCTGTTGGTGCTTTAAGGGAGAGATTATCGTTCTAAAAACAACTGCTACTGCATTAGGGCCAGGTTCCTGTTGGTGCTTTGAGGGAGAGTTTATCATTCTAAAAACAACTACTACTGCATTAGGGGCAGGTTCCTGTTGGTGCTCTGAGGGAGAGTTTATCGTTCTAAAAACAAATACTACCTCATTAGGGCCAGGTTCCTGTTGGTGCTTTAAGAGAGAGTGTACCGTTCTAAAAACAAATACTACCACATTATGGCCAGGTTCCTGTTGGTGCTTTGAGGGAGATTTTATCATTCTAAAAACAACTACTACTACATTAGGGCCAGGTTCCTGTTGGTGCTTTGAGGGAGAGTTTACCATTCTAAAAACAACTACTACTGCATTAGGGATAGGGTCCTGTTGGTGCTCTGAGGGAGAGTTTATCATTCTAAAAACAACTACTACTGCATTAGGGCCAGGTTCCTGTTGGCGCTTTGAGAGAGAGTTTACCGTTCTAAAAAGAAATACTACCGCATTAGGGCCAGGTTCCTGTTGATGCTCTGAGGGAGAGTTTATTGTTCTAAAAACAACTACTACTGTAATAGGGCCAGATTCCTGTTGGTGCCTTGAATGAGAGATTATCGTTCTAAAAACAACTACTACTGCATTAGGGCCAGGTTCCTGTTGGTGCTTTGAGGGAGAGTTTATCATTCTAAAAACAACTAGTACTGCATTAGGGCCAGGTTCCTGTTGGTGCTCTGAGGGAGAGTTTACCATTCTAAAAACAACTACTACTGCATTAGAGCCAGGTTCCTGTTAGTGCTCTGAGGGAGAGTTTATTGTTATAAAGCCATCTCCTACTGCATTAGGGAGAGGTTCCTGTTGGTGCTGTGAGGGGGAGATCATTGTTCTAAAATCATCTCATACTGCAGTAGGGACAGGTTCCTGTCGGTGCTGTGAAAGACAGATTATCGTTCTAAAATCATCTCATACTAGTGTAGGGAGAGGTTACTGCTGCTGGTGTGAGCGATGCACAAAAATAAAAAGTGCATCTAAAATTTTCTTTTGTTTAAAAAAAATAAGAATAATAATTTATTATTCTTTTTTTTTTTTTATTTATAAATAGTGCTACATAGTACATTTGTGTCCAGAATGAGGAGAGGGTCAAATAAGGGATGTGGTGGTGGTCGTGGTGCTGCTGGTGTTGGTGGTGTTGCTGAAGCTCCTGTTGCAAGGAGAGGACGTGGTCGATCTGTGCCAGCTACACGCACAAGTGAAACACCTTCCTCAGGTAGCCCCGAATAGGCCCGAATGGCGCTCAACGAATGGTGAGGCCAGAACATGTACAGGCGATAGTAGATTGGGTGGCTGACAATGCCTCCAGTTCCTTCACATTGTCTCCCACCCGGTCCCTTGATGAAAGCTCAAAGTTGGCACCTGAACCCCATGGCCATCTGTCTTTCACCTCAGCCCCTTGTAAATCAAGCAGTCTGAGCCCCAAGTCCTGCAGCAGTCTCTTATGCTTTTTGATGACTCTGCTGCTGTACTTTCCGTGGGCCATCCACATAACCCTGGCCCAGAAGTGGAAGACATTGAGTGCACTGATGCCCAACCACTTCTGGTTCAGGATGAGGACATGGAAACACCACGGCAGCATGTCTATGATGATGATGACAAAACACAGGTGCCAACTGCTGTGGCTTTCCACAGTATGCAGACTGACAAGAAGGGCAGTAGTGAAGGGTGGGTGGAAGATGATGGAGGATGATGAGGTCCTAGCCCCCACATGGAATGAAGGTCATGTGAATGACGTGTGCAGTTTGGAGGTAGAGGTGGTGGTCGCACAGAGGCACCAGCACAGCAAAAGAGGAAGCAGGTTGCAAAAGCGGAGGGAGCGTCCCCTATACAGTACACCTGCTACTACCCACCGCACCCAGGGACCTAGCACAGCAAAGGCAGCTCAAAGGCATTCCCTGGCGTGGCAGTTCTTAAGACAATGTGCTGACGACAAGACACAAGTGGTTTGCACACTGTGCAATGAGAGGCTGAAGCGAGGCACAATTGATCTAAACCTGAGCACAACCTCCATGATCAGGCATCTAAATGCAAAGCACTTGCTGCAGTGGAATAAGTACCTCAAAATCTAAGAAAGGTTTCAGCCTTCTCCTGCTTCCTCTTCTGCTGCTGCCTCGGCCTCTCCCTCCACCTCTACAGTGCCAGTGGCACCTGCCACCCAGCAAACAGATGATGTGACAGCAATGCCACCATGTCCGCCACCGTCCCCAAGCATTTCCACACGGTCCCATGGAAGCTTACAGCTCTCCATCTCCCAAATGAATGCCAGCATTTCAAAATTCCTGGCCTTTGAAATGCTGTCATTCCGTCTGGTGGACAAGGACAGTTTTAAAAACCTGATGGCAGTGGCTGTCCCACAGTACGTGGTTCCCAGCCGCCACTACATTTCCAGGCGAGCCATCCCTTCCCTGCACAAACAAGTCGGGGAGAAGATCAGGTGTGCACTGCGCAATGCCATCTGTGGCAAGGTCCACATAACCATTGATACCTGGACCAGTAAGTACGGGCAGGGAAGCTATATCTCGCTAACTGCACACTGGGCAAATGTAGTGGCGGGTGGGCCTGAGCCGGCTAGCCGTTTGGCCCATGTCCTTCTGCCACCCAGGAATGCAGGGCATTTCTCTTTGCCTCCTGTTGCCTCCTCCTCCTACTGCGCTTCCTCCTCCTCCTCCTCCTCTACCACCTCCTCATCCGCTCAGCGTAACACCTTCACCACCAACTTCAGCACATCCAGGGGGAAATGACAGCAGGCTGTTTTAAAACTGATTTGGGAGATAAATGTTTGGGAGATAAACCCCACACTGCGCATCAGCTGTGGACGGGCATTGAACAACAGACCGAAGAGTGATTGTTGCCACTGCGTCTCAAGCCGGGCCTGGTGGTGTGCGATAATGGGCGAAATCTTGTAGCAGCTCTGGGCCTAGCCATTTTGATGCACATCCCTTTCCTGGCGCATGTGCTGAATTTGGTGGTGCAGAAATTTCTAAAAAATTACCTGGATATGTCAGAGCTGCTGCAGAAAGTGCGGGCCGTCTGTGCGTGCTCTCGGCGTTCTCACGCTGCTGCTGCTCGCCTGTCTGCGCTGCAGCGGAACTTCGGCCTTCCCGCTCACCACCTCCTATGCGACATGCCCACAAGATGGAACTCCACCTTGCATATGCTGGAGAGACTGTGCGAGCAGCAGCATGCAATAGTGGAGTTTCAGCTGCAGCACACACGAGTCAGTTGCTCTGTGGAAGAGCATCACCTCACCACCAATGAGTGGGCCTCCATGCGAGACCTGTGTACCATATTGCAGTGTTTCGAGTACTCCACCAACATGGCCAGTGCCGATGAAGCTGTTCTCATTGTTACTATCCCAGTTCTATGTCTCCTTGAAAAAACACTTTGGATGATGATGGAAGAGGATGTGGCACAGGAGGAGGAGGAAGAGGGGTAATTTCCACGGTTATCAGGCCAGTCATTTACAAGTGGCTCGGAGGGTGGGTTCCTGCAATAGCATAGGCCGGGTCAAAAATTTTCAAGCCAGGGGACAGTTCTGGAGGATGAGGAGGACGAGGATGATGAGGAGGAGGAGGAGGAACCATGTTCACAACAGGGTGGCACCCAACACAGCTCGTGGGCATCACTGGAGCGTGGCTGGGGGGATACGGAGGACACAGATGATACACCACCCACAGAGAACAGCTTGTCTTTGCCTCTGGGCAGCCTGGCACACATGAGCGACTGCATGCTGCAATGCCTGCTCAACGACAGCTGAGTTGCCCACATTTTAACTTGTGCTGATTACTGGGTGGCCACCCTGCTGGATCCCCGTTACAAGGACAACATGCCATCCTTAATTCCCTCACTGGAGCGTGATCGGAAGATGCGCGACTACAAGCGCACTCGGGTAGACACGCTGCTGAGGGCATTCCCAAATGACACCGGGGGCTCAATGGAAGCACAAGGCAAAGGCAGAGGAGGAGGAGGTGGAAGAGGTCACCAACGCAGCTGTGGCACCACCAGCACCTCAGAAGGCAGGGTTAGCATGGCCAAAATGTGGAAAAGCTTTGTCAGCAGCATGCCACCACAAACAGCACCACCAGCTGAGGCAGCATTTCAGCAACATGGTGGAACAGTATGTGTGCACATGCCTACACGTACTGACTGATGGGTCTGCCCCATTCAACTTCTGGGTCTCTAAATTGGCCACATGGCCTGAGCTTGCCCTTTATGCCTTGGAGGTGCTGGCCTGCCCTGCAGCCAGTGTATTGTCTGAACGTGTGTTTAATACGGCAGGGGGCGTTATCACAGACAAGTGCAGTCGCCTGTCCACAGCCAACGTGGACAAGCTAACCTTTATTAAAATGAACCAGGCATGGATCCCACAAGACTTGTCTGTACCTTGTGCAGAATAGACATTTAGACCGGCCTCACACAGCCATTGGTATCCTTGTTTTTTTTTTTAATATGTCTCAATATTTTGGGGGCTACGCCAATTCTAAAAAAACCCAAACAAACAAAAAACAGTGTTGGCTACCTCCTCCTCATCTTCCTCCTCCGCCACTTCGGCCTACACTGCCACGGTCACGGCCTAGTCAACCTCTAGGCTCCTACTCCACATCCACCTCCTCCTCCCATTTTTATTTTTTTAGGTGATTTTAAGTTATTTCCTTATCCACATTTGCAGGGCACTTGTCCTACTCTAACCCCCATTTTGCTTCCTTTTGCAGCCTTCTAGCCCTTTCCATGACTTTTTACAGCCATTTTTGTGCCCAAAAGTTCTGGTCACCATTGACTTCAATGGGGTTCGGTGTCCGGGGTCAAGTTTGGATCGAGTTCGGTTCCGAACCCAAACGGTTTCACAAGGTTCGGCCGAACAGGCCAAACTCGAATATCCAGGTGTCCGCTCAATTCTAATCCTCTGCTCCCTCTGCACAGGCAGGATGAGCTCTGTAACCTTACCCTTGTAACGTGGATCAAGAAGGGTTGCCAGCCAGTAATTATCCCTCTCCTTGATACCACGAATCCTAGGGTCTTTTTGCAGGTTTTTCAGAATCAGAGGGCCCATGCAGCGTAAGATTGAGGAGGCATGAGTGTCCTCTGGGTCACTGAGGATGACATTATCAGGAACTATCTCCTCCCAGCCACTTACAACTCCTTGGGTTTCTGTGGACTGAAAACCATGATCCCTTGAAGACTGCTGCGTGTTATCCTTCACAAAGGCCTCCTCAAATGGTGACAGGACAGTGCATGCATACCTGATCAGTAGCCACTGACGTGGTGAAAAGAAGCCAAGCTTCCCTGAGCCTGTCCTGGTGCCATGCTCACAGAGGTACTCATTGATGGCCCTCTGCTGTGCGTACAGTCGCTGCAGCATTGTCAATGTTGAGTTCCACCTGGTGGGCATGTCACAAATGGGGCGGTTGGTGGGCAGGTAGAATTCCCGCTGAATGTCAGCCAGCCAGGCACTGGCATTGTATGAAGGCCAAAAATGACCACAGCCTTTTCTGACCTGCCTCAGGATATCTAGTAAGCCTGGGTACCTGGTTAAGAAACACTGCACCACCAAATTCAAGGTGTGTGGCAAGCTTGGAACATGTGTCAAGTGTCCCTGTCGCAGGGCAGAGAGAAGGTTGGTGCCATTGTCCCACACAACCATTCCTGGCTCAAGCAGCCGTGGCGTCAACCACCTCTGAGCCTGCCCCCGCAGAGCTGACAGAATCTCTGCCCCAGTGTTGCTCCTGTCCCCAAGACAGACTAACTCAAGCCCCACATGGAATCTTTTAGCCTGACTGCTTGCGTAGCCCCTTGAATGCTTAGGGAGCACTGTAGGTTCAGAGGACAATTCTGCAGTAGAGGCCACAGAAGTAGAAGAAGAGGAGCGGGTGGAGGAGACGGGTGTGGTAAAATCACCACCAGCTTTTTCGAGCCATGGTGGCGGAACTAGCTCCAACACTGAATCCTGTCCTGCATCCTTCCCAGCTGCCAGCAGAATTACCTAGTGCCTGCTGAATCAAGAGTCAGTGGTAATATGAACCCTGCTGCTGACCAGCCCTGTCCAACGAGGCCAAAACATTGCCTTCCACATGATGGTAGAGAGCTGGAATGGCCTTATGTGTAAAGAAATTTCTTTTGGAAACCTGCCACTGTGGGACAGCACAGTCCACAAATTCATGAAAGGTAACAGCGTCTACGAGCTGAAAAGGCAGCAGTTGGAGTGCTAGCAATTTGGCCAAGCTAGCATTAAGACGCTGAGCATGTGGATGGCTGGGACAGTATTTTTTTTATGGTTCAGCATCTGGGGTAGGGATATTTGCCTGCTGAATTCACCTGGTTGTGTACTGCTAGCAGATTGGCTGCAGGTACTTGTAACACGCATTGCTAGACCTTCATTCCTCTCAGTCCAGGTTTTGGAGAGGACTGGAGGTATAGAAGGGGTTGAGATCCCAGATGAGGAGCAAGGAGAAGTCTGCCTTGTTTTCTGCTGTTGGTTTTTCAGGTGCTGTTGCTAACAGACTGCATGGCTGGTCATCATATGTCTTGTCAAGACAGTAGTGCCCAAGCAGCTGGAGTTCTGCCCACGCTTGACCCGCTTCAGACATAGATTGCAAATGGCAACGGTGCGATCTACTGCACATGTGTTGAAAAATACCCAAACCAAAGAACTTTTGAAAGTCAGTGGGGAGCCAGCAGTGCCCTGCACCTGTGGAGCTCTGTAGTCTGATGAAATTTGGTGGCTGCCCTTAAGCTGGCCCCTGGAGGACAGCCTGCCTCATTGGAGTTGTGTCTCCTCCTCCTCCTCACTTTCCTCCTCTCTTCTCTTAGGCACCCAAGTACAGTCCATTTCCTCATCACCCCCTCTCTCCTCATCACTGGAGCAAACTTGGCAGTATGCTGCAGCTGGGGGAACATGACTGCTAGTTTCTTGTCCTTCTGTGGCACCCCCGGTCTCTAGACTCATGCTACTCCCTTCCTTAACCTGGGAACCAACATTGGAGCCTTCAGATTGCTGCACATCCTCCTGTAGCAAATGCTAATCAGCAACAAACAAATGCTAACCAACAACAAACAAATGCTAGTCTACAACAAGCAAACGCTAATCAGCAGCAAGCTCACCAGCAAAGTATGGAAGCACAGCAATGAGCCCAGCAACAATCTGAGGTCCGCTTAATTGAGCTTTTGCAGAAGCAAGAGCAGAGACTTCAACAGCAAATTGATGCCATAACACAACAGCATTGACAGACCAGTGAGACGAGTGGTTCCAGTAATACATCATCATTGTGAGCCATTTACTGCCAAAAATGACTGGAGAGGATGATCCTAAAGTGTTTCTGACCACATTTGAAAGGACTGCAGAAAGAGAAAAGTGGCCTAAGGAGCAGTGGGCTGGATTGGTGGCTCCTCTATTACCTGGCGAATCACAGAAAGTGTATTATGACTGAAGTGATATGAAGTAATATGCTATACTTATTCAGTTCCATTTTGATTTACAGCAGCCATTTCAAACTAGTTAAAAGTTTTGTATAGATGTTCTCACACACATTTCTCACCAGCTAAGCAAGTTTGAGCAAAACATGTTATTTCCCTGAAATGACGCTTATGCATCTGCTAGCCAAGTTCCATTCTCGTCATATATTTTGACTATTATTTCTGTTATGTACTTCATTGCATTGTTATGGGAAATGTTTCATCTTGTTATGTATTTCTGAGTAGCAGAAAATAACTATATAAACTGAGAGAATAAAGTACTGATCAGATCATTCTGAGCAACACCACTGCATGTCTGTGTCTGTTCAACCGAATCGATCTCTGAGCTCGCTGAGACGAGGACCAACCCGGGCAGGGCTATCAGTCTATCTGACCTAAGACAAGGGTACCCCCAACAATGACCTAGAGCCAGACCAAGCAAAAGACTATGTTGTGCTAAAAACAGAAATATTGGCACGACTGGGTGTCACCCTGGCTGTCCAGGCTCAGCGTGTGCATAACTGGACTATCCAGCTTGAAAAGCCCCCCAGGTCACAAATGTATAATCTCATTCACCTGGGCAGGAAGTGGTTGCAACCTGAAACTGACAGCACCAAAGACTGTGGAATGTGTGGTAATGAATTGGTTCCTGAGATCTCTACCTACTGCTATCCAAAAGTGGGTAAACCATGGAAACCCAGACACGGCCGACAAGCTTGTGGATCTGGTAGACAGGTACTTGGCTACAGAAAACCTGACTGCCTTTCCCAGGGACTCACGGACTTTCCACCCTAAGACCAGACCATCCCCAGCGGTGGGTAAGATGACTTCAAGGCGTGAGGGTGGAGAGAGTTTGAGGGCGGGAAGTTTGCATAATGTATGGCGACCGCTGTCAAAGTCGCAGGAAGCAGCGAAAAAGTTTATTTGTTATTGTTGCCGGCAAGAGGGACATATTGCAGCCAATTGCCCAGTTTAGGATGAACCTATGGAATGTGACTATCTAAGAGACAGACGTCAGTTGCTGTTTGCGACAGTTGCATGCAGTGCCACTAGGGGAACTGAAAAACATTTATGCAAATTGTGTATTAATGGTAAAAATGTTGTTGTGTTGCTAGATTCAGGTAGTCTGGTAACATTGATCAAAGCTGAATTTATTACTACAGAGGTGTCTGGGAATAACAAGGTGGCTGTTATTTGTGTACATGGGGACACCAGAGAGTATCCTGTGGCTAAAGTAGTTTTTGAGACCCCTAAAGGTAACATAAGTCATCAGGTGGGGTTGGTGCCTCACTTACCACATGATGTCATTGTGGGAGGGATTTTCCAAAATTCTGGGAACTCTGGGATGGTCCTGAACCCCCCACAGAGGCCCCAAGAGGCCAGGAAGAGGAATTCCAGGTATCCTTTGAGAATGGTGAGACCTCTCCAGATATTCCCATGTCGGTGTTGGGCGGAGACACTCGGGAACCTGGGGAGGAACCAACATCTTCAGAAGAAAACATGCCTTCTGTAGAGTTCTCTGATTTAGAGGTTCACAGGGAAAATTTTGCCACAGAACAGGTAAAGGACCACACCCTGATAAAGGCGCGGGAAAAAGGGGTAAAGATAGATGGTGAATTAGAGAACCCAGATCAGTCCTGCAGTTACCCATACTTTATGGTGGAAAGGGATCTGTTGTATCGGGTTGCTCAAAAGGTGAATGAAACCATTGAGCAACTTGTGGTACCCAAACCCTATAAGAAGTTGGTATTGGAATTAGCCCATGGGCACATTTTGGGAGGTCATTTGGGGGCAGAAAAAAACAGAGAGAGAGTATTGCAAAGGTTCTATTGGCCTAGGGTCATGAAGGAAATAGAAAATTATTGTTCCTCCTGCTCTGTGTGTCAGAAGTCGGTACCTTTGTCGCATTTCCGTAACCCACTGGTACCTCTCCCCATCATTGAGGTTCCCTTTGAGAGGATCGCAATGGATTTGGTAGGTCCGATACTGAAGTCCGCTAGGGGGCATCAGTACATTTTGGTCATAATGGACTATGCCACCTGCTATCCCGAAGCGATCCCTCTTAGGAATACCTCCGCCAAGACGATAGCCAAAGAGTTATTCTTGGTGTGGGTATTTGTAAGGAATTAGTTACAGACCAGGGTACCCTGTTTATGTCCAGGGTAATGAAAGAGTTATGCAAGTTGTTCAAAGTGACACAATTGCGTACATCTGTGTATCACCCTCAAACAGATGGGTTGGTTGAAAGGTTCAACAAAACCCTAAAACAAATGTTAAAAAAGGTGGTGAATCGAGATGGAAAGGATTGAGACTGTTTAATACCCTACTTGATGTTTGCTATTCGGGAAGTACCACAATACTCTACCGGGTTCTCGCCCTTCGAATTACTCTATGGGAGACACCCAAGAGGGCAGTTGGATATCACCAAAGAAACTTGGGAAAGTGACAGTTCTCCCCACCGGAGTGTGATTGAGCATGTTCCTCTAATGCAAGACAGAATTGCACAGGTAATGCCAATCATCAAAGAACACTTGGCCCAAGCGCAAGTAGCACAGCAAAGGGTGTATAACTGCAAGGCCAAGACCTGTACTTTTTCACCGGGGGGTAGGGTGTTGGTACTAATCCCTACGGTCGAAAGCAAATTCCTGGCCAAATGGCAGGGCCCTTATGAGATAATTGAACAAGTGAGTGAGGTGAAGTACAGGGTCAGAGAACCAGGACGACGAAAGCCAGAACAGATCTACCACATTAATCTGTTGAAAGCCTGGAGGGATAGGGAATCGATAGTCGCAGAAACCTTGGTGTCGCAGACTCAGTCTGATTTCTTAATTCCTGAGGTTGAAATAGCAGTCACCCTATTGAAACCCCAAAAACAGGAGGTGAAAGAGTTTGTGCTCCACAACAGAGAGGTGTTCTCTGAGCTGCCAGGACAAACATCTGGCGTAGAGCATGACATTATCACCCCGCCAGGAGAAAGAGTGAAACTAAAACCTTATCGCATACCGGAGGCCCGACGGGAGGCAATACGTGGGGAAGTTCAATGAATGCTTAAATTTGGTTTGGATTTTAAGTGGAACCCCGCACCAAAATTAAAAAAAAAATTGATGTGGGGTCCCACCTAAAATCCAAACCAGACCCTTATCCAAGCATGCAACCTGGCCAGCCAGGATGGGGGGGTGAGCGAGCACCCCCCCTCCTGAACCATACCAGGCTACTCTGGGGGTGAGCGAGTGTCCCCCACTCCAAAGCACCTTGTCCCCAAGACAAGAGCCTCTTCCCTACAACCCTGGACTGTGGTTGTGGGGGTCCTCTGGGCGAGGGGGCTTATCGGAATCTAGAAGCCCCCTTTAATAAGGGGGCCCCCAGATCCCGACCCCCCCTATGTAAATTAGTATTGGGTACATCATACCCCTACTACTTCACCAAAAGTATCAAAAAAAGAAAAAACACAGGAGACAATTAGGGAGAAGTCCTTTATTAAAAAATAAAAATAAGTGTCCCCCATTATAATCCATCATCAATCATGGCGACGGACCCGAAAAAAAAAAAATCAACAGCTCCTCCTCCATGAGAGGGCTCCCGCCGACTGAGCTCTTTTTGTTTTGACATTTTATTTATTGTGAAGGGCAGGGCCACCCAGTGATGTAATTGAGTGATCTGCCCCTCTGACATCACATGATGTCAGAAGGGGGCAAGGTCACCCGTACGTCACCCAGTGGCCCCACCCTGCACTATAAATAAATCGTCAACACAAAGCCAGCGCAGATGGCGGCAGCCCTCCCATGGCAGAGGAGCTGCATGCGCCGTCTATGGCAATGCATTATGGGGCGCTCTGTGGCGGCAAAATGTTCTAAATTTGACTTACGTTTGACTCGAACCGCGGGCCCATCCCTAAATTTCACAAGTGCTTATCATTAGCAATCAGTGAACTTTTTAGATATTCAGATTTTTGTTGATAAAGAAGGCAGTTTGTTATCTAAAGTGCAATTGCTCTAGGCAGGAGGATTTCGAATTTGAAGCAAAAGCTCTACAAGCCCGCTTATTACATAGGAGCTATAGTCGGTCCTTGTTAAAAAGGGCCTACCAGAGAGTGAATGGCCACAATAGACAATCGTTATTGCATAAAAACAAGAACAAAAAAGAAAATTCTAACGTTAGGCTAATTACCAGGTACTCGGGCCAACATCAACAGGTGAGGGATATACTTAAAAAATATTGGTATCTACTGATGGGTGATGATTAGAGTTGAGCGAACCTCTGGAAGTTCGGGTTCTGCTGGTCCGTCCGAACTTCGGGACAAAGTCCAGGTCCGGGTCCGGACGGAACCCGAACGATCGCACGGACAACCGGGCTCATGGACCATTAATCGGATTGCAATCTTAAAAGAAAAAACAAGAACAAAAATACGTTATTGCTAACAGATAACACCGGTAAGTGAGAGACCATCCGGGAAAAATTGTTCCTGGCTGATATCGAGGATACATTATTCGCCCGAACATCTCGAAAACGAAGTTTAAGCTTTAGGAGGACGGATCTCGTTAACGTGAAATCTATTGTTTGACGGAAGAAATAGTTGTTTTTAGACTTATAGATTTTTCAAGTGACTAACGATTACTATTCGTGAACACTTTAAATCCCTACCCGGGCGCCAAGCTCAGTT
>BLSH010243217.1:135183-145723 GCA_018402905.1 Glandirana rugosa
GATCAAGTTTCCCCTCTCAAAGGTCCACAACGAATCTCCCTGTCTAAGAAAAGAATCTGTCCCTCTAAGCAACACCTGGAAACTCTCCCCTTTGAACTAGGAGATGATTTTTGAAAAATAATGTGTCACTTACAGCAACAGCTGGCCCTATAGGAGTAGGCAATGGGTTTGGAACAAGAATCTGTCCCTCTAAGCAACACCTGGAAACTCTCCCCTTTGAACTAGGAGATGATTTTTGAACAATAATGTGTCACTTACAGCAACAGCTGGCCCTATAGGAGTAGGCAATGGTTTTGGAACAAGAATCTGTCCCTCTAAGCAACACTTGGAAACTCTCCCTTTTGAACTAGGAGATGGAGATGTTTTTTGAAAAATAATGTGTCACTTACAGCAACAGCTGGCCCTATAGGAGTAGGCAATGATTTTTGAACAATAATGTGTCACTTACAGCAACAGCCTCTACCTAGTGCAGTCAGATCACTCAAAGCAGCAGTATGTGAAATCTCAAATTACTCCCACAATCTGATCATTGTGTACGAACCCACAATCTGATCGTTGTGTACGAACGTACGATCGTTTCGTTAGACAGAGTTTAATCTGCAATCTACAACTCTAAGCAGCAGTATTTGAAATCTCAAATTCCCCCAACAATCTGATCGTTGAGCACGATCATGGCGATCGTTGTTTTAAGCAGAGTTTGATCTGCAACTCAAAGCAGCGGTATTTGAAATCTCAAATTCCCCCAACAATCTGATCGTTGAGCACGATCGTAGCGATCGTTGTTTTATGCAGAGCTTGATCTGCAACTCAAAGCAGCGGTATGTGAAATCTCTAATTTCTGCTATCTGTCCTCAGAGCAACAGCACAGACAGCAGTAGTAAAGTAATCTATTTCAGGATGCAGGATCAGGTCTTAAAATGTCTCAAATTTGTCCCTCAAGCTTTCAGCTTCCTTTCCCTACACTAACCCAAGGAGCATGTGACTGCAGCACTGTGACTCCAGCTTATAAAGAGGCTGGGTCACATGATCCACTGGCCAATCACAGCCATGCCATTAGTAGGCATGGCTGTGATGGCTTCTAAGGGCAAACCAGTGAAACGCTTGTTGATTGGCTGCCCTGCAGCTTCTCAACACGTGGAGTAAAATAGCAGAACCCCGGACCGAACCCGAACGATTTTTGAAATGTCCGGGTCCGGGTCCGTGCCACGGACACCCGAAAGTTTGGTACGGACCCGAATGTTACAGTCTGGGTTCGCTCAACACTAGTGATGATACCATCAGTAGATATATATAATAATATCCATAAATCACGTTTAGAAGATCTAGATCCCTAAGAGACCATTTGGTCCATAGCCATTATGCTCCTATGTGAGATCTCTACATCAGACAGGTACAATTCCATACAACACATGTAATTTTTGTCATTATATTTGGAGAGCAAAACAAATGAAACTACCCAATGGCCAGATATTTAAACCATCCTTCCTTGCTACTTGCCAGTCGGTTGGAGTAATTTATTATATTAAATGTCAGTGCGGTATGTTTTCTGTGGGGAAAACCAAAAGGCTTTTCTTCCACAGGATTAGAGACCCTGTAAAACTTGTAGTTGCAAAAAGGTTTGAGAGTCCAATTAGCTGCCACATGGGACTGCATCATCAGTTTTACGCTTCTTTAATGAAGTTCTTTGCTCTGGAGTATGTCCCCATGAATGAAAGGGGTGGCAATGTTAATAGATTGCTTCTTCAAAAAGAAGCAAAGTGGATATTTCATTTATCAGCAACCAAATTCCCAGAATTAAATGAGGCACTGAGTTTAAAACCATTTCTATAAATCATATAGGGTCCTCAATATTTTCTTCCTGGGGAAAGGGGAGGAGGCTCTTCCTTAGGTTAAAAATCCCTGTATATAGGGAGAGGATAGATGAGTGGATTGTCGTCTTAATGATCAAATATGTTGTTTTGTATTCAGAAAACAGTTTATTTTTGTATATTTGTATGTTAAGGCATTTGTCATCTTTGCTCAGTTGTTTTTTCTTTTTTCCCTTTTCCCTAATGAGATTCATGGGAGCCATCAGTTGTGGTGACTAATTCTTTGAAGCAGGTGGCTATATTGATGCCCAGGGCATTGCCTTAGCCCAGGTCCCTACAAAAGATTCGGGACTGGTAATGCCATCATTTGTTCCTAAAGGTTATTAGATCCAAAAATCATATAGTAAAAAATGTGCAATAATAACACCAAAAAATTCACCTGTTGGTAGTATCTACTTTTCCCTAATACAGCAAAAATAGCATTGTTTGAATTGATAATATAATATATACAGTTGAAATAGCATTGCTTAAATTGGTGCAACAGACGGCAGGCTTGATCTATATAGATTGGTTCTGTTATTAATGCACCAGTAATGAACTAGATATATTATACTAATTTATTATAAAAGCTGTAATATAGGCATGTAAAGGAATTCTGATGCCAAGAATGGGATGTTCACAGCCAGCAATCCTGGTAGTGAGTTGCCTTTAGTTCAAAGTTGCTCTTTATAGGGATTTGATTTTCCAAAATGGCCGTGGGTGGCTCATGCACTCGCGATCGTTTGTCCCTACTGCATTGAATGATATCCCTTTGGTCTGGGATTTTCCAAGATGACTACAGCGGCTTTGCACATGCTTATTGCGCAGGTCTGGGTCAAATATATCATGCCTAGGAGCGCGATTGGTCTATCCTTTATGCACACAGAGATTGGACAATTACCCATTGTGAGCATCCAATTGGTCTCCGAACTCGAGTGGGGGGATATTTAAATCCCTGGTGGTCAGCAGCTGATTTGTACGGCTGCTGACCCTGATGGATGGACACACAAAGCGAGCATATGAAAAAAGATAAATGAGCTACTCTGATGAATTGCTTGCCAGTTTGCTATTGTATATGGGCCATAGGTAGAGTTGAGCAAACCCGAACTGTAAAGTTCGGGTCCGTACCGAACTTTCGGGTGTCCTTGTCCCGAATCCGAACCCGAACGTTTGAGAAAAAGTCTGGGTTCGGGTTCTGGGTTCTGGTATTTTATCACGCATGTTGAATAGCTGCAGGGCAGCCAATCAACAAGCGTTTCTCTGGTTTTCCCTAGAAGCCATCACAGCCATGCCTACTAATGGCATGGCTGTGATTGGCCAGTGCATCATGTGGCCAAGCCTCTTTATAAGCTGGAGTCACTTAGTGCTGCAGTCACATGCTCTCTGAGACTCTGACTAGTGTTGCCAGCTCTGTGAGGGACAGATTGCAGATATATATAATAACATCTTATCAATCTGATTGTGGACTAGGTAGAGACTATTACTTCTGCTTTGAGGGAAAGATTGCAGATCTCATCCTGCATTATAGAACGATCTGCTTTGAGGGACAGATTGCAGATCTCATCCTGCATTACAGAACGATCTGCTTTGAGGGACAAATTGCAGATCTCATCCTGCATTACAGAACGATCTGCTTTGAGGGACAGATTGCAGATCTCATCCTGCATTACAGAACAATCTGAC
Organism: Glandirana rugosa; assembly: GCA_018402905.1. NCBI lineage: Eukaryota > Metazoa > Chordata > Amphibia > Anura > Ranidae > Glandirana > Glandirana rugosa. The sequence goes on from BLSH010243217.1 coordinate 138,714, forward strand.
TGGACTAGGTATAGTCTATTGCAGATCTCATCCTGCATTACAGAACGATCTGACTGGACTAGGTATAGTCTATTGCAGATCTCATCCTGCATTACAGAACAATCTGACTGGACTAGGTAGAGTCTATTGCAGATCTCATCCTGCATTACAGAAGGATCTGACTGAACTATGTAAAGTCTACTGCTTAGAGGGACAGATAATTGTTCTAAAATCATCTCCTACTCCTATAGGCTGTTGCTGTAAGGGACATATTATTGTTCTATAATCATCTCCTAGTTCTAAAGGGAGAGGTTCCTGCTGGTCCTGTAAGGGACAGATAATTGTTGTATAATCATCTCCTAGTTCTAAAGGGAGAGGTTCCTGCTGATCCTATAAGGAACAGACAATTGTTCTAAAAATCATTGCCTACTCCTATAGGGTCAGGTTCCTGCTTTTGCTGTAAGGGACAGATTATTATTGTTCTATAATCATCTCCTAGTTCTAAAGGGAGGGGTTCCTGCTGGTCCTGTAAGGGACAGATAATTGTTCTATAATCATCTCCTAGTTCTAAAGGGAGAGGTTCCTGCTGGTCCTGTAAGGGACAGATAATTGTTCTATAATCATCTGCTAGTTCTAAAGGGAGAGGTTCCTGCTGGCCCTGTAAGGGACAGATAATTGTTCTAAAATCATCGCCTACTCCTATAGGGTCAGGTTCCTGCTGGTCCTGTAAGGGACAGATAATTGTTCTATAATCATCTCCTAGTTTTAAAGGGAGAGGTTCCTGCTGGTCCTGTAGGGGACAGATAATTGTTCTATAATCATCTCCTAGTTTTAAAGGGAGAGGTTCCTGCTGGTCCTGTAAGGGACTGATAATTGTTCTATAATCATCTCCTAGTTCTAAAGGGAGAGGTTCCGGCTGGTCCTTTAAGGGCAAGATAATTGTTCTAAAATCATCGCCTACTCCTATAGGGTCAGGTTCCTGCTGTTGCTGTAAGGGACAGATTATTATTGTTCTATAATCATCTCCTAGTTCTAAAGGGAGCGGTTCCTGCTGCTCCTGTAGAAGAATAAATTAATGTTTCATGGTTGTATTTCACCTGTAGTTCAATGAATGCTCCTTGATTTGTCCACCTGTAGCAGTGTCCGTTGGCTCCTGGTCTCGTATTGATTAAAGGTGAGGGGGACGGTATGAGTGGGGCAATCTATGCCTTTAGATATATCATTATGTATTAAGTAAAATGTTTATTGGAATTATGTTGATCTTGTATGTACATGATTCTCCAATGTTATATCATAATAGTTTGAGTCTACACAAATTTGTATGCAATATACAACTTTTAATAATGTATTTTGTTAATTTTCAGTGGACAAATAACATAAGGCATTAATAAGACTCCTGAGGAAGTCGATGCTATGGCGAAACATGTAGAGCGAACACCGATGCACATATGTTGTATGATTCGCTTGTGACTATTTTTTCAAGAAATGTTTTTCAAACAAAATATTCTTCTATGAATTTTATATTTTGTTAAAATAAAATTATTTTTTTAAAAAAAATATTGAATCTCTGTCTTGGCACCCTAAAATCCCATTCCTTTTTCAAGTAATTTTATTTTGACTAATACAAGGGAGTTGGTGCCTGTATGTGTATTCCTATGTTCTCCTGATCCACCTAATTGCAGCCCTGAGCTAAGGTTTAAAGCCTAAGCAGTGGTGCTGCTGAAGAGGTGGCTTTGTATTTTTCCTTACTTGTTTTGATTGTGAAAATCCCCTGTGTGGGCCAACTGGCTTTATAGAACTTTGAGTTTGTCTGAAAAAAGTGTGTAAACAAACCCTAAACCACAGCTTGGACTGGCATAGATCCACTGAATATGCTTCTATCGCTGAGCTAACAATTCCATAAGATCACAATATGTATTGTGCAAGCCATATGTGTGCATTACAAATCCAGGCTCTGTTGCCTGCCTTGTAATGCTTCAAAAAAGCTGTGCATTTTGTGAGGTTGATATCTTATATCAACATTTGTTAAAAAGGGAAGCTTTTTTATATAAAGAAGAATATAGATGTCACAGTTATTTACTTACACCACTCAGCACCAATGGCTCCTATGACTCTGACAGCGGCAGACACTTCTGGGTTTTCCCTGGGGAGCTGCGGCCACATCACATGATGCACTAGATGAACAGAAAGTCCAATACTCTAAATTAGCTGTCACAGTTCAAGCACTGAGTTCATTACATCATCTACTTGTGCTGCTCCAGCCTGTGCAGCTGAGCTTCTTGTCTGTTGCTGCTAGTTTCCTTTTCCTGAATACTGTCCATTCAGGCAGTCTTCTGCTACCTTCTCTGCCCCAGTTGTCTGCTACAGTCTGTTACTATCAGCTATGTTTTACCCTGGTTCTTGCTACAGGCTGTTATGATCTGGGCCTGGTATATTGCTATATCTGCTACAGCCAGTCATCAGTCTCCTATCACTGTCCACTACAGTTAGTCACTAGTCTTCTGCTAGTGTCTGTTACAGTTAGTCACCAGTCTTCTGCTACTGTCCACTGCAATCATTTACCAGTCTTCTGCTGCAGTTTGCTACAGACAGCAAGTAGTTTTTGTTACTGTCTGCTACAGTCAGATTTCCATTACCTCTACAGCTCTTTAGATATCTTCCCTCCTCATATGCAGCTAAGTCGAAGCTCCCATGAGGGGAGCTATCTCTGAGATTGGACTTTTTTGGAAAGTGGCTGTGTTGAGCTAAGGGTCTACATCTTCAGTTCTAGTAGTGTTGAGCAAGGGTCTATACCCATGTTCATGAAAAGAATGCTCGAGCCAGATATGGACCCCCTCTCAAGTGCCTCTGCCCACCAGTGCTTCTTTAACCAATGTGGTCACTTTTAGTTACAGCAATTCCCCACTCACTGCTCCAAGGTGGCTTATGAAACTTTACTTTTGGTCAGGGACAGTTCGGCCTAGGCTTCTCCATTTTGGGAAACATATGAATCTATGCCTTACACTTCTTCTGAGATTCAGGACACCTTTCAGCATACATTTGATGAGTCTGGACATTTCTCCTCTGTTTCAAATTCACTCCTACATTTGTGAAGGAAGTATGACTGTGCGTCAGTATGCCATATGATTTTGGACCCTAGCAGACAAATTGGCCTGGGACAATGAGACCTTAACAGCTACTTTCTCTGTTTTATTGTGTCAAGGATGAACTCGCTGGTAGCAATCTACCCTTCTCCTTGGATGACTTGGATGAATTGCTCTCTCTTACCATCTGCATTTATATCAGGTTTTAGGAAAGTATCTCTAGGAGCAAAGCCATCATGGATACTTCCACCCTACCTCTAAACCATTTGTTCCCAAAGACTAGAATGTTCCAAGCTAAGAATCCTCTTCTGTTGAGCAGATGCATTTAGGCTGAGATTGTCTGTCTTTTGAAGAAAAAAACCATTGAGAGACCAAAGGGCTCTTCATGTATTTTTGAGAAAATGTCATCAGTGCCCAGGAAAATCTTGGAAATATTGCATCATCAAAGACCTACTGGATTGAACTGCTATACTCTCAGCCAACTTACCCACATTGACCATCCACCTCCATCTCATGTTAAAAATCAGTCTATTCCTGTTCTGCATTAATAGATTCAGGGCCTTGGCTAATTTCAAAGGAGCACCTCTATCTCTAAAATGGGGAACCAGGTAAAACCTGTTGACACTCCTTTCTCCGTCTTGTCTATCAATGGCTCCTTTTTTCCTTGCAGTCCCATACACCAGCAAAGGCCCCTTTGGAGATGTGCGGAGGAGCTCTGCAAAGAGAAACTCTCTCCTTCCAAGTGTTGCTGCAGGTTGTCTCTCCCATCATTCTGGCCCTACCCTGGCTACATTCACCAGCTATTAACTAAATGGACAAATTTGAGATTTTGTTCTGTGACTCTCCATGTCAGTTTTAGTGCTGTCTTCTTTCTATAACTACTAAAATATTACCATTGGCCCAAACCCAGACCAATCTGCACATCACTGTTGTCTATGCTGACTTCTCTATTGTCGTTTCTAAATGAGGCACTGATCCCTTACTGCATTCCAGCTTTTTTGACAGTGAACTTGATACCTGGCTTCACACCTCCATGAGGAATAACTTACCCACTTTCAATTCCTGAAACACAAGCTATATCAAAGTACAGGGTGGGCCATTTATATGGATACACCTTAATAAAATGGGAATGGTTGGTGATATTAACTTCCTGTTTGTGGCACATTAGTATACTGTATGTGAGGGGGGAAACTTTTCAAGATGGGTGGTGACCATGGTGGCCATTTTGAAGTCGGCGATTTTGAATCCAACTTTTGTTTTTTCAATAGGAAGAGGGTCTTGTGACACATCAAACTTATTGGGTGTCCGGGACCCGGACCTGAACACGGACTTTTCAAAAAAAGTCTGGGTTCGGGTCCGGGGTTCTGGTATTTTATTACACGTGTTGAATAGCTGCCAAGGGCAGCCAATCAACAAGTGTTTCACTGGGGGGGCGTGGCCAGCAGCGAGCCAGGAAGGACGCATCTGAAGCGAGCTCCGACTGCCCTGGGAGGAATCCAGAGGAATCCACAAGATCCACGGCTGGGTGAGACTTCAACCACCCTGCCCCAACTCCCCTGACGCCCGAGCACCTTTCGGCCGAAAAAAAAAAACAAAATCGCGGACCGCGGATGCTGCGAAGCCGCGGAGCCCCAAATCGAGCCCGAGGCTTTGCGGCCTACACGGGCGGACACCGCAGCGGTCACCAAACAGACTCTACAGCCCACTCTCAGATACCGGGGGCGCACACCACCCTAACCACACAGCTGGGGCACCCAAAAGGTACTCTGGAAGCACCGCAACCCTAACTTATAAACCAGGAACGACCGAGGCCTAGCGCGGCCGCCATCTTGGAAGGCCTCACGCCAGGGCCTGGAGCACACAGGGAACAGGGAACAAAGAACTTCAATACGAAGGCACCACTACATATCCCTGAACCCATACTGTCCCTCTACTAGGCACCTCATATAATCAGCCAAAGACTACAGATAATCCAGATACCTCATACCGGCGGCCATCTTGGTGCTCCCTTTCCACCTAGCGCCACATCCAGGACACAATGGCTCCTTAGAACAGATACCCGAAGAGGCCCGATCAATAGCCTACATCAAGCAAGGGAGATTAACTGCAGATAAGACTCAGACATGCTCACAATGTCCCGCAAGAGAAAGGAGGAACGTATCCCTAAAAAACTCACAGCCTTTTTCTACCCACCCCACCAGGCGAAAGGGACTACCCACACAAAAGACCCACCATCAGCAAGAGCCCTATCAGACTCTTATACTGATCTTCCGGATGCAGATCTAGAAGATGGAGACCCACAGCACCTTCCACCGTCACCCCAACAATCCCCACCCTCCAGCCCGTCAACTCAGAGCCCAGCCAAATCTAAACTGAAACTAGACACCTCAAACCAGCACCCACCAGGAGGAGAGGACGCACCTTCAATACCCCTACAATCGATAGCATCATTCCCGACCACTGGACAGCCAGTGTTGGACTCCACGCTTAAAGACATGCTCCTGTCCTTGCAAAGCTCTCTAACTCAAAGTTTCACATCAGTGCTAACCAAATTCTCGGCTGAGATAAGCAATGTGGACAAAAGAGTCCAGTATTTGGAAAATAAGATGGAAGAATGCACTGTCACTGTCAACGACCTAGTTGACGCCTACAACGAGAACAGAGAGGACACCGAGTGGATCAGATCTAAGTTGGCAGACCTTGAGTACCGCTCGAGGCGCAACAACTTAAAAATTAGGGGGATACCGGAAACTATCCAACCGGCGGAACTCCGCAAATACACATCCAAACTCTTTTCGACCCTAGTGCCTGAATTATCGCCAATCGAACTCACCATCGATCGCATTCACAGAATCCCTAAGCCTCGGCACCTGGAAGACTCCATCCCCAGAGATGTCCTACTGAGAGTACACTTTTTCCAGACCAAGGAACAAATCTTGACTTCTTCAAGATCCCTACATCACTTCCCGGATCCATTTACCGGTTTGCAAATATATCCAGACCTCTCTCAACACACTCTGCAACTCATAAGACGCCTCAAAACGGTGACCAAGGCCTTGAACAACCATAAAGTGGCCTACAAGTGGCGCCACCCCGCCACCCTTATAATCACCAGGAATGGCACCCACCATGTTGTCTCCAATATACATGCTGGAATGAAACTCCTCAACGCCTGGGGCATAATCCCTGAGCCCACACAAGAGAACAGTCCTAAAGAGTCCCAACTCCACCTTTCCCGATACCACCAACAGAACAGGGCAACAAACCATGACTACCCTAAGAAATCTCCACACAGTCAGGAAACGACGACCCAACATGATCGGGCCTCGGGTTCACCCCTAACGAGGCCCTGAACTTTACCCCCACCTATCAGCTGCTACTCAGTACAAACAGCTGAATGTTAAAATACCTATTTGCTTGTTATTGTTTTGCTTGTTAACTTTCTTTCTTACAGGCCTCTACTCCCACAGGGGCCCTGACCGCAGGCCTGTTAATTCACCTACCAAACAGCCAGCTACCTCTAATCAAGCCTGTCTCCGAAGAACCTAGAATACCTCGAGCAATTACCTCAATATACAGAAGAACCAACCACGCTACTCATCAAGCTCCTTGACACCACCTCTCGTCCATCTAAACGTGAGTCTTGCACCCCTCTTTATAATACCCACCCACTATGACGATCAATATCCTGTCTATCAATGCCAAAGGTCTAAACCACCCTGCCAAGAGACACTCGCTATGGAACACGGCCATCAAACATAACTGTGACATTATATGCATCCAGGAAACCCACTTTGCCTTGGGCAAGGCCCCGAAATTCCAACACAAATCTTTCCCACACGTATTCCAATCGAACTTCCTCAAAAAGCAACGAGGCGTTTCCATTGCCTTCAAAGACTCAAGCTCCATAAGATCCAAGAAACCTCTGTCCGAACTAATCTCCATCGA
>BLSH010243217.1:147979-186912 GCA_018402905.1 Glandirana rugosa
CCAATGGCACCAGGCAGGGATGCCCACTCTCCCCTCTGATTTTCAACCTGGTCATGGAGCCCCTAGCTGAACATATTAGATCCAACCCCAAAATTAACGGCCTATCCATCAATTCGCACCAACACAAAATAAGCCTTTTTGCGGACGACGTCATTTTAATCTTAACAAACCCAGCGACGTCTCTCCCGGAAGTGCAAAAAATACTCCAATGGTATGGCACAATATCATACTATAAAGCCAATGAAACTAAATCAAACATTCTAGACATAGGGATTGACTCCACGACGAAAATTCTACTCCAAAACCAATTCCCATACACGTGGGCGGACATTAGCATACCCTACTTAGGCATACAGCTGTCTAGATCCCCTAAGTCCTTATTTCAGCTCAACTATCTCCCCCTTCGAGATAGGTTCCAATCTGAAATCCCAAAATTGACCAAAACGGAACTCTCATGGTCCGGAAGACTAGCAGCCTTTAAAATGCTATATCTACCCCAGATAATCTACCTATGTAGATCCCTAGTGATCCCAATCCCAACTAGCTACTTCAAAACATTACAATCTATACTATCTAAACTGGTTTGGAACGGCCGAAAACCCAGATGTGCACACCACAAACTAGTTAAACACAAATCGCAGGGAGGCACAAGTTATATCGATTTCGCGGACTACTATACAGCAACCGTTTTGTCCCAACTTAGGGAATGGTTCTCACCCGTCCCACAAAAGACCTGGAGCAAAATAGAAGCCTCTTACGACTCTAAATATCCACTTACGGAATGGCTGCACAGAGCATATTTGGGAGCGCGTACGCCCTCCTACCTTCCACCCGCGATGTACGCGTCGATCAATGCATGGAAACAGCTACTCCAAGAAGCCAAACAATTCCCCTTCACAATTCCCCTACAGATCCCGATTACTGCCCTACATTCCATTATGGGTCAAATTTCCCTCACCTCGTGGGCCCAAGGAGGAATCAAGTTCATATCCAATCTCTACCAGAATGACACTCTGAAATACTTTCCCTCACTACAAAAAGAATTTAATCTCCCATCCACAGATCACTACCAATACATACAAATCAAACACTGCCTAAACCAAATTAAAATCACTGACCAGACCATTCACACCCATGCCTGGCATTATCTCACTAACAAAAACTCACAACCAAAAGGAATTACTATATTCTATAACCTACTCCATCAGAAACAGATATTTCTCAAATCCCGTCCCTACTTACAGTGGGAAACAGACCTCGGACAAACCTTCACTGACCTACAATGGCTGAGGGCCTCAAGGACAATTCAGAAAACTACTTGTTGCTCCACCTTACGTGAAATCTCCACAAAAATCACGTTAAGATGGTATCTGACTCCAGCTAAATTGGCTCACTTCTCTCCGCAGTTCCCAAATCAATGCTGGAGGAAATGCGGAGAAAAGGGGACTATCTTTCACACTCTATGGGGATGCCCGAAACTCCACAAGTTCTGGGAAGACATTTTTCAAACTATATCTAACATCACTCAATCAAACATTAAACCAAATCCAAGTCTAGCCCTCCTATCCCTAGGCACAGACTCCCTCCAGGTACGCAAGCACCCACATACTCCTAGCAGCCAGACTCACCCTAACCAGACACTGGAAGGACCCTGAACCCCCCTCTATAGAGGAAGTGTTCTCGACAACAGACACACACTACTCCTACGAGACGATAATGACTTCATCAGTAGAATATGCACAGAAACTAGCTAGGCAGTGGGCACCTTGGCGAAGATGGTACTATGACTTTCACAATCATACCGCATAAATAGAAAGGCGCTAACCAAACTCGGAAAGGCAGACATGGAAAGAACACAACACATAGGATAGACACTCTACCAACACTGAGTAAGAGACGGACCAACCCACGACCCGGACTAGAAATGTTCCTATTGAGGAGTCCGGGAAGTGGGGAATAGGGTCAAGTCCGCCATATCCTGCCCAGACAGCGCACTCACAATCTCCCCTTTACTAAGGAACAAGACGTGGCAATGAGCAAAGAGATGAGGAGGGTCAGAGAAACTTGCAAAGAACACCAGATTTGCAACCGACTCTAGGTTCACCACCCTAACTGATAACTCTGTTAAGTTAATCCCCCCTGGGGATACAAATTTCTTCTTTACAATAACCTTCGCAATCTGTTATGTTATATTTCCTTTTTCTTCAATGTACGGTTACCTAGTTGTATACTGCATGGGAGCCCGATTCTCCCAAATACATTATGTAAACAACATATACTGAATGCTGATACTCTTGTTAACATGTTGTAACTACAAACTACCAATAAAAATCTAATGAATAAAAAAAAAAAAAAAAAAACAAGTGTTTCACTGGTTTGCCCTTAGAAGCCATCACAGCCATGCCTACTAATGGCATGGCTGTGATTGGCCAGTGCACCATGTGACCCAGCCTCTATATGGGTCTGGAGTCACCATGCTGCATGTCATATGCTCTCAGGATAGTTTAGGGAGAGGATGCTGCTGGCTCTGTGAGGGACAGATTGCAGATATTATTGAAACATCTCATCCTGCATTACTGAACGATCTGATTGTGGACTAGGGAGAGATACTAGTACTGCTGCTTTGAGGGACAGATTGCAGACCTCATCCTGCTGCACAGAATGATCTGACTGGACTAGGTAGAGTCTGTTGCTTTAAGGGAAAGATTATTGTTCTAAAATAATCTCCAAGTTGTACAGGGAAAGGTTCCAGCTGTTGCTTTAAGGGAAAGATTATTGTTCTAAAATCATCTCCAAGTTCTATAGGCAAAGTGTATTCTAACCGTATAGAGCCATATTATTGTTATAAAATCATCTCCAAGTTCTATAGGCAAAGTGTATTCTAGCTGCATATAGCCATATTATGGTTATAAAATCATTTCCAAGTTCTATAGGCAAAGTGTATTCTAGCTGCAGAGAGCCATATTATTGCTATAAAATCATCTCCAAGTTGTATTGAAGATGATTTTATAACAATAATATGGCTTCTATGCGGCTAGAATACACTTTGCCTACAGAACTTGGAGATGATTTTATAACAATAATATGGCTCTATGCGGCTAGAATACACTTTGCCTATAGAACTTGGAGATGATTTTATAATGATAATATGGCTTCTATGCGGCTAGAATACACTTTGCCTATACAACTTCAAGATGATTTTAGAACAATAATCTTTCCCTTAAAGCAACAGATGGAACCTTTCCCTGCACAACTTGGAGATGATTTTAGAACAAAAATCTTTCCTTTAAAGCAACAGCTGGAAACTTTCCCTGTACAACTTGGAGATGATTTTAGAATCTAAAATCATATCCAAGTTCTATAGGGAGAGGTTCCTGCTGTTGCTTAAAGGGACAGATTATTGTTTTTTGCACAAAATTAAAAAGTGCATCTACATAGCTGGTTAAAAAAAAAAAAATTCTAAAAACGACATTGCGGTGCATTTCTTGCACAAAAATAAAAAAAACAGTGTTGGCTACCTCCTCCATCACCACTTTCACCGCCTCCTCAACCTCCAACTCCACATCCACCTCCATTTTTGATTTTTTTATGTGATTTTAGCTTAAAAATTATTTCCCTATCCCCATTTCTTTGTAGGGCACTTGTCCAACTCTTACCCCCATTTTTCTACATTTTGCAGACCTCTAGGACTTGCCAGGACTTTGTTACAGCCATTTTTTGTGCCTAAAAGTTTGGGTCCCCATTGATTTCAATGGGGTTCGGGTCCTGGTCAAAGTTCGGGTCAAGTCTGGACCCGAACCCGGACTTTGTCCGTAAGTTCGGTCGAACCTGCCGAACCCGGACTTCCAGAGGTTCGATCTACTCTACTTATAATCTAATCCAAGTAAAATAGAAATGCATTTAACACTTGAATAGTTCATGAAAGTCTTTGGTTTATATAATGCTCCAGTATTCCAACTTTTCCTTAATGAAATCTTTCAAAATCTAATTTATGTGTACATGGTGATGTACCTTGCATTTTTTGGTTATTATTCACAAACATTGTCACCATATGCATATTGTCTTACAACATGTGTGAGAAAAGAGGCTCTATTTCAAGGCATAAAATCATTTTTTCAACATTTGGAGTTTTAATTTCTTAGGTTCATAGTTACTACTAATAGATAGTTAATAGATACTGACTTTTGAATAGATACTGACAAGGTGTCAGCCATCACTAACTGGCCAAGTCCTACTAGTCTAAAGGCCACCCAAGTTTAAAACTGTTTGGGGTAAGAAATGCCCTGTGCTTTTTTCTCAGATAAATTTTCACCAAAATAAAGGAATTATGGTATCAGAGACTACAAATTGTTGACCGTTAGGTTGGCTTTAGAGGAGTTGTCAGGATTCTCCTTATTGCTTGACCATATTTACAAACCACCAGAACCAGCAGTACCTCTAGTTTGACGAGTGTCTCATTCCCCAACAAGCCCACTGGTCTCTTCCCTTTTTCTGTTTCAATTTTGTTATCACATACAAATCTTGCTCCAACAATACCAGAGCTGATGCCTTTTTCCAATCCTTTGAACCTCATGACTAGAGATGGGCCAAACACCCCCCTGTTCGGTTTGCACCAAAACTCCCGAACAGAGAAAAATGAACGGCAAACCCCATTGAAGTCTATAGGAGCTGAACTTGATATATAAAAAGTCCCCATTTTGAAGGCTTATATGCAAGTTATTGGCCATAAAAAGTGTATGGGGGCCTGGGTACTGCCCTGGGGGACATGTATAAATGCAAAACATTTTTTTAAAAAGATTATTTTTACAGGAGCTGTGATTTTAATGATGCTTAAAATGAAACAATAGAAATTAAAAATTCCTTTAAGTATAGTGCCTGGGGGGGTCCCCTTAGTCTGCCTGCGGCGCATCTGTAGCATGTATAGAACATGCTGCAACAAAAATTAAATTTCTAAAGAAAAAAAATGCATGAAATGGGAGGCGCATGCGCGTGGCTCTGCATGACGTGCCGCTGTAGAGCTCCGCATCTGAGAGGGAGATACGGCCGCTAACATAGGAGCCCATCTCAGCCACCCAGCTCCCACAGACTCCGAACAACCACGGGCACGCTTAGGACTATCCAGGATGGTCCTGGTACACTCTAAACTGAAGCCCAAAGCCAAAACCATACGTGAGGTCCTGGCTCGGGCCTCCGCCAAGATGGCGCCGGACACGCCGCGCCGCTCGGGTTCACAACGCTCCCCTCAGATGAAGCCCCTACCGCATCCTGATGAGGGTGAATCCGACTATGAGCCCTCCGCTACCCCAGTAAGCTCCCCCAGGACACGAGCACTACAACCAGACATGCTGAGTCAGATAGAATCCATGCTCCAGAGGGCCCTTAAGCAAACCTCTGACCAGATTACTGAACGCCTCACTAAGGAGATTAGAGAGCTGGGCCACCGTACTGCTGAATTAGAACAGAAAGTAGATGAGCTGGAGGTCACTGTTCATAATCAAGCAGATGAACTAGAAGCCATTAGAGAGGAGAATCTATCCCTTCTCACACAGTTGGAGGACTTTGAAAACAGGGCCCGCAGGTCCAACTTGCGCATCAGGGGGATCCCTGAGACAGTAGTGGATTTGCAGTCTACAATCACGGCCTTATTCCAGGAGCTAGTCCCCTCTATACCTATTGAAAGACTAGAGATGGACAGAATTCACAGAGCCCTAGCCCCCCGCAAGAAAGATGGCCCCCTACGAGATATTATTCTCAAACTGCACTACTACCGCACCAAGGACCAGATTATGCAATCAGCCCGCCTCAAGGGGGCGATGCGGTTCCAGGGTCATGAGTACCAAGTGTTTGCAGACTTATCTCCTACCACTATCGCCAAACGCAGGGCCATGAAGCCGCATCTCCAAATTCTACAAGAAAATCACATCCCCTACACTTGGGGATTCCCTTTTTCTCTCAAATTGTCATATAAAGGTTACAAGCATATCTGCAAATCTCAGGATGATCTCCAGTCTCTTTTACAGGAACTCCAGCTCACCGGACCCCCGTCTACCCCAAGGGATCAATGCCAAAGACGCCGCTCAGCCTCCAGCTCACCCCAAAAAGCCCACGCCTCCTCTTCGGACGCTGATGACCGCAATCTCCACAAACGCACCAGGCTCTCCTCTCCTACAACTTCACTCCTGAAGACATGGACTGAGGACTAAGGTAATACCTAACTAACTTCTGCACCTTTCACACCAGAGGGACTCCTCGTCTTGGCAACCCTATCCCCAAGAAGAGGACTCTCATTCACCAGCCTCAACCGGCTATTTAGCCTCAACTCCTACCCTAGGTTTGGAACTATACCACCTTTACCGCCTTCAACCGTGGAGACCCCTTCTCAAGGCCTGAGGGGTTCCAAGTACCCCTTCCTCTCCCCTGCATCTCTCCCCAGGGACTTCCTATTGCCCCCTGAAAGGTGCATTTGGCCACGCTGGACGTCCCTGCCATACAGAGAACATTACCCAACCCCCAGCTGAGGGCAGACTGCTCAGCCACTCCCTCCCCATTTTCACAACCCTTTCGGAACCCTTCGAACTGCCTAACCACAGATCAGGGGGTTGTCCCCTCACGCAGTGCCCACTTTGGCTGGGGATACACCACCTTTGGATGGAACTTATCAAAACTAACCTCAGGAAAGGGGCATCTACTCCAATGGTATAGATCGAACACCCCAGCCTAGCACTTTGTTCTTGACCACTATTTCAAGAGACTGACCTCTTGTGGCATCTGTCACGGATCATTTACCAGGACCTGATGCTGGGGGCCCGCACCTAACCAGACCTCCATGGTCTCCTCACTATGTTTTACAGTTATTGTTAATGTTTTTGGGTTTCTGCTACTTCTCTATTGTCATGTTTGCCTTTTGCTCTACCTCCTACCTATCTCGCAAGTACTACCCCATACGGGGCCTGCTTCTTCACAGACTTTTCCTGGCCTAGGCCCACCTCACTCTCCTGACCCAACCTTATCATAACCAGACTTTGGGCCTACCTTCCCCCACTCCATCCCCCCCCAACATGGGTCACATACTCTACCAGACCACCCCCATCCTTTTCTGACTGGATCCTCACAAATACCAGTGTTGTAGACAGCTCCTATTTTCATGCCTATCTTACATAATTCTACTAAGGCCCCAGTCTCCCTCTATCACTGCTGCCTCCACCTTTGCTCTTAGGGTACCCCTGCGGCTCCCTCTGAGCAAACCTTCCCACCGAGTCGGGTGTTTTCTCCCCCCGGTGGGACTTCTGCCTCATTCACCCACGCATCCCTCATGGACCTTCTTATCTCATCTTATCTCTCCGCTCCCTACTTCTCTCTATTCTCCCCCCCCCACGGCTCACCTTCCCCTACTCTTTTTCCTGGGGAGGTCCGGTCGCCCCTCTCTCTACCATTTATAAGCTTTCATTCCCAACTTCACCATGGCCCCCTTGAATATCCTGACATTAAATGTTCAGGGTCTAAATATACCCCAGAAACGAGTCAAAGCCTTTCGGACTTTCGCCTCCCTTAAAGCCCACGTGGTGTGCTTGCAGGAGACTCACTTCTCCCAAAACTCGACCCCCAAGTTCTTCCACAATTCCTATCCTCAAACCTTTACCGCCTCCGCAACCTCTAAGCAGAGAGGGGTCATGATTGTTTTTCACAGATCTGCCCCCTTTGCGCTCAGCAAAGAAATTAAGGATCCTGAGGGGAGATACCTAATCATCACAGGCACTCTACTAGAAGAAAGCGTCACTATAGTGTCCTACTACACCCCCAACCAGAATCCCAACGCATTCCTGGCCCATCTCTTTTCAGTCATTGATCACCACAAACAAGGAACCTTACTGATTGGGGGAGACTCCAACCAGGTAATCTACCCCTTCCTGGACAAATCCCCCTTCTCCCAAACAGCTCCTCCATCTAAGCTTTCCTTCAAACTTCTGCTTCATAGACACTCTCTTATCGACTCCTGGAGGGAAATGAACCCCACGAAGAAACAGTTCCCCTTCTACTCACACCCCCACAAGGTCTCGTCGTGCATTGATCACCTCCTTCTCACAGTAGGTACCACTCCAGCAATCTTAGCGTCCACTATCCTCCCTATTGTGTGGTCAGATCACTGCGCAGTCCTGACCTCTATTGAATCCTTGATTCCAAAACAATCCGATCACTCTTGGTGCCTTAATGACGCCATCCTCACACATCCTTCCCACAAAGTAGATATCGAAATAGCTCTAACAAACTTCCTTCAAGAGAACAACACCGACGACATTTCACCCCTTACCCTGTGGGAAGCCCATAAACCTGTGATCCGGGGAGCTCTGATTAGTAAAGCCTCTCACATCAAAAGAACCAGACGAGATCTCCACAAACAACTAGACAGCCAATTCCTTAAAGCGCACAACGAATTTCTAGCTAACCCCACCGACCCCAACAGACAAGCACTTGACAAAGCCCAACTAGAACTAGATCTCTTTCTAATTGAGGCTGCAGACAAGGTCCTCCGTCGACAGCAACACAAATTCTTTACCAAAAGCAATAAGCCAGATACGTTCCTGGCCCTATCCCTACGTAACCTCGACCGCCCACGCAAGCCGATCCGTCTCAAAACTTTCAAGGACACCTACACGAGCAACCCCGTCAAAATTGTGGCCCATTTTCGCAGACACTTAGCAGCCCTATAAGAAGCAAATCCCTCTTTTAACTCTGCCTGGGCTGAGCCCCTGCTCTCTAGTATCACTCTTCCCACCCTCACTACCACTGAGAAAGACTCCCTAGATGAACCCTTCACGCATCAGGAAGTCCTCTCTGCTATCAAGTCACTGAAAAACAACAAGAGACCAGGCCCCGATGGCTTTACAGCCGCGTATTACAAGCATTTTGCACACATCTTAGCCCCCGTACTAGCCAACACCCTCAATGCTGTCTGGTCCGGCTCTTCATTTCGCCCTGAGTCCCTCTCAGCTGTTGTCTCCATGCTGCCCAAACCCTCCTCTGATGACTCCTGCTGGACTAACTACCGCCCGATCTCCGTACTCAACCAAGACATCAAACTCATGGCTAAAATTCTAGCCGCCCGTCTAAACAAGCTGATAGGCTCCCTTATTCACAAGGACCAGGTGGGATTTATACCTGCTAGACAAGCTGGGGACAACATCTGCAGAGTGACTCTCTTAACCCACATAGCTCGCACACGCAATATCCCCACATGCCATACTCTTTCCTGGCCCTACTTAACCCTAGTATTGAAAAAATGGGGATTCGGCCCTCATTTCCAGACCTGGATCACATCCCTTTACTCCTCCCCGTCAGCCTGTGTGAGATATGCAGGCTTCAAGTCTGACCCTTTTCCTATCCGCAGAGGCTCCCATCAGGAATGCCCCCTGTCCCCCCTCCTCTTTGCCCTGGCTATTGAGCCCCTAGCACAATTGATTCGATCAAATCCGAACATAAAGGGAATTGAGGTGGGGGGACACCACCACAAACTTTGCCTCTTTGCGGACGACGTCCTCCTATTCCTCACCTCCCCTCTCATTTTGTCCCCCAACCTGCTCCAGACTCTGTCAGATTTTGCTGCAGTCTCTGGTCTGAAAGTTAACCCCGAGAAATCTAAGATGTTAAACATCTCCCTCGACTCCAACATGCAAACGCACCTACAACAAACTCTCCCATTTGCTTGGGTTACAACTAGTCTCCCCTATCTTGGGATACATCTCCCCCCCAATCCATCTGACATGTATGCCGTAAACTACCCTCCTATGCTATCCCATCTCACACGCTTGATGTCGGGTTGGTCGAAACTCCCCCTCGCTTGGCTTGGTCGAATCTCCGCGGTCAAAATGTCCATTTTGCCGAAAATACTTTACCTTTTTAGGGTTCTTCCAGTCAAGGTACCCTCTCACTACCTAAGAATCCTACAGCGGAGGACCTTCCAATACATCTGGGGCAATATACGACCTCGCGTATCTAAGCGCATCCTATTCTCTCCTAAAGCAAAAGGTGGCTTGGGTGTACCTCACTTTGCTAGATACTTCCAAGCTGCACAATTAGCTCCTGTACCCAAATGGCATGCCACACATGAGACACCCTTATGGGTATCACTCGAGGCGGTCGGCTGTGACCCTCTGTCCACGGCCAACCTCCTTTGGCTCTCTCCAAAAGATCGAGGACCCGCCCGTAACCCTGTTACTGCCCATAGCCTTAAGACATGGGACAGACTTAAACATAAGGCAGGTCTACAATCCCCACACAACCTCATGCTTTCCTTTCTTAAAAATCCCTCCTTCTACCCTGCTTGGTCTTCCCCAGCTTCATTTACCAGATGTACAGAAGCGGGCCTTTTGAGAGCTCACGCTTTCATCACGCCTGACTCAGTCAGATCATTTCCCTCTCTTCAGGAGCAACACCAGCTCCCCAGCTCCAAACTTTTCAGATATCTACAACTGAAACATTTCTTCACTCCACACGTACGCACTAGCTCCTCTCTGCCTATTTTTTCTCCATTCGAACACCTCTGCAAATCGGACCCCCACGCTAGGGGCATTATATCCACACTTTACACCCTCCTACTTGACCCCCTACACATGGCTCAGATCCCTTACGTCAAAGCCTGGGAAAAAGACCTCCAACAATCCATAGATCCCGAAGACTGGGTAGACATCTGGGACTCAACCAAATCCTCTTCCCAGAACATTGTGGCACTTGAAACTTCCTACAAAGTTCTCACGAGGTGGTACCTTGTCCCAGCCCAAATAAAAAAGTTCCTGCACTCATACTCCCCGCTTTGCTTCAGAGGTTGTTCAGACACCGGTACCCACATACACATATGGTGGGATTGTTCGATCGCTCAAAGATTCTGGGCCCAAATATTTGAAATTATCACTAAACTCATGGGCAGCCCTGTAGCCCTCGATCCCAGAACGGCTCTTCTGAATCTAAAACCCCCAGATCTTTTCAAATCACAATTCAAACTTCTCCTGCAGGTCACCACAGCGGCAAAACAAACCATCGCACACGTGTGGAAATCCCCGCAGCTTCCTATTGCTGAAACCAAAAATAGAGTCACGAAAGCCATGATTCACGCCAGAATCAAAGCCATAGTCACTGATAAGCTCTTCAAACATGAACGCATATGGACCCCATGGTTAACTCACTTTGCCCCTCCGGGCTTTGACATCATTCGTTTCCAGCCCTGAGCATCCTTCTATCAGCCATACCCACCTTCAACAGTCCTCCATGTTGGCCACTTGAGTTCTCGCGACCGGTCCTCCCCAACTCTGCCATCTCCCCCCTGTCTCTCCTTTTTCTTCCCCTTGCCTCTTCTCCCCCCTCCATCCTGGGACTGTCCCATCCCCCTCCCCTTTTACCTCGCTCTCAGGGACCTCTCTATTCCCTAACAACTATCCTCTACTCTCCCCTCTTTCCCTCCTTTCCTATAAGAGCGATAACACCGATTCTTCTGCACCAGGACACCACTAGCCCTTGGACAGGCACTTACCTTACCTGATCTCAACCTCCGGCCTCAAAAGCTGGGAGCTCCAGCTCTCGGGAACCCTTCCTACTTAACAGTCCACACTACCGTATCCTCTTCCCCCTCTCTCACTCTACCTGTTTGGTTAGCTACAGCCTAACATCTTTCACTTCAGCCAGCCTGTCTATATATCTCATGTTTGACTTTGGCTTGTTCCTGGAACCATGAAGCATCCTATGTAATGTTGTTGTTTCTTTTCAATAAAACATTTGAACAAGAAAAAATGCATGAAATGACATTTAAATAGCTGGCAATACAATACCATTGCTGCAATAAAAAAATGTAAAAAAGGAACCCCATTCCAAAAAAAAAAAAAAAAGGTGTGGGGCCCCCCCAAGATTCACACCATACCCTTATCTGAGCACGCAGCCTGGAAGGTCAGGAAAGGTCAACATGGGGACAGGGTGCTTTGGGGTGGGGGGGCAGAGCCATGTGGCCTGGTATGGTTCAGCAGGGGGGCGCTCGCTCTTTTTAAATTTTGGTGTGGGGTTCCCCCTAAAATCCATACCAGACCCGAAAGGCCTGGTATAGACTGGGGAGGGACCCCACACATTTTTTTTTTACTTTTTAATTGTTAAAATTAACTTTTTTTTTTGTCCAGTGGTGAAGCCCATTAACAGCTGATGACTCATCAGTTGTTAAGGGCTCCTTGGCCGGCTTCCTGGCCCTCTCCTTAACAACCAGCTATTCACTGAGCCCTGATTGCGCAAAACATTGCCCAATCAGGGCTCAGAATGCACTGTGCATTGCAGGGTGTTCGGCAGGTCGAACACCCATTGAACGCCCTCAAATTCAGGTGTTAGTTGAAGGGACAAACAGGCGATGTTTGGGACAAACTTTTGCTCAGAGCATACCTTTCTCCCAACTCTACTCATGACCATGATACCAAACCTGAACTGGAGCTATTTTACCAAGCAATCAAATTTTGGAAATTGCCACCCTCTCAAAAACCTGCATTCCTCTAGTCAAAACTCTGGTGTCACAAAATCTCAGGACCAAGATTCTCCACTTGGCCCACAACTCCAAACTGGCTGGTCATCCTGGAGTCCAAAGGACATTATTATTATTATTATTATACAGGATTTATATAGCGCCGACTGTTTGCACAGCGTTTTACAACATTAGGGCAGACAGTACAGTTACAATACAATTCAATACAGGAGGAATCAGAGGGCCCTGCTTGTTAGAGCTTACAGCTAGGAGGAAGGGTCAAGTGATACCAAAGGGTAGTAACTGTGGGGGATGAGCTGATGAAGAAAATAAGAGTGTAGTTGCTAGGTAGAGGCAAGATAGGCTTCTCTGAAGAGAAACCTTTTCAGGGATCGGCGAAAAGTGGATAGATTTGGAGACAGTCTGACAGATTGGGGAAGGGAATTCCAGAGGATGGGAAAGGCTCAGGAGAAGTCCTGGAGGCGAATATGGGAGGAGGTGATGAGGGAGCTGGAGAGCAGGAGGTCTTGGGAGGAATGAAGAGGACGTTTAGGTTGGTATTTTGAGACTAGGCTAGTGATGTAGCTGGGAGCAGAGTTGTGGATGGCTTTGTAACTTATTGTTAGTATTTTGAATTTAATTTGTTGGATGAGTGGCAGCCAGCGGAGGGATTGACAGAGAGGAGTGGCAAACGCTGACCGGTTTGTGAGGTGGATGAGTCTGGCAGCAGCATTCATGATAGACTGAAGGGGGATAATCTATTTAATGGTAAGCCAATGAGGAGGGAGTTGCAGTAGTCGAGGCGAGAGATGGCCAGGGAGTGAATCAGGAGCTTTGTGGCTTCATTGGTTAGAAATGGGACGCAGTTTAGAGATATTGCGAAGGCTGAGACGGCAAGCTTTGGATAGTGATTGGATGTGGGGCCAAAAGGAGAATTCAGAGTCCAGGATAACTCCGAGCACCCTGACATATGGAGAAGGGTGGATGGTTGTGCCATTGCTCTTGACAGAGAAGTCAGGGGAAGAGGCACGTGAGGGAGGAAATATTATGAGTTCGGTTTTGGACAAGTTGAGTTTGAGGAAGTGGTGGGACATCCAGACAGATAATTCTGTTAATAAGTTAGTGATTCGTGAGGAGACTGATGGAGTGGGTTGAGAGGTGGAGAGGAAGATTTGGGTGTCATCAGCGTAGAAATGATAGACGTGTGAGACTATCAGCTGGCCCAGAGAAGAGATGTATATTGAAAATAAGAGAGGTCTAAGAACAGAACCTTGAGGAACCCCAACAGAGAAAGGAAGAGAGGAGGAGGAGGTAGAATTATATGTGACACTGAAGGTGCGTTGCGATAGGTAGGATGACAGCTAGCGAAGAGAACAGTCATGGAGACAGAAGGAGTACATTTTTTTTTGAGGAGGGGGTGGTCAACTGTATCAAAGGCAGCCACAAGGTCCAGAAGTAGGAGTACAGAGTAGTGTCCATTGGTTTTAGCGGTTAGTTAGTCATTTGTGAGTTTTAGAAGGGCAGTTTCTGTGGAGTGTTGAGGGCGAAATGGAAGTGGCTTGGTTGGGGCAGGACAGGGGTGAGATTTTTTCATAGAGGTGGTCAGTAGCAAAATAGAGGAGAGAAGGGTTGAATTGGCTAAGTTTTCTACGGGTGATGGTTAGGAGATTGAAGGGAAAGGTGGTGAAAGACAGGCAGAGAGAGAAGCTAATAAGGTGGTGGTCGGAGAGAGGAAAAGGATTGTTGGAGAAGTTGCATGGAGCGCATAAGTAGGAGAATACGAGGTCAAGGGTGTTTCCATCAGAATGAGTAGAAGCCTGTACCCATTGCTTCAGGTCAAATGAGGAGGTTAGACTAAGAAGTTTAGAAGTATCAGGAGTGTTTGTGTTAACAGGGATGTTGAAATCACCAAGAAGGATTGTGGGAATTTCAAAAGAGAGAAGTAGGTTAGCCAGGCAGAAAATTCATCAAGTAAAGCTGACAGCGGTCCAGGAGGCTGGTAGATCACAACAATTCTTAGGGAAGATGGAGAGAATAGACGTATACAGTGGACTTCAAATGATGAGAGGGAAAGAGAGGGAGAAGAGTGAAGAACCTGGAAGGTGCTCTGTGGGGGATGGGATGAATCCCACTCCACCTCCTTTGTGTCCATTAGGCCTAGGGGAGTGAGTACAAAGAAGGCCACCATGGGAGAAGGAAGCAGGAGAGGGAGTATCGGATTTGTGGAGCCAGGTTTCGGTGACAGCACTTAAATTAAAGGAATTAGTGACAAAGAAGTCATAAACAGCGGAGAGTTTGTTGCAGACAGAGCGGGCGTTCCAGAGGGCACAGGAGAATGGGAGTCTGGTTTTGGGAAGAAGGGGAATGGAGATTCAGTTGCATAGATCGCGACTACTACTAGAGGGTGTGGGATGATGGTGATGGGAGTGTTGGGTACAGTTAAGTAAGGGAGGCCCAGGGTTTGGGAAAATATCTCCAGAGACTAGGAGAAGTAGTAGTAGTGCAATTCGTTTAATTCCGAATCAAAATTTGGATGAATTTTTAATTATTTGGAATTCGGATGCATCCGAATTTCCGAATTACAATAGTAACGATTTTAAGTGAATCCGAAATTATTAGATTAAAAAAAAGAAATTTTAATCAAATCCGAAAACAATTCGGGCCGAATTCGGAAACAAATTTGAAACAAATTAGAAAAAAATCTAAAATAGAATATAAAATAATAAAGTAATATAATAAAAATAAAGGAAATATTAAAGGAAAGAATAGAATTTAATAGAATATAATTAAATAAAATACAATATAACCAACTGACCATTTTCCGAAATCCAAATTTCAAATAGTATAAATTTGACATTGATAGATTGGAAAATAATCCAAAACAATGAAAACCAAAAAATAAAATAAATAAAAAGTTGGAGAATAGAATAGAAAATCAATAGAATAAAAAATAAATAGAGAACACAGTCTTCTGAAATTCAAATTTCAAATAGAATAAATTTGAATAGAACAGATTAGATTGAATAATATATAACAATCTTCTGAAATTCAAATTTCGAATAGAATGAGTTCCTATGTCGAATAGACTGAATTTGAATTTAAATAGAAAAGATTATAATAGAATAGAAAATAATAGAAAAGAATAGAATAGAAAATAAGAGAAAAGAAAAACAGTAGAATAGGAGAGATTAAAATAGAATGATAAGATATATACTATCTTCCGAAATTCGAATTTCGAATACAATGAATTCCAATTTCGAATAGATTGAATCTGAATTTGAATAGAAAATTATAATAGAATAGAAAATAATAGAATAGAAAATAAGAGAAGATAAAAAAGAATAGAAAAATAATAGAACAGAATAGATTAAAATAGAAGAATAATATTATCTTCTGAAATTTGAATTTGGAATACACAATAAATTCCAATTTCGAATAGACTGAATCTGAATTAGAATAAAAAATACTATAAAAAAATAGAAAAGAAGAGAAAAGAATAGAATAGAAAATAAGAGAACAAGATAGAAAAGAATAGAAACACATTAAAACAGAATAGATTAAAGTAGAAGAATAATGTACTATCTTCCGAAATTCAAATTTAGAATACAATAAATTCCAATGTTGAATAGACTGAATCTGAATTTGAATAGAAAAGATTATAGTAGAATAGAAAATAATGGGATAGAATATAAGAGAAGATAAAAAAAGAATAGAAAAATAATAGAACAGAATCGATTAAAATAGAAGAATATTATCTTCCGAAATTCAAATTTCTAATAAATTAAAATTCCAATTTCGAATAGACTGAATCTGAATTTGAATAGAAAAGATTATAGTAGAATAGAAAATAATAGGATAGAATATAAGAGAAGATAAAAAAAGAATAGAAAAATAATAG
The DNA here is from genome assembly GCA_018402905.1 of Glandirana rugosa. Classification (NCBI taxonomy): domain Eukaryota; kingdom Metazoa; phylum Chordata; class Amphibia; order Anura; family Ranidae; genus Glandirana; species Glandirana rugosa. Next base: position 164,362 of record BLSH010243217.1, read on the forward strand.
AACAGAATCGATTAAAATATAAGAATAATATTATCTTCCGAAATTCAAATTTCTAATACAATAAATTCCAATTTCGAATAGACTGAATCTGCATTTAAATAGAAAATATAATAGAATAGAAAATAAGAGAAAATAATAGAACAGAAAATAAGAGAATAATAGAACAAAATAGATTAAATAAAAAGAATAATATCTTCCGAAATTCAAAATTCGAATACACAATGAATTCAAATTTCAATTAGACTGAATCTGAATTTGAATATAAAAAATAATAATAAAATAGAAAAAAGTAGAATAGAAAATAAGATAGAAAAGAATAGAAAAATAATAGAACAGAATAGATTAAAATAGAAGAATAATATACTATCTTCCAAAATTCGAATTTCAAATACAATATGAATTCCAATTTCGAATAGACTGAATTTGAATTCAAATAGAAAAGTTTATAATAGAATAGAAAATAATAGAAAAGAATACACTAGAAAATAAGAGAATAAAATAGGACAGAATAGAAAAACAATAGAACAGAATAGATTAACATAAAATAATATATACTATCTCCTGAAATTCGGATTTCGAATACAATTAATTCAACTTTCAAATAGATTGAATCTGAATTTGAATAGAAAAAATAATAAAATAGAAAAAATAGAATAGAAAATAAAAGAATAAGATAAAAAAACTATAGAAAAACAATAGAACAGAATAGATTAACATAGAATAATATAATATATTAATATGAATTCCAATTTCGATTAGACTAAATCTGAATTCAAATAGAACAGATTATAATAGAATAGAAAATAAGAGAATAAGATAAAAAAAATAGAACAGAATAGATTAAAATAGAAGAATAATATTATCTTCTGAAATTCAAATTTCAAATACACAGTGTATTCCAGTTTTGAATAGACTGAATTTGAATTTGAATAGAAAAGATTATAATTGAATAGAAAATAAGAGAAATGAATAAAATAGAAAATACTGGAATAAGATAGAAAAGAATAGAAAAACAATAGAACAGAGTATATTAACATATAATAATATATACTGTACTATCTTCCGAAATTCAAATTTCGAATACAATGAATTCCAATTTTGAATAGACTTTATAATAGAATAGAAAAGAATAGAATAGAAAATAAGAGAATAAGATAGAACAGAATAGAAAAACAATACAACAGAATAGATTAACATAGAATAATATACTGTCTTCCGAAATCTGAATTTCGAATACAATATGGATTCCAATTTCAAATAGACTGAATTTGAATTCAAATAGAAACGTTTATAATAGAATAGAAAATAATAGAAAATAATACAATAGAAAATAATAGAATAAGATAGACAATAAGAGAAAAATAATAGAACAGAATAGATTAACATAGAATAATATATGCTATCTTCTGAAATTCAAATTTTTAATACATTGAATTCCATTTTCGAATAGACTGAATCTGAATTCGAATAGAAAAGATAATAGAATAGAAAATAATAGAATAGAAAATAAGAAAATAAGATAGGAAAGAATAGAAACACAATAGAACAGCATAGATTAAAATAGAAGAATAATACTATCTTCCGAAATTCGAATTTCGAATACAATGAATTACAATTTTGAATAGACTGAATTTGAATTGAAAAGTTTATAATAGAATAGAAAAGAATAGAATAGAAAATAAGAGAATAAGATAGAAAAGAATAGAAAAAAAAGAACAGAATATATTAAAATAGAAGAATAATATACTATCTTCCGAAATTCAAATTTCCTGACAGACTCCATGGCAGCATACATATGGGTTAATCCCACCTCCTCTCCACTCCTATAGGACCCCACTCCCATAAATTTAGGCTCAGAGCCAGAGGCCGTGTTCTTTTTTTGTCCTCCTCCTGAAGACCAGAATGATTGAAGTCTTACCTTGGATAAAGTGTCCACGATTGAGGCCTGGTTGTTCGGCAAGCTGTCCCCAGAAGACTTGTGGCGTCTCCAGCAATTCCCAGCCATTGGCAGTGATGGATGCAGTGCCATGTAAAATCTCCAGCAGCCCCAGCTATGAGCAGGGAGAAGGGCTATGGATGCGGTCCCATGTAAATCCCTAGCAGTCCCCAGCTGTGAGCGGGGTGAAGAGGGGTGATGGATGTGGTGCCATGAGGAGCTTAAGCCTGGCCATTGGCAGGCAAAGCAGCAGTACAGCCTAATAGCCTAGCTAAGAACAGGCGGCCATAAACACCCTGAGCCCATGCAGCAACAGCGTCTTCTGTATCCAGGCGTAATCGTGGGGGATGCCGTGTGCGGTAATGTATACCTTTTTATTGCATACCGCATGGCAGTTCTTAGTCCTTTTCTTTCTACCCTATTTTGTGCTTTTTTTTTTCTTGTTTGAGTCTCTCTAGGACAGACTGACAATACACGGCATGAGATCAGTAAGACCTCTTTAGGTCACAACACCAACTTTCTTCATCCAGATTTAGTCATTATAAGGCACTGTCAAGATCCAGCCTTCATAGCAGAAGCTCTGAATCCTTCTCTAGGCACCGCACTTACCGCTATGTCAGCCGCTCCAAGGAAGGAGCCCGCTGGGGATACGGGATTCAGGTCCCAGAGGGCAGGTCTCTGTGTGAGCAATATTATGCCCGAGCGGATGGAGGAAAGGATTTCCATCAGATTAAGTCTCTGGTAAGGCGCGGGTTGCAAGAATCCCTTAATCAGTGGATTCTTGTTTTTTGGGGCCTGATGATCTGTGTATTCTTTCTATGTTCACTTCTTCAGTTCCTTGACTTTGAAGTAAAGATTTGAATATGCTTTGTACAGTTGATAACAGGTCCCTGGATCCTATTTCTTCAGGTAGCCCCCTGATCCTTATATTTTTCCGTCTACTCCTGTTCTCTAGATCGTCTATAATTGTTATAGCGTGTTTTAACTGTAATTCCTGTTCCTGGCTCTTGTTCTCATATTGAGTTAGTTTCTGCTCCATATTTTGTATTTTTCCTTCCATGGTGTTGATTTTGTCTTGTGTGTCTTGTAGGGAGTTTTTTAATGTTTGTATTTCAGTCATATACAAGGTTTCCAGTCTATATACGTACTTATCCATGTCCTCCCTGGTGGGGAGCGATCTAATGTATGCTTGCATATCCCATGTTCCACTCTCCATTTCCCTAATATCTGGTGGAGGTATTTGTATCGTTACTGCGGAGGTCTGGTTTATGTGTTCTGGAGAGCTCCCTTCCTCTATTCCCAACGTCTCATTTTGATTTTGTGATTGATTAAAGTAGCCTTTTATATCAGGTTTTTGTGTCTGAGTCTTTGTTGTTTTACTTGTATTGCTGGATGTACTTTTTCTCCCTTGTTGGGAATGAGTAGCTTTTCCGGGCATCCTTATGGGTTTTTTATTAGGGTTCTGTAAATTTTCAGGGTGGAGGGTGACAGTGTTGGTAGTGCAGGACAGTGTTGTAGGGGGGGGTTCAGTGGCTGTATATTCAGTCAGGCAGGCGTGTGATAACTTCCACTATATTAATGTGAACAGTATGTTGATTCACCTTAATCAGTAATCAGTAAACCTCTTTTCGTCTCCTGCTTATGTTTCAACAGTTTATGGTACCTGGTTACCAGAGTTCTTCCAAAACAGCCTGATCCAGTCCAGCTTCTGTTGGCTGGTTTTGTCTCCTTACCTATTACCTCCCCCTGCTTCTATCCACTGTGCACTTTAAGCAGATATCAAACGCCAAACACTCACCCTCCTATCCCTTCCAAGGGATGCCTGCACCTTCTTCTGCCGATCGCCGTCTGTCAGGGGAGCCGGTGTTCCTGCTCTGTATGCTGTTCCGCCCTGGGTTACCACCGGGGCGGGTTCGCGTTTGGGAGGGGTGGGTGTCGGGAGACCCGTTGAGGCACCTCCAGGTCCCCGGTCCTCTCTCCCTCCTCTACTTGTCCAGAGCTTGTTCCGCTGTTCGCCCGGCGTGCCTTGTTGAGGAATCCGACCGGTTATCCGGCTGTTTGCTTTCCCCCTTAGGTACGGCTGAGGGCTAGGTACTTAGCCCGACTGCTCAGATCGCCATTACGCGGACGGCGTGTACCTCCATGTGGAGGCGACTCTCACCAGGCGGCCATCTTGGTCAGCAGCTCGAATCCCTTAATCAGTTCCCTACCAAGTCATTGTAAAAGGACGTCGACAGGAACTGCTTGTCGATCCGGGCGGACATCATATGACGTCCGCCGCTTCTCGCCGCTACTGCGGGCCCCCAGGGCAATCATGGATCGCTCGTCTGCCGGGGGGTTGAGGCTCTTTACCACGTGACCGGCTGTGTTCAATCACAGCCGGTCACTAACCGTTCTCTCGTGCACGCCGCTCGTTCTGCGCCCCCGGGGGCGCGCATCGCGGCGATCGGAGCTGTGGCTTGTCCCTCGGACAAAGCCCAGCTCCGATCCGTGTAAAGAGCCAATAGATTTGGCTCTTTACCACGTGACCGGCTGTGTCAATCACAGCAGGCCATGTGATGTAAACAAACCGCGGTAACGAGCTGTTACCGCGGTTCTCCCTGTCACACACCAATCGTGTGTGACAGGGAGATTGCGGTAACAGCTCGTTACCGCCTACTGTGTACACCAAGCACACTGATCACCCCCCAATAAAGAGGACCTGTCACCACCCCATCAAAGTACCTGTCCCAGTCCATCAGAGTACCTGTCACCTGCCCATCAAAGTACCCGAGTACCTGTCACCTGTCCATCAAAGTACCCGTCACCTGCCCATCAGAGTATCCAAGTACCTGTCACCTGTCCATCAGAGTACCCGAGTACCTGTCACCTGCACACCTGAGTACCCGAGTACCTGTCACCTGCCCACCTGAGTACCCGAGTACCTGTCACCTGCCCACCTGAGTACCCAAGTACCTGTAACCTGCCCACCAGAGTACCCGAGTACCTGTCACCAGCCCATCAGAGTACCTGAGTACCTGTCACCTGCCTTTCAGATTACCCGAGTACCTGCCACCAACCCATCTGAGTAACCGAGTACCTATCTTCAGCCCATCAGAGTACCCAAGTACCTTTTACCAATCCATCAGATTACCTGAGTACCTGTCTCCAGCCCATCAAAGTACCCAAGTGCCTATCTGCAGCCCATCAGAATACCTGAGTACCTATCTGCAGCCCATTAGAGTACCCGAGTACCTATCTGCAGCCCATGCCTCATAGAATATACCTCGGGTGTTTGCTTTCCAAAATGGGGTCATTTTGGGGGTAATTCCACTGTTCTGGTGCCCACGAGGCCTTCAAAAGTGTGATAGGTATCAATTAAATTTTATGTGTAATTTATGCTCCTAGAACGCCTGACGGTGCTCCCTGCATGTTCGGCCTCTGTATGTGGCCAGGGTGTGAAAAAGTCTCACACATGTGGTATCGCCATACTCTTTCCACGTTTTTCAAAGACTTGTGAAAAAAAATGAACCATTCAAAAGACTCATAATGCCTCATAGATTATACGTTGGGGTGTTTGCTTTCCAAAATGGGGTCATTTTGTGGGCAATTCCATTGTCCCGGTTCTCCAGGGCCTTCAAATTTTAATGGCTCTTTAGGAAATTAGATGTAAAATTTCTGCTCCTAGAATGCCTGACGGTGCTCCCTGCATGTTGGACTTCTCTATGTGGCCAGGCTGTGTAAAAGTGTAAAAGTCTCACACATGTGGCATCGCCATACTCAGGATGAGTAGCAGAATATATTTTGGGGGGTAATTTTTGCTATGTGCATGCTATGTGTTAGAAATAACTTATAAATTGACCACTTTGTGTAAAAATAAAAGTGTTTTCATTTTCTTTCCACGTTTTTCGAAGACTTGTGGAAAAAAATGAACCATTCAAAAGACTCATAATGCCTCATAGATTATACGTTGGGGTGTTTGCTTTCCAAAATTGGGTAATTTTGTGGGTAATTTCATTGTCCTGGTGCTCCAGGGCCTTCAAAAGTGTAATAGGTCGTTAGGAAATTAGATGTGAAAATTCTGCTCCTAAAATGCATGACGGTGCTCCCTGCATGTTGGACCTCTCTATGTGGCCAGGCTGTGAAAAAGTCTCACACATGTGGTATCGCCATACTCGGGGACAGTAGCAGAATATATTTTGGGGTGTAATTGGAAGTATGCATATGCTGTGTGTGAGAAATAACTTGTTGTTTTGACAATTTTGTGCAAAAAAAAAAACAAAATAATAATTTCTTAATTTTCCCAAGAATTGTGGGAAAAAAGTACAACTTCAAAAAACTCGCCATGCCTCTTGCTAAATACCTTGCAATGTCTACTTTTCAAAATGGGGTCATTTGGGGGGTATTTGTACTTTCCCGACATTTCAGGGCCTCAAGAAATGACATAGGCCATCAGTGCATCAGGTGTGATCAATTTTCAATAATTTGCACCATAGTCTGTAGACTCTATAACTTTCACACAGACCAAATAATATACACTTATTTGGGTTATTTTTACCAAAGATAGGTAGCAGTATAGGTTTTGGCCCAAATTTATGGACAAAAATTACTTATTTGTAGAGTTGAGCGAAAACGGACTGTAAAGTTCGGGTCCGTACCGAACTTTAGGGTGTCCGGGACCCGGACCCGAACCCGGACTTTTCAAAAAAAGTCCGGGTTCGGGTCCGGGGTTCTGGTAATTTTAATGAAAGTTCTGAAAATTGCTGTAAAAAAGTCCAGGAAGGTCCTAGAGGTCTGCAAAAGGAAGGAAAATGGGGGTAAGGATGGGACAAGTGTCCTACAAAGAAATGGGGACAGGGAAATAACTTTAAATATTTTTAAAAAAATAAAAACATAAAAAAAGCAAAAATGGAATCCAGATGTTTGCAGAACAGTGATATTATATCACTGTTCTGCAAACATCTGCAAACTGGGTTTGAAACTCTAGCAGAGCGAAACCATATACCTGTTCTTCTCTATGCTTTAGTTTCACACACAGACTTTGCAGATGTGTGCAGAACAAATGTTCAGTTATTAGCGGCTATTTTTAAAGGGACACACAGACTTTGCAGATGTGTGCAGAACAGATGTTCAGTTATTCCCGGCTATATTTAAAGTGACACACAGACTTTACAGATGTGTGCAGAACAGATGTTCAGTTATTCCCAGTTATATTTAAAGTGATACACACAGTTTCCAGATGTTTGCAGAACAGTGATATGGGTTCTCCCGGCTTATTTAACACAGTTTGAAGATGATTTTAGAACAGTTATATGGCCTCTACCGTTAATTAATACTTTTCAGACCCAGTTTGAAGATGATCCACATTCACCTCCATTTTTGCTTTTTTTATGTTTTTATTTTTTAAAAAATATTTAAAGTTATTTCCCTGTCCCCATTTCTTTGTAGGTCACTTGTCCCACCCTTACTCCCATTTCCTTCCTTTTGCAGACCTCTAGGACTTTCCAGGACTATTCCAGGACCGAACCAGCAGAACCCGGACTTCTAGAAGTTCGCTCAACTCTACTTATTTGCAAAATTTTATCACAGAAACTAAAAAAAAGTGGTTTTTTTTCAAAATGTTCGCATTTTTTCATTTATGTCGCAAAAAATAAAAAACCCAGAGGTTCTTAAATACCCCCAAAAGAAAGCTCTATTTGTGTGAAAAAAATGATAAAAATTTTGTTTGGGTGCAGTGTAGCATGAGAGAGTAATTGTCATTCAAAGTGTGAGAGCGCTGAAAGCTGAAAATTGGTCTGGTAAGGAAGGGGGTATAAATGTCCTGTATTGAAGTGGTTAAAGAGTAAGGGTATAAGCTAAATGCTATGCCCACTAGCCATTATGGCGTGTTTCTCCCACTAGGATGGTTAGGAAGAGCGGGAACCGTCCCAACCATGCCATCCATCTATGAGGTCCTCAGACAGTGAGGCAGAGAGAGTCACTTTGCCCTTGTGGTGCCCTTTTGGTTAAAGCTATGAAGAGGGCATTTGCACGGGTAGAACCTATAGAGTCTCTGGCAAAGCAAGAAAAAGTTCTGTAAGCACCTTGGGTTCTGCTTTTCTACAGTGCGACTTGTCATGCATTCCAATTTATACGACTTAAAGTTGCAGCAACTCTGGAAAGGTTCCTGCACTACTTCGGTGCGACTTTGATGCAGCTCTTACCCAGAGACAGTAGCGTTGGATCGGGGGCTGCACTTAGTCGCATCGGAGTTGCACTCCAGAGTAGCGCTCTGAATCGGGTGACTTTGGGGTCGCAATAGTGTAGACGTAGCCTCAGAGAGAGTGGTCTATTCTCCCCATTCCTAATGGATCTAGGGGACACCATTTTAGATGAGCACGGTCGCAAGATATACCTCCCTTCTGGGCAGGCCAAGCTCTATCCCTTCAGGGATAAGGATGTGAAGCATCGAAAGGCTCTGGAAAAGTTCCTGCACTACTTCGGTGTGACTTTGACGCAGCTCTGACCCAGAGACGGTAAAGTAAACTAACTGAACTAGGGGACACCATTTTGGATGAGCAAGGTCACGATATATACCTCCCTTCTGAGCGGGCCAAGCTCTATCCATTCAGAAGGATCTTAAGCATCGAAAGGCTGCCTCTCTAGTCATTAAAGTTTGGTAAGGCAAGCAAGCCAGTCGCTCTTCCCTGGAAGACGCAGTGATTGGGCTGAAAGTTTATAGCACTGAAAATGTGGAAGATAAATGCGGACGCAGTATTCAAAACCTTTCAGATGAAGCGACAAGAAGTCTGGTAGTTCTGGGTCAGAGCTGGCGGTAGGTTCCATGACGAGGCTTCATTTGACATTATGCACATTGTAGTAATGTGCTGGCTAGCTACGGCTAAGTAAACGCCATGGCTCTGGCTTTGGCTTGCGGGGGTCGCACGCTTTACAGACCAGGTCAGGATTTTGGGAAGAGCTGGTGAAGAGGCCAGGTGTCCCCTCAAATGTCTGCTAAGTGAACCTGACCTTGAGTTTCCGAGAAGCCGAGTTGGGGTCTCGACTGTTGGAACTTTAAAACGGTCGTTTTAGGATACGCATGGGCCTTCAGAATTCCTCCTCAGCCCAGTTTTGTTTTTTCCAGATTTTCCTTACTCCGAGGTAAAGAGGAAGATACTCTTGTATTATGTAAGGTCTCTGGTGTCGCAAAGTGCTGCTGTGCTAGTTCCAGAAGGCGGAAGATTTCTGGGCATGCACTTGTCCCTCTTCATGGTCATAAAGAACGGCTTGCAGAGGCCAGCTATAGTCCTCACACACCTAAAACATTTCTCATCTAAAAGGGAAAGTTTATGATTGTGTTCCAGCCAGGTGACTGGCTCATTTCGTACACCTAAATGTTAACTTGCTTCATTACCTGAATCTGGGTCAGTCTTCTTCCCACCTGCGAACCTTTCAGTATCTGAAATTATCGACACTATGGTGTCTGTAGCCAATGGTCAAGTGGACTCTCTGGAGAATGCTGCCCTTCCAGAAGGGGTTTCCCCAGCAGTGGGAGCCAGGAAGTAGAATGCAGATCATCTACAAGGCCTCAGTTCCGAGAGAGCCCTAGGTGGCTGCAATGGAGAAAGGTATTTATTGGCCATTCCATGGCCCCATCTCCTGCTTCACAATCACATTTGATACCAGCAATACGAAACGGGGGGACTTGCTGCCTATCAGGGATAATGCAGGACAGGTGGGGCTGTCAGTTTCACAAGAGTGTGCAAACATTCTGAAATTACTGGCAGCCTTCTGCACCCTACAAGCCAGTTATGCCTTGGACTCAGGAGAATCTAACCGACATCTCATCGGTTTATGTCCCCAGAATCCTGAATGATTCTAAAAGGCTTTCTTTCTGGAGTCCAACTGAAACGCAACAAATGGTCTCTCCATGTGGTGGTTTTCAGGCAGGTCCCTGCGGGGCCAGTCCAAAATCAATCTGTTTGTCTCCCTGAGTACCAAGTAGCTGGAGAAGTTTTATACTGTTGGAAGTACAACAGTAAAGTGGCTTGGTACTATAAACTACATATATACATTATAACTGTCTATACCAGTAGGTGGCACTACAGTATTAGTGTGTATTATGTGTTATAATATTATCACAGGATGTACCTTCTGTATCTAAGTGTGTGCTTGTATAGTTCCTGTTCCTATCTCCATGCTAGAAGACATGTTCTACTATTTCTCCATGAAAGTCAAGTATTCTGTAAAGCATATCACTCAAAAAGCGACCAATGCAATTCTTCCTGTTCTGGTCAACCTCGGGTTTTGTGAGGATTCAAAACAGAAGTTGTGGAGGTAGAGGTGCTGTATATCGCCATGGCTCCCTGTGTTAGCGCGAATCAGCTACCGGAAGTCAGAGCCCATTTCCCTCAGGCCAGACCTTCTGTCATGACCTAGGCTCAGACTTTGGAGTAAGCAGAGGCTTCCCAAATGGTACCGCCCGCTGGTTCTCGTCTCCCTCGGGAATTGAAGCACAGTATTCTAAGATTGTCCCTATTAAGACCTCTATCAAATTCACCTTTCTCGTGGCTATCACGTCACCATATAAAGTCTCAAACTGAGGCATCACCATGGAGAACCTTTCTTAAGACTCTGTCAAGAGTGAGTGGTGCTGTTGCCTATGCTCGACTCGAATTTCAAGATGACATCATTTCATGGGTACCAAGGAATTGTTCTGCTAACCTTTAGAGTACTAACATACATCCTTTAGACATGGGAGAGGTCATGTTGTGGAATCCTGAGTTTGGCTCTCAGCAATACCCTTTCTTTACAAATAAGTATTCTGACTTTTGCGCTACTATGAGTGACTTGGCAAGTGTAAAACAAATGTGAGCTATGGATAAGATGGCCTTTTCTTTGGTTCTAGAAATCTCTTAGATATTATTATATCTGCAAGCTATAGCTTCCTTCAAGTTTTAGAATACTTGTTCATTCTTTGCCGAAAATAACATGGGAAACGTGCCTCATCTAGGATGATGGTGGCACGGGTTGTCCGGGCCATCCAACAGGCTCAGAGCTGAGGGCTTGGCTCTCTGGAGGTGGTGACCACTCGCTCAACCAGAAGTGTGTCTACACCTTGGGCAGCTTTGCAGCATGTGGCTCCCAATATAGCCTGTAAGGCGGCCTTGCGGCCCTCAATCAATACATTTATGGCTCATTATTATGGCTCATTATTATGCAGAGCCTGCTTAGTTATCCTCTGTTTAATGTGGCTTGAAGGGCCTGTCTGTTGACGGTACGTATTAAAGCCTTTGGTTCAGCATTTCCCACCCATGAGGTGTTTGGCTAGTTAAATCCCATACGTATGCTGCCATGGAGTCTGTCAGGAAAACGGAAAATTTCCTATCAAATACTTACTGTAATTTTCCTTTCCTGATGAACTCCATGGCAGCAGGAGTTCCCACCCCAGTGTCAGGAGTAGGCTAGTTACAGAACATGGCCTCTGGCTCTGAGCCTAAATTTATGGGAGTGGGGTCCTATAGGAGTGGAGAGGAGGCGGCATTAACCCATACGTATGCTGCCATGGAGTCCATCAGGAAAGGAAAATTACAGTAAGTATTTGATAGGAAATTTTCCATTTTCGAATACAATATGAATTCCAATTTCGAATAGACTGAATTTGAAGTTTATAATAGAATAGAAAATGATACAAAATAATAGAATAGAAAATAAGAGAATAAGAAAAAGAATAGAAAAACAATAGAACAGAATAGATTAACATAGAATTAAATATACTATTTTATGAAATTTGAATTTCGAATACAATGAATTCCAATTTTGAATAGACTGAATCTGAATTCAAATAGAAAATATTATAATAGAATAGAAAATAATAGAATAGAAAATAAGAGAATAACATAGAAAAGAATAAAACTGAAAAACAATAGAACAGAAGATTAAAATAGAATATATAACCATCTTCCAAAATTTGAGTTTCGAATAGAATAAATTTGAATTCAAATAGAAGAAGATTAGAATAGAAAACAGAAAAGAATAGAATAGAACATAAAAGAACACAATAGAATAGAAAATAATAGACTAGAAAAACAATATAGAAGAATATAATATATAACAATCTTCCGAAATTTGAATTTTGAATGTTTTCGAATCCGATAGAAATTTTTTGAATCCGGTAGAAATTTTTTGAATGCAATAGAATTTTCTTCGAATGCGGTAGAATTTGATCGATTTTTTTTTAATTTGGTCAAAATTTTTCAAATTTGAATACTAAATGAAACGAATCCCCGAAACGAATGTAACGAATGCAACAAATTTAACTAAACTAATTTAGTTAAAAAACGAATCGAAACCAAACTAAACAATTTTTTTCATCCTGCACATGTCTAAGGAGAAGCAGAAGAGAAAGGGAGGCAACATGGGAATATGATTTATATGAAGGGACGTGCTTCAACATCCTGGGGGTTTTGTTAGCATGTGGGCCTAGAGTTAGAAAGAGGTGATGAGTGCAGTGAAAGGGAGAGGGGAGAAGTGCGGATGATAGGTACAGATTGTGGGGTAGGGAAGAGGGGTGAAGATAATAGAGTTTGAGGAGAGAGGCTGCTTTGTGAAAAGGAGAGGTAAAGAGTGCATGTTTTAGAGAGGAAAGTGAGATGATTTGGAAGTGAGGTTACCTGCAGTCTGGTGTTATGTAAAATAGTTTGCTGTTGATGAGCGCTTTGTGCAAATCACTGAAGCGCAAGAGCAGAAGTGCCCACTTATTTGAAGGACCCCACTTTTTTGGAAGAACCTTCTTACCTAAAGCATTTGTTACGTTGGCTGGAAAATTAAACTTATCTACAGTATGTCCAGTACTGGTCTTATACCTATTTAACGTAATAATAATACCGCATATTCATAATGATGCAAGAATGACAAAAATACAAGATCCATCCTACCTTTGTACCTTCACCAATTTCCACACTTAAAAATGTAATGGGGATGAGTCACAGTACCTATACCAGCTTTTAACTTGACAGTGGCAATAGGATACGTCCGGGTATCCCCAGATACACAAATCATAGCAATTTTTTTAGCATGAAAATTCACAGGTTTAACCATATCTGCGTTAACCAAAGTAACCAAACTTCCAGCAAGGCCATAATAGGCTTATTATTTACAGTCATTCGGCACATGTGCTTTCCCATACCAGGTGCCGCAGTGCACGAAACAGCAGCAAACAGAGACTGACATCTACCTCTGAAAGATAAATTGCATTGATTCATCTGTCAATGGACAGTTTGCTGTAACATGTCCCAGCTCATGGCACTGAAAACACTTAACCTTGGCCTAGTTAGGTCTGCTGACAGGCACTGGCTTCCCTGGTTTGGGACACGAATCTTCAGACCTGGCACCAAATATCCTTCCACCTATCCCCTTGTCATGTTTATCGCCCACTTCCCCTGGAATAGTCTTACTGGTTGCCTGAGGAGACTGTGGCTTTGAGTGGAAAGTCCTGGAGGTTGTAGCGGTGGTGACCAGGCTCACTGCATCAAAGTACCTCTCAACAAGCTGCACCAGATTATCCACTGACTTGGGGTCCCCTTGGCTCACCCACTTCTGCAGGAGAATAAAGAATGACTTCAGGTAATCCATGTCCATGACCACATGCTCCACTATTTGTGGCCCAGACAGAGACCTCGGTTGCAGTCACTTTTGCACCAGGTGGATCAGGTTGAACATCTGTGATTGTGGAGGCCTCTTAACTTGGAAGGACCAGCTGCTGAGAAATTGTGCTTGAACCGTAGGTAACACCTAGTCGTGCCAGAATTTCCTGCGACCTGCAACTTCCTCCAGGTCATCATCCGCAGCCATCTTGGATAGGAAGCGACCCACATGGATGACTGAGGAGCTGTCTCCAACACCTTTGGTTTTAGAAGGAGACTTCTGTGCAAGCATCTGCACCACCTCAATGCCTTTCTGTTTCATTTTCGCAGCACCAGCTAGCTTTTCAAACAGCACCTGGGTCTGTTGTTGTTTCTGCTGAATCAGCATCTGTGTTTGCTCCTGCACTGCACTAACTTGTTGCTGAATAATGTCTGCTGTTGTGCAGCATTAGATAACATCAATGGTTTTAGGAAATCCTTTATATTTAGTCACTTCTGGCACTGGCCCTTTAAGAAGTAGCTTCTTGCTAAAACTGGCCACAGGCCTCCACCATATGTGAGCTGGGGGGTTGGTAGCAGGCACACACTCCCTGGAGGGGGCAAACTTGTAGGCACAAATATCAGTCCAATGAGGTAGTGTTTAATAGTGCTATTTACAAATATATTTTGCAGGTGCTGTACAAAGATCCAGAAAATAAACAAGGCAAAACTTCAAAAACAAAATCCTAGCCAAATAACAGCACTAACTACACAAGCTGCAGTCTTCCCTTTCATGCCATCAATATTTCAAGATATATGTATTTTTCAATTTAAAATCTTTTGTGATGTGACTTTTCCATTATACATACTTGCTTCTCCATTCATGTGGCTCCATCCACTGTCCTTAAAATAAAAAATAATCCTCATTATTTTGGAATATGGGATGGAATAAGACGCATACATTATTTTCTAAGAAGGCTTTACTGTGCTTTGCAATTCTATTAGATGGAGTTTTGTAGATTTGCCATTAGAATGAGTTCGATTGTCATAACACAGCTAGAACTAAATAGTTCAACACAACTGCTAGAAATCTAAAATATATCTGGTGTACTGCTAAGGACCCCCTCACGGAGTTTGGACCTAGTTGCAAGCTAAGTCCAGGTCATTGCCAGGTACTCAGGTACCCCGCTAAGGATGGTAGGTGTCCAGAGGGGTGTCGAGGTAGTGGGAGACTGGGAGACTGAAATGTAGCTGAGTGTAGTATAACTATCCTACAGATAAAAATATATTAATCCTCCCAATTCCATTTGCCACTAATAATCACTGACCACCAACAAGTGCCAAAGATCTGAGATAATACTGTATATACATTTTGTTTCCTTCCTGGAGATATCCCTAATTAGCAGTTGCTGGTTTAAATATAGAGCTAGATATTAAATGCTATATCAGTGATTGTTAGTGGCAAGTGGAATTGGAAGGATTAATTTATTTTTATCTGTAGGATAGTTATACAGGGATTCATCTTGACTACTAATTTAAGTGGTGAATTTTAATGTTTTATATTTTAATATTTTTTAATGGACCAATGTTATTAAGTATATATTTTTATTCACTATATTAGGTTTTTTGTTTTTTTTTATTTAGATGTTTGCGGTAACTGGGTTGGGATATGCTTTAAAATGCATGAATTATTTCAAATGTATTTTAATGTATACATCTGGATCTACGTGGTTAACAGTGGGGAATTAGGGGTTCATTTTACAGTTGGATAATCATCAGACCGCTGACTGCAGCGGTTTGCGGTAAGGAATGACTCATATGACAAAATTGGTGTATATGAAGTGCTCATATCATTGGGCTACTACTGTTTTTTTATCTGTGGTCAGAGTTTAACTTCCTCGCATCCGCGCTATAGCCGAATGACGGCTACAGCGCGGCTCTAAAATGCCGGGAGGACGTCAATAGACGTCCTCCCATTCGGCTCGTGCTGGGCGCGCTCCCGCGGGCGCGAGCGGCACGTGCACGCGCCGCTCGTGCCCGCGGGTCAGGCGGACCCGATGTCCGCCGGAGACCCGCGATCTCCTTACAGACAGGAGGAACGGGGAACCGCCGAAGTAAACACGGCGGTTCCCCGTTCTGTGAGGGGGGCATGCCAGATCTACTGATCCCTGTCACTGGGATCAGTTAGATCTGTCATGCCCCTGTCAACCCCACCCCCCCACAGTTAGAACACACCCAGGGAACATAGTTAACCCCTTCACTGCCCCCTGCAGGTTAACCCCTTCACTGCCAATGACATTTATACAGTAATCAGTGGACATTTAAATTTCTGATCGCTGTATAAATGTCATTGGTCCCAAAAAAGTGTCAAAAACCTCCGACATGTCCGCCCCGATATCGCAGTACCGATAAAAATCGCAGATCGCCGCCATTACCAGTAAAAAATAAATAAAATAATAAAAACTTTGTTTGGGTACAACGTCGCACGACCGCGCAATTGTCATTCAAAGAGCGACAGCGCTGAAAACTGAAAATTGGTCCGGGCAGGAGGGGGGTTTAAGTGCCCAGTAAGGAAGTGGTTAAAGAAGGGTGAAAAGAAGTGGAATGATCTCTATCCTACATGACTGATGTCACTTAGTGTGATATGGATGTTTTAGCTGCTTGTTTTGTGAGTTACTGTATATTTTAAGAGAATAAAGACAGTGTTTTTTTGCATACTTCACCATTGGGGGCTCTTTCTTTCTTTACATGTTCTCCCTAACCTTTGGAGGAATGTTGCATCAATACCTTCGATGGAGCCATATTGAGCGCAATATGCCAATCATGTAAATGAGACACATGTGGTCCGGTGAGTGTATACCTGAGGGGGAGCGGTGTCTCACAGCACACGTGGTGAAAACTGGATTCACTTCAGAGAATTTTTTTGTGGCACTTCAGAGAATTTTCAGTTACATATTGCAGTTTTCAGGACTTTTAATCTTATATTTCATGTGGACTCTTTGGATACTTTTTTTCTTTTTAGCTTTGTGTTCTTCACTTTTATTTTATGTATGTATATAACACAGCGCTGCTTGGAAAATTGGGAGTAGTGGTTTATTCTAAAAACAGATCAATTAGTGCAAATAATACCTATACAATAATTATACTAAGCAGCTGAAAACCAAGGGTTAATACATCAAATTCCCACAAGGTAAATCAATTAAAAGAGTGTGCAGTGCTATCAAAGAACAGTAAATGTAAGAAAGATATTATGAAGATGTTAAAACAAACGTCCATATTTGATAGGTGAGCCCAATTAAAGTGTCTGGAAAGTGAGAATCATGAGCCCTTCAAAGCAGAGGCGTAACAAGAACCTTCAGGGCCCCGGTGCAAGAAATTATGAAGGCCCCCCTGACCCCTGGCCCCCCTGACCTCTTCTCGCTGATCCTGGGGCCCTTTACTTCCATCGTGGGTCCCTTTATTATGGTCCCGCAGCGGCATCCTTTCCCAAGTTCTGCAGTGGGCCCCCTTACTACCATCTTCGGCCTTCCCCATGGTGGTGAAATGCCAGGGCCCGGTCGCAAATGCAACCTTTGCAATCCTGATAGTTCCCTCACTGGTGTCAGTAGTTTTTAATTTTTATTTTAATTTTATTATTTTTTTACCATTTCATTTTATTTATTTTACAATTTGATTGTTATTATTTTTTACAATTTGTTTAGGAGCTCTGTTGGGGGCTTTGATGAGATATCAGGGGTCTAAACAAACCTCAGCCCTCAATCTTCATCTGTGTAGCCTCAGCTGCACAGAATGAATGGACAGGAATAGTTGAGTACCAAGCCACCCATTCATTCAGAAATGGAAGTATAGTAAAAACAGTTTACTATGCTTCAGTTATGAATGAACCAATTGGTACCAATCACTAACTCTGTCCATTCAGAAAAAGAAGGAGCCGGTAAATTACAAATTTACCGACCTGTTCCCATCTCTCCATCATGACACATCTTCTACAGCAGCTGGCAGGAGAGAGGAGGGGGGAAGAAAGCAGCTCTGTGGGGAGACACAGGGACCCTGGGAACAGCAGAAGACAAGTAATCTGGATAGGAGGGGCGGCGGGGGAAGCATATAGAGGAACCAATCTCCTCCATTAGGAGGAAAATGGAGGAGATTGGTTCCTCTAAATGCTGCCCCCGCCACCCCTCCTATCCAGGTGTACAAGGGAGGCACACAGGCTCCCTGGAGCATGGGGCCCGGTTGCAATCGCAACCCCTGCAACCCTTATCATTACGCCCCTGCTTCAAAGTGCTTCAGTGCGGATCCTCCACTTTTGGTAGCGCAAGCAGCTCACCTCCACTGTTGGATCCTCATGATAAGGATCAAACTCGCTTTTGTCTTTGTTTAGGGAAAACTAACCCAATCATAGCCAATAGATGACACAATGTGAAATATCTTAGGTAATCACCGGTCCCCAGATACAGGTGTCTCCACCACAGTCATTGGCAAATTTTCATTCATAGAACAGAAAAGGACATATAGTGCTCTATGTATGGTAATGACTAATTTATTGCAAAGAGAATAAAAACACTCACAATAAAGGTAATATGAACTAGTGCTCAGTTTGCTGGCATGAAAGATCCTCATGCAAGCACAGACAGTCTGTGTGTGATTCAGAGCAGCGCTGGCTGTGTGTGACATCATGTTACTTTGTGACAGTTTTTTTACACTTTTTATTTTTATTTTTTGTAAGTTTTAATATATAGAGCATCAGCAGTGAGGGTTTGATATTTAGATTGTTTTTTGTTTTTTATTTCTATTTCCTAGGCACAGGGTGAGGTTGAATTAAAGGTCTTAGAGACAAATCATTTTACTTTGCAGGGTTTTTTGAAGGACATGGTCAGTGATGTGGTTCTAAAAGCCAACATAATTAAACTTGATATGGTTTTCCGAACAAATTTTGAGATCCAACATAGTTGCAATAACTGTTTAAAGAAAATTACGTTTTTACTTGTATGCATAACATGCATCTAGCATTGAAATACAGAAAATATTTTTCTAAAAATAATAATAATAATAACCCTATTACTCTGCACAATCAGCCTCATTTGACAAAGCAATACAAAGAACAATACTGTTTAAAGTTTAGAAACCCAAAGCCTTTAACAATATATTCAAAGTTCAGCAATCAGCAATGGTATTCAAAATGTCAATAACCCACAGCAACTAATCAGAAATCATCAAATAATTGATATTCCTTACTCTGTTGCTATAGTTTTCATTTAAACATTTTCTGATGCAAATTGAGCTGTGTGCACACACGTTTGCCCACTCAAAAGCCAGAAAGCACACAAAGTAAAGTAGTAAATGGTAGGGAAGTGTTCCTGGAGGGTAATTAGCATTTCATTGATAGTGCAAGTAAACTATGAATGTTAGCACAGTAATGCAAAATAGATTAGAATTTGGAATACTAAAGGCAGATGTTCAGAAGATGTTTTTTTTAGTTTTATTTAAGTTAAACTTTTACACAAATTTTACTGACCATAACTCAAAATGTTCATGCTGCATAGCACACTTTTTTCACAGGACTAAACTTTGTAAATCAATTTTTTTGCTCAAAAAATGAACTCTTTTGACTCTTTGAGGGAATTTGTTCCTGTTCTATAAAAGGGAGTTTCCAGATTTTACCATATGTCCCACCTATATTACCCTCAGGGTCCAGTGCTCTGCATTAAGGTAAAACATATTTTACCACTTGTTGTGATTCTCTCTCGATCCAGAACTGAGCCTGGCTGTATCTCTTCTATCCCACTTCCTAGTCTTAAAGGAGACCTGTCTCACGTGTGCCCCCATAACACATGGGGGTTCAAACAGAAGAGGAGAAGCAGATAGCACTGGCAAGGGACTTGAGAAAGTGGAGGTAAGCAACCACTCTGTGCAATACCATCGCACAGAGTGGGTACTCTTACAGTCTGGCAATCAATGTTTTTTTTAGTCCAGATCAGACCGTTTGGTGGCCTAATATGCTTACCTTCAAAAGGATGCAAAACTGACATGGTGGTCACTGGGAATTTTATTAACAAAACAAAGAAAAAATGCACTCATATAATAACTGAATACAATTGCCAATATCACTTTAAAACCATCCCAATGATGCTTAGGTAGATGGCTCCAAAATCAGCAATATTCAGATACCCAGGGCTGCTTGGAGGCCTCTTTCTCTCACAGAGTGCTGCCAAGCCTACCTTCTGTCTCCACAGACATTATCTGCATCTGCCACATGTAAATGTACCCTTTCCCCTCGCTACATCGGGGTCCTCTTCACAGTTGCTTATATAAAAATAAGGGAAGTGCAACTGGATGTGACATCAGCATTTAATCTGGAAGTGACGTATGGGAAGTGACGTGCCTGGAGTTTCTGGTGAGACTGTGTTCCATTTTACTCCATGTAAGTTAGATCACTGTTGTTGAGATACTATTCATACTGAGTTGCAATTTTATGAGTGGCATTTTTTTAATAGGGTATAAATTATAAAAGGGTTTTATTTAAATAGTTTTACACTATTGGATCTGCACGGGGTACCCCACCTTGATGTGAAAGCGTGACCAGGAGTAGGGATGGGCGACCGGTTCAGGTCGAACATAAGTTCGGTCCTAACATTGCTCGCTTGGGTATTTGCTGAACACCTGAATTTTCTGTGCATTTGGCGGAATGTTTGCCCGCAAAGCACCCAGTTAATAGGTTGTTAAGGAGCGGGGCTGGGAAGCCGGTCATCGTGTCCTTAACAACGGATGAGTTATTAGCTGAATGGAAAAAAAATATTGCCGAATTTGCCAGCAACAGACAATATAACAAAAAATGGTGTGGGGTCCCTCCCAATCCATACCAGGCCCTTAGGTCTGGTATGGATTTGAGGGCAGCCCCCACGCCAAAATTAAAAATGGCATGGGTTCCTCAAAATCCATACCAGACCCTTACAATATCTGAGCATGCAGACTGGCAGGCCAGGAAAGGGGGGGGATGAGCACCCCTCTCCCGAACCATACCGGGCCACATGCCCTCAACATGGAGAGGTGATTTGTGGCAGGTGGCCCCGCCCCTTTTTTATTTAAGAACTGTCAGATGAGGAGCAGGCATTCAGTGGTTAGCCTTCATTGTTGGCGGAGCATTTCTTTTTTTTTCTTCTTTCGGGTCCGATGATGCGGCCGAAGTTGTGATTGATGAAGGATCTACATCAGAGGACATTTTTACATTTTTTTAAAATAAAGGAATTGTCAAAAAATGCCTCCTGTCTTTATTTTGTTTTACACTTTTTTTGGTGAATGAGTAGGGGTACAATGAACCCATACTCATTCACATAGAGGGAGCTGTGATCTGGGGCTGCCCTTATTAAAGGGGACTTCCAGATTCCAATAAGCCTCTTGCCCATAGACCCCCACAACCACAGCCCAGAGTTGTCAGGAAGAGGTTCTTGTCCCCATAAACATGGGGACAAGGTGCTTAGGGGTGGGGGGGAGAGCCCCCTGCTCCTAAGCACCCCCATATTGAGGGCATGGGGCCTGGTATGGTTCAGGAGGGGGGCGCTTGCTCACCCCCCTTTACTGGCCTACCTAGCTGCATGCTCGTATAAGGGTCTGGCATGGATTTTGGGGGGACCCACACTGTTGTTTTTATTATTTTGGCATGGGGTTCCCCTTAAAATCCATACCAGACCCAAAGGGCTATTCTTTTTAACTTGCAGCGGCGATAATCAATTTCAATGTAATTTGTTTTCTTTACAAATGTCAGTTTTGCTGTAGCAGGTTCTGTACATGGTACAGATGTGCCACTTTACAGGCAGACTAAGTGGACGCCCCAGTCACTATTTTTAAAGAAATTTTTCATTTTTATTGATTCACGTTAAGCATCATTAAAATCACTGCTGCTGTAAAAAACTATCTTTTTTCTTTTTTTTTTTTGCATTTATACATGTCCCCCAGGGAGTACTCTGGCTCCATTCCCTTTTTATGACCAATAACTTGCATATAAGCCTTCAAAATGGGGACTTTAGATTTTTCATGTTCGGGTCCCATAGACTTTAATAGCGTTCGCGGCTCGGGTCCGAACGTTTTCCCTGTTCAGGAGTTCTGGTGTGTACTAAACCGTGGGGTGTTTGGCCCATCACTAACCAGGAGCAATGTTGTATGGAGGTTATATTCATAAATGTTACATGCCAATCTGTAAAAAGAGAGGCATTTATGTCTAGTGAGTTCTAGTCTGATGGGGAGTGGCCCTTGAACACTAGAACATGTGTTTCTGGATGGATAATTAATGTGGGACTTATTATTGAATTACTAACTTATCATTTCACGTTATTGCTTAGTGGTGTTCTGAGTTATGTATACTTATTTTTCTCACAACTCCTTTATGTGATATTATTGGTTGTTTAAAGAAAACTGCACAGAGTCCTGACCTCAACCCGATAGAACACCCTTTGGCTGAATTAGAACAGAGACTGTGAGCCAGGCCTTCTCATCCAACATCAGTGCCTGACCTCACAAATGCACTTCTGGAAGAATGGCCAAACATTCCCATAGACACATTCCTAAACCTTATGGACAGCCTTCCCAGAAGAGTTGAAGCTGTTATAGCTGCAAATGGTGGCCCAACTCTATACTGAACCCTGGGCTGCCATTATACACCCTGTTCCAAATTATTATGCAAATTCTATTTCAGTGTCACAAAGATTAAATATTTTGTTTTTCAGTTTAACTCATGGATGGCATTGTGTCTCAGGGTTCTTTTGATCAATGAAAACAATCTTGGACACCTGTGATAATTAGATTGCCGGGTGAGCCCAATTAAAGGAAAAACTACTAAAGGAGGGTGTTCCACATTATTAAGCAGAGCACCATTTTCAAGCAATATGGGGAAGAAAAAGGATCTCTCTGCTGCCGAAAAAAGAAATCGTTCAATGCCTTGGACGAGGTATGAAAACATTAGATATTTCATGAAAACTTAAGCGTGATCATCGCACTATTAAGAGATTTGTGGCTGATTCAGAGCACAGATGGGTTTGT
>BLSH010243217.1:214492-229135 GCA_018402905.1 Glandirana rugosa
ACTCTACTAAAATATTGCCATTAGACAGGGAGTGTGGTCGTCGTCCTTAGAGAGGGATATGATCATACTCTACTAAAATATTGCCATTAGACAGGGAGTGTTGTCGTCGTCCTTGGAGAGGGATCCTGCTGCTGGTGTGAGGGACAGATTACCGTTATAAAATCATCTCATACTGGTGTAGGGAGAGGTTCCTGCTGCTGGTGTGAGGGACAGATTAGCGTTATAAAATCATCTCATACTAGTATAGGGAGAGGTTTCTGCTGCTGGTGTGAGGGATATATTAGTGTTATAAAATCATCTCATACTGGTGTAGGGAGAGGTTCATGCTGCTGGTGTGAGGGACAGATTACGGTTATAAAATTATCTCATACTGGTGTAGGGACAGGTTCCTGCTGCTGGTGTGAGGGACAGATTACCGTTATAAAATCATCTCATACTAGTATAGGGAGAGGTTCCTGTTGCTGGTGTGAGGGACAGATTACCACTATAAAATCATCTCATACTGGTGTAGGGAGAGGTTCCTGCTGCTGGTGTGAGGGACAGATTACCATTATGATATCATTTCATACTGGTGTAGGGAGAGGTTCCTGCTGCTGGTGTGAGGGACAGATTAGCGTTATAAAATCATCTCATACTAGTATAGGGACAGGTTCCTGCTGCTGGTGTGAGGGACAGATTACCATTATAAAATCATCTCATACTGGTGTAGGGAGAGGTTCCTGCTGCTGGTGTGAGGGACAGATTAGCGTTATAAAATCATCTCATACTGGTGTAGGGAGAGGTTACTGCTGCTTGTGTGAGGGACAGATTACCGTTATAAAATCATCTCATACTGGTGTAGGGAGAGGTTACTGCTGCTGGTGTGAGGGACAGATTACCGTTATAAAATCATCTCATGCTGGTGTAGGGAGAGGTTCCTGCTGCTTGTGTGAGGGACAGATTAGCGTTATAAAATCATCTCTTACTTGTGTAGGGAGAGGTTCCTGCTGCTGGTGTGAGGGACAGATTACCGTTATAAAATCATCTCATACTAGTATAGGGAGAGGTTCCTGTTGCTGGTGTGAGGGACAGATTACCACTATAAAATCATCTCATACTGGTGTAGGGAGAGGTTCCTGCTGCTGGTGTGAGGGACAGATTACCGTTATAAAAAAGAATATAAATTTGTGCTAAATAGTACATTTGCATCCAGAATGAGGAGAGCGTCAAATAAGGGACGTGGTTGTGGTCGTGGTGCTGCTGGTGCTGCTGGTGCTGCTGTTGTTGGTGGTGTTGGTGAAGCTCCTGTTGCAAGGAGAGGACGTGGTCGATCTGTGCCAGCTACACGCACAAGTGAAACACCTTCCTCAGGTGCGAGTGGCCGACAGAACCTTCAACGTTATACGGTAGGCCCGAATGCCGCTCAACGAATGGTGAGGCCAGAACAAGTACAGGCGATAGTAGATTGGGTGGCAGACAATGCCTCCAGTTCCTTCACATTGTCTCCCACCCGGTCCCTTGCTGAAAGCTCAGAGTTGGCACCTGAACCCCATGGCCATCTGTCTTTCACCTCAGCCCCTTTTAAATCAGCCAAGCAGTCTGACCCCAAGTCATGCAGCAGTCTCTTATTCTTTTTCATGACTCTGCTGGTGTGCATTCCGTGGGCCATCCACATAACCCTGCCCCAGAAGTGGAAGACATTGAGTGCACAGATGCCCAACCACTTCTGTTGCAGGATGAGGACATGGAGACACCACCGCAGCACGTCTCTGATGATGACAAAACTGCTGCGGCTTTCTACAGTGTGCAGACTGACAAGGAGGGCAGTGGCGAAGAGTGGGTGGAAGATGATGTGGAGGATGATGAGGTCCTAGACCCCACATGGAATGAAGGTCCTGCAAGTGACGTGTGCAGTTTGGAGGAAGAGGTGGTGGTCGCACGGAGGCACCAGCACAGCAAAAGAGGAAGCAGGTTGCAAAAGCGGAGCGAACGTCCCCTAGACAGTACGCCTGCTACTACCCACCACACCCAGGGACCTAGCACACCAAAGGCAGTTTAAAGGAGTTCCCTGGCATGGAGGTTCTTCAGACAATGTGCTGACGACAAGACACGAGTAGTTTGTATGCTGTGCAATGAGAGACTGAAGCGGGGCATAAATGTTCTAAACCTGAGCACAACCTGCATAACCAGGCATCTACATGCAAAGCACGAGCTGCAGTGGAATAGCACCTCAAAATCCAAGAAAGGTCTCGATCTCCTCCTGCTTCCTCTTAAGCTGCTTCCTCCACCTCTACAGTGCCAGTGTCACCTGCCACCCAGCAAACAGACGATGTGACAGCAACACCACCATGTCTGCCACCGTCCCCAAGCATTTCCACACCATGGTCCCATGGAAGCTTACAGCTGTCCATCTCCCAAACACTGGAGAGGAAGTACCCCCCTAACCACTCGCGATCCCTGGCCCTGAATGCCAGCATTTCAAAATTCCTGACCTTTGAAATGCTGTCATTGCGCCTGGTGGACATGGACAGTTTTAAAAACCTGATGGCGGTGGCTGTCCCACAGTACGTGGTTTCCAGCCGCCACTTTTCCAGGCGAGCCATCCCTTCCCTGCACAAACAAGTCGGGGACAAGATCAAGTGTGCACTGCGCAATGCCATCTGTGGCAAGGTCCACATAACCACTGATATGTGGACCAGTAAGCATGGTCAGGGACGCTATATCTCGCTAACTGCACACTGGGCAAATGTAGTGGCGGGTAGGCCTGAGACAGATAGCAGTTTGGCGCATGTCCTTCCGCCACCGAGAATTGCAGGGCATTTCTCTTTGCCTCCTGTTGCCTCCTCATCCTACTCCGCTTTGTCCTCCTCTACCACCTCCTCATCCGTTCAGCGTAACACCTTCACAACCAACTTCAGCACATCCAGGGGGAAATGACAGCAGGCTGTTTTAAAACTTATATGTTTGGGGGATAAACCCCACACTGTGCAGGAGCTGTGGATGGGCAATGAACAACAGACCGATGAGTGGTTGTTGCCACTGAGCCTCAAGCCCGGCCTGGTGATGTGCGATAATGGGCGAAATCTCGTAGCAGCTCTGGGCCTAGCCGGTTTGATGCACATCCCTTGCCTGGCGCATGTGCTGAATTTGGTGGTGCAGAAATTTCTAAAAAACTACCCGGATATGTCAGAGCTGCTGCAGAAAGTGTGGGCCGTCTGTGTGCGCTTTTGCGTTCTCACCCTGCTGTTGCTCCCCTGTCTGGGCTGCAGTGGAACTTCGGCCTTCCTGCTCATCGCCTCCTATGCGATGTGCCCACAAGGTGGAACTCCACCTTGCACATGCTGGAGCGACTGTGCGAGCAGCATCAGGCAATAGTAGAGTTTGAGCTGCAGCATGCATGGGTCAGTCGCTCTGTGGAACAGCACCACTTAACCACCAACGAGTGGGCCTCCATGCGAGGCCTGTGTACCATATTGCGGTGTTTTGAGTACTCCACCAACATGGCCAGTGCCGATGACGCTGTTCTCAGCATTACTATCCCACTTCTATGTCTCCTTGAAAAAGCACTTTGGGCGATGATGGAAGAGGATGTGGCACAGGAGGAGGAGGAAGAGCGGTCATTTCCACGGTTATCAGGCCAGTCATTCACAAGTGGCTCGGAGGGTGGGTTCCTGCACCAGCATAGGCCAGGTAAAAAACAAGCCAGGGCACAGTTCTGGAGGATGAGAAGGACGAGGATGATGAGGAGGAGGAGGAACCGTGTTCACAGCAGGGTGGCACCCAACGCAGCTCGTGGGCATCACTGGAGCGTGGCTGGGGCGATACGGAGGACACAGATGATACACAGAGGACAGCTTGTCTTTGCCTCTGGGCAACCTGGCGCACATGAGCAACTACATGCTGCAGTGCCTGCTCAACGACAGCCGAGTTGCCCACATTGTAACTTGTGCTGATTACTGGCTGGCCACCCTGCTGGATCCCCGTTACAAGGACAATGTGCCGTCCTTAATTCCCTCACTGGAGCGTGATCGGAAGATGCGCGACTACAAGTGCACGCTGGTAGGCGCGCTGCTGAGGGCATTCCCAAATGACACTGGGGGCTCAGGGGAAACACAAGGCGAAGGCAGAGGAGAAGGAAGAGGTCGCCAACGCAGCTGTGGCACCGCCAGCACCTCAGAAGGCAGGGTTAGCATGGCCGAAATGTGGAAAAGCTTTGTCAGCAGCACGCCTACACGTACTGACTGATGGGTCTGCCCCATTCAACTTCTGAGTCTCCAAATTGGGCACATGGCCTGAGCTTGCCCTTTATGCCTTGGAGGTGCTGGCCTGCCCTGCAGCCAGTGTATTGTCTGAACGTGTGTTTAGCACGGCAGGGGGCGTTATCACAGACAAGCGCAGCCGCCTGTCCGCAGCCAATGTGGACAAGCTAACCTTTATTAAAATGAACCAGGCATGGATCCCACAAGACTTGTCTGTACCTTGTGCAGAATAGCCATTTATACTGGCCTCAACCCAGCCATTGGTATACTTAAGTGAACGTATCCTTTTTTTTTTAATATGTCTCAATATTTTGGGGGCTACCCCAATTAGAAAAAAAACAAACAAACAAAAAACAGTGTTGGCTATCTCCTCCTCCTCCTCCTCCTCCACCGCCACTTCCACCACCTACACCGCCACGGTCACCGTCTCCTCAACCGCCTACTCCACATCCACCTCCTCCTCCTGGGTCACCATTGACTTCAGTGGGGTTTGGGGTCAAGTTTGGGTCAAGCTCGGGGCCGAACTCAAACTTTTTCGCGAAGTTCGGCCAAACCCGCCGAACATCCAGGTGTCTGCTCAACTCTACATATATTTAATTTGCCTCAGATTCTTTAGAAAAAAAACATGCATATGTTTTTGAATTTCTAATCATAGTGATCTTTAAAGTATTGCATTATTTGTAATATACATAATGCAAAACCAATACAAATATATACCAATACAAAAATATAAAAAAATATATATATAAAAAAATTTAATTGCTGCAAGAAATTATTCTAATCACATGTACAGTTGCTGTATTCCTGATTTTCAAAATAACACTATATAAAATAAAGACAATTGTCCCAGGTCACGTCAACCAGGACTGCCTAATCTCAGATTAAATTTAGCCATTGGATCTCGAGACAGTAGTTTGAAATGGTAATTTCCTGGTTTAAATCGAAGTTTGCCTGACCTTTTGAATCAACTTTCCATTTAAAATCTCACTGGTGTCTGGTATATACAGGCAACATTTTAGATTAAGAGTATATGAGGTTGAACCTTAAAACTGAAAGGTGAGCATTTTATTTAATGGTTTCACACGATGCACAATGCGATAGGGTATTGTAGACAGAACCATGAGGGAGCAGAAAAAAAAGAAAGCAGTGGGCTAAATAGTTGTAACTCAGAAAGGCAGAAGCAAGCCAAGGACATCATGAACTAAAATGTCATAGCAGCATTAGATCAAGCTCTACGTATATCAAGGCAATATCTAGTAAAGGTTATCAGGATGCTGAACCTTGCCGCAGTTCCAAGGCATTGCTCTGAAGCATATTAACTGAGAATTTGTTTGGTTTTGTCAGCATGTCTGTGACCCTTAACATTCTTTTATAACATAGTGTTTTTCATTTCATAAACTCTAATTGGACAAAATGTCAATGTTAACATCACCATAATTAAAACTATTGCTGACTAGTGATCTTTTCCCCTCTCAGTCATTAAACCTGAATCTCGGTTGCTCTGACCTTTCATTTCTGCAGAGGGACTACAATTTCAGCCCAAACTGCAAGTTGTAATCCTTTATGAAATTAGGTAGATGGTGCAGTTACATCTCAGCAAGAAATGTGAGGCTGTCAGCCCCATATAACTTCCACATGCGTTGTCTTTGTTGCCCTTGTCGAGGAACAAGATATCTTTCAAGACTCGTGTGTTGTAGACTTGTGAGATGTGTCTTGGCTTGCATGAAATATAATATGAAAGAAAAGTTTGGTTGGTTGTGATTTCCTGAGAGTATCTAAAAATGGCAAAAAAAACTATCTTTCCATAGTGGTGGCAGATACTTGTGCAAGCCACTGTATAATTAGGGCTGTGTTTAAACATCACATTGCTCCAGGACGGATCTCAGTTTTGTACAAGTATCACCCCTTTTATCATGCAATTGTTTTAGTAGAATTAAAGTTTGAGACCGAACCTCAACTGAATAACATTTAATTTGCAAAAGTTCTCTGTATCATACAAAATTGCGTTTTTAAAATAAAATGCTGTTTCACTATTTTATTTATTTATTTTTTTTTTTTTTGCCTATCAGTACAGCTGAGTCCAGCTTCCTACATTTACTTCCTGTGTACAGGCACTCAGTCCAACATTGGCTGCCCACCATTGCTATGGCATGTCATCCCAATAATAAAAGTGAATCATGCCTGCCCAATGTGTGTTGGTGGAGCTGTTTCTAATTTTCCAACAGTGGTGCATGTGACAGAGTTTCCATGGCAAAATTACCAGGTATTCTTGAATGTGAATGAACCTGAATATTCAAAAAGAATAAAAACAGCTTTTGAAATAGCATTAACCTGTTAAAGCTTATATGAGATTTTAGTGATTGGGTTAAGAACTATTTTAATGCGGGAATGTGCTAAAGGAAAAAGCATGCTGTCTAAATTATATTCTCAGATATAAAGAAAAAGAGGGTTATGGCGCTAACACCAATTCAGTACAAAAATGTGCACAAATAAATTATTAGGTCATAATAAAGTCCATAACCGTTCTTTACGGAACTACGGGGGCTCTACAGAGGTCGCCACTTTCGGCTCTGGTATGGTGTCACGTCCTGGCCTGAACTCCGGTGATTGAAAAGCACCTAGGAACCAAGCGGTGCGGCGGTTCTGATTCTTATACACAGGCGGTTTACATTGGTGCTGAGTCTTAAAGTGATTGTAAAGTTCTTTTTTAAATAACAGACATGTTATACTTACCTCCTCTGTGCAGCGGTCTTGCACAGAGTGGCCCCGATCCTCTTCTTCTCGGGTCCCCCAGCAGCGCTCCTGGCCAGTCCTCTTCTTGAGTGCCCCCCTCAGAGAAGCGCTTTCTCTGGGTGCACTCCTGAGCCCTGCTGCTGCGTCCGTTGACACAGACAGCAGAACTCGGCCCCACCCCCTGGCTCCCGCGTCACTGGATTTGATTGAAAGCAGCAGGAGCCAATTGCTCCTGCTGGTATCAATCTATCCATTGAGGACCCAAGCCAGTGACTGGAGCTGCTGTGCTTGTCCCCATCGTTGGAACGATCAGGTTCAGGTAAGTAAAAGGGGGGCTCTGGGGGGCTGATGCACTACAGAAGGTTTTTCACCTTAATGCATAGAATTACAACCCTTTTAAATAAGTGACCAGTATACATTTGTTATGCTTTATACAATTGGATTAATAAATACTACACTGTAGAACTGCTCTGGTTTATTGTTGTGGTCTCTGGAGCTAATATGGAAGATAGAGGTGCCGTTTGGAGATTTGGGTTTTATTGAGCGATCAATTTGGAGATTATATCCCAATGCGCTAGTTGACCTTTATTAAGTTAGGGGTCACTGAACTGTTGGTGAGTGTGCATTTTTTACCAGAGGCTGGTGATTTGAGTGGCCCAATTGGGAACAATATCTACTGGCACACAGAAGAATTACTTTATGGTGGTGGATGCACATTAAGGAATGGTTATGTACTTCATTATGACCTAATCATTTATCTGTGAACGTTTTTGTATAAGTCTGAATTGGTGTTAGCGCCATAACCCTTTTTTCGTTATATAATTTACAGGTTGATTTCATTTCAGTATATAGGGGGCAGCTTCATTATTTGTTTCAGTATTTTTTTCAGTGTGATACAAGCAGGCGCTTTTATATATGTTATATATTCACAGATATTTGTACATCCACAAACAAGAAAAGTTAGAAATTTTTTTTGTTTCTTCAACTATAGTGAGTGCCCTGACTCCTCTCAATATCCCTGGCACCCCTAGAAGGGTTTTGCTGAATTTATCCACACATGTTTAGTGGTGGATAGAAGAGGGTAGCAAAATCATATATTTCACCATCTGTAAATTTCGCTGCTTCCCGGCTTGCCAGCTACTATAGACCGTATAGTATCTACAGCCCTTTGCCTACATGCACAACACTACCAGAACAGATGTTACTTGAACGGTAATGGTTTATACGCCATAGTTTTGTCATTCCTGGATTGTTTAAGAACAGAAGGTTTGTTCAGTAAGTTGGAACAATATGCATGTATGCTGTGCAGCCAGTAGAAAATCGACCCTTAGAGAGGAATTCCAAGTGTATATATTGTATACATAATTATTGTACCTCGGTCCAGCTTGAACCAATGTAACTATGTATAAACCATGCCTGGCTGATGAAGATGGAAATTACAGAAGCAGACGCCCCAACTCCAGTGTTCCCCACTTGCTGCCCGATCCCATGAAGAGCGGCTGCCCTGCTGCATTCTGAACACAGGAGGTCAGCCTCTCTGTATTTTCTGAATGAATGCAAATCATTTTCTGATTGCATAAGATGGCAAGTGTGACATCACCCTCATCGCCTCTCCACCCTGTCCAGTCAGAGAATGCTTTGCATATTCATTCAGAAGATGCAAAATATTCTTTGAATGGCACCTGTGCTGAGATTCCATCCTTCTGTATTGCAACAGAGCCGGTACTTGGCGCTGGACCTGGCAGCAAGTGGAGAGAAGTGTCTACTTCAGTGATTTCAAGCTTCCAGGGACATCAGACAGGAATGGTGTATACATAGTTACAGTGCATTGGACCAAGCTGGACCAATGTAACTATGTATAAAATATCCATACCTGGAATTCCTCTTTAGAAATACCATTCAGTGCAAAGTGACGGAATCTTAACAGCACACACCCTAACCCACTTATACTCACCTTGCCAATGCTTCCCCACCACTTTGTCAAGAGAACCCATCACTTTGACTCTCTTTAACTGATTTGACTACATTAAACCAAAATCAGATTGGTCACTATTGGTTTTGAACTTTGCACTTGTTATTGCACTTTGTTCTATCTCACTCGAAGAGCAGACAGATACATGGGCATGAATGCAGACTTTTTCTAATAAAACAAGAATAAAATAATGAATATTTCATTAAAATGAAATAAAAGTGTAATTTGCTCTAAGAGTAATGTTTTCTGGAAAGCTGCAGTCTAAACAAAATATACATTTCAACAATATACCTAATTATATAGTTTTGGCTTTTTTTTCCACACTTTGTCCTTTTCTAGCAACTAAAAGAGGTCATCGTCACTTGGGTTTGGCTTTGGTGTTTGGTTACTTCCACACTGAGGTGCTTTACAGGCGCTATTTAGCTAAAATAGCACCTGTAAAGCACCTCAAAAATGACTCCCCATCCACCCCAATATGAAAGCCCGAGTGCTTTCACACTGGGGTGGTGCGCTTGCGGGACTTTACAAAAAGACCTGCAAGCAACATCTTTGGGGCGGTGAGTTGAGCAGAGTATACAGGGATGGATTAAAAGCATCATGGGCCTGGCGCTGAAGAAGTTACATCCTCCTCCTCTGCAGGGGCCTGGGCCTATATTAAGGTAGGGGCCTGGAGCTGCAGCTCCAATAGCCCCTATGTTAATCTGGCCCTGGGTATATACACCGCTCCTCTACTGCCCCTGCCATTGAAATGAATGGCAAGTGCTTCCGAAGCGGCTGCACACCACCTCAAAAGCGAAGAGTGCCGGCACTTATAACACCATTTTAAACTCTTGTGGGGGGTTAAAAGTGCCGCGCTCCCGACAGAAAAGGCGGCGCTGTAGCGTCGGTAAAACTACGATAAAACTAGCGGGGTTTTACCACGGCCACGGCTGCAGTCTGAAAGTAACCTTTGAGATAACTTCAGGCTGGTTTTTCTCACCACCAAAAAATGTATTTTTTCATAAAGTAAAGTACTAACCTAAAGGAGTAGTTCACTTATCTTGGTATTAAAGCCATAAAACTGTGCTCATGCCAATCATTTTTTTTAAATTTCCCTTTACATGCCTGGATGACTGAAGTCAAAATAGCATTACTAGCTAAGAGGACATTCATTGTGATATGTGAATATTTTTTACTCCTTTATTAATTCAGCCCTTATAGGTTTACAGAACACATATTCATATTTAACAAATTTAGCTATCTGTTGTAAGATATACCCTCACTATCACCACCGCAGCACTTCATGGGCTCATTCACATCAGTAGCCACATATAGTGAAATAAGAAACAGTGCCACCGAGAAAGGGGGATGTCACTAATGATAGACCGTTGCCCACCCAACTTTGATAAGTCAATTAAGGTGGTAAATAAAAAATGGTTTGCGCTGGTCTACATTTATCTATTAGACTATAAACCAGTGGCGGCACTGAGCAGTGGGGGTGGGGGGTTTGACTGATGGACCGACCGAGCGGAGGAGGGGTTTAGCTGATGGACCGACTGACTGAATGGGGGGTGGGGGGTGGCAGGTGGTTTGTCTGGAGACATGCTTGGCCAGTCCATTCCCTTCACCCTCAGCTTCTTTAGCAAGGCAGTGGTCATCTTGGAGGTTATCACGTTGGAATACTGCCTGCGGCCCAGTCTCCGAAGGGAAAGGATCATGCTCTGCTTCAGTATGTCACAGTACATGTTGGCATTCATGGTTTGCTCAATGAACTGTAGCTCCCCAGTGCCGGCAGCACTCATGCAGCTCCACACCATGACACTCCCACCACCATGCTTAACTGTAGGCAAGACACACTTGTCTTTGTACTCCTCATATGGTTGCTGCCACACACGCTTGACACCATCTGAACCAAATAAGTTTATCTTAGTCTCATCAGACTACGGGACATGGTTCCAGTAATCCATGTCCTTAGTCTGCTTGTCTTCAGCAAACTGTTTGCGGGCTTGCTTGTGCATCACCTTTAGAAGAGGCTTTCTTCTGGGACGACAGCCATGCAAACCAATTTGATGCAGCGTATGGTCTAAACATTGACAGGCTGACTCCCTACCCCTTTAACCTCTGCAGCAATGCTGGCAGCACTCATACATCTATTTCCCAAAGATAACCTCTGGATATGACGCTGAGCACGTGCACTCAACTTCTTTGGTCGACCAATGGCGAGGCCTGTTCTGAGTGGAACCTGTCCTGTTAAACCGCTGTATGGTCTTGGCCACCGTGCTGCAGCTCAGTTTCAGGGTCTTGGCAATTTGCTTATAGCCTAGGCCATCATTATGTAGAGCAACAATTCTTTTTTTCAGATCCTCAGAGAGTTCTTTGCCATGTTGAACTTCCAGTGACCAGTATGAGAGAGTGAGAGCGATAACACCAAATTTAACACACCTGCTCACCATTCACACCTAAGACCTTGTAACACTAACAAGTCACATGACACCGGGGAGGGAAAATGGCTAATTGGGCTCAATTTGGACATTTTCACTTAGTAGTGTACTCACCTTTGTTGTGTTGAGTTATTTTGAGGGGACAGCAAATTTACACTGTTATACAAACTGTACACTCACTACTTGTCATAGTAGCAAAGTGTCATTTGTTCAGTGTTGTCACATTAAAAGATATAATAAAATATTTACAAAAATGTGAGGGGTGTACTCACTTTTGTGAGATACTGTATGTATTATGTGATCATGCATGGAAGGAGGATAGAAGAAAGGAGGCTTACATAGTATAATAAGTCTAAAAAGCAGGTTTTATCTTAAAAAAACATTCCAGAAAGCTTACATTTTCAAAGTGTCATACCCAAAACAAAGGTGACAACATTAGTGAACTGTGAGCGTGATGCTAGCTCCGAGAAAATGTCACATGATGAAATGTGTAGGGCAGGGCAAGGTTCCTGTTGTCATCATGCACACTAGTGTCGCTCTTGTGGTCCGGAACGCCAGCCGGAGCCAATAGGATCATCGAGGTTAAATACATTTTTTGCAAGTACAAAACAATAAAACTGCAAACAATTTTATCAGCTTTCTGCTCTTTTTTTGAATTACAAAACACCTCCCCTCATGTAATGGAGATGAGGACATTTTTTGTAGTCTAAATCAGGAGAGCAGTTTAGGTTGAGAATGCTTGTGGGTGAGGGGATGGGCGGTACCGGGTGGTGTATTCCTGCTGACTATGCCAAGTTGTATGCCCCATGGGTTCTTGGGCTATGCCAGGAAATGAACAGTGTCACTAGCCCTGCATGACACTGAAAAGCGTCTTGTCCCATGTCACTACACATTGTAACTTATGTGTTTGCATTAGGAGGGATGTGCTTAGCCTGCACCCACTCTACCAGTCCAGTGTACCTCTGTTAACTCACTCCCATTAACAGTATGGGGCCCCGCTAAGCACATAGCCCAGTCCTCATGCGTGTGCATATTAACGCCTTCACCTCCCGTATCTCGTGACCAGGTCATATAACACAGGTTCTGATCTGGTTGCTTTTGGATACTGACTGGTAGGAAAGTAACCAGAACATCGACTCCCTTGTTACCAGAGGACATGTCACCTTACCAGGTATCACACCTAATGACTGTTTGCTTGTGTCTTGAATTTGTACCCGGTTACCCTAAGCAACTTAACGCCTTCTCCTTGTCTTGCTGAGTTAACCCTTTGTAACTGTGTTACTTCATACCCCCTTGGTGCTTTAACAGACCCTGGTTCATAAGATACGCTAGAACCAATATGCACCCCTTTGAATAACTTCAGAACAGGCTTATAATGGTTAATGTAACTTTACTGAAAAAATTGCAGCACATAGTCCAATATGAACAATGCCCTTCCTCTAACTGTACCAGAATTGTGTAGTGGCCCAGGCATACCTCACAAAGGTGAGAGTCCATAATGGCATTGTCCATCCAAAAACCATCCTTCAGCAGCATCAACTCACAGGTGATGCTGGAAGTCACCGGACCCACTAGAACCTGAACTCCTGGACCTCAGCCATCCCCATTTTTATAGCACAGGTGCTGGGAACTGAGCTATAAACGTTTAATCCTTTCACCAGCCTGGGCCAGCCGCTGGCTCACTATACTATATACAATTCAACCTGCCTACATGCTGCTCCACCATAGATACAGTGCAATGTGTAAGCATTGTCTCTCTAGTACAGGAAGGGTATTACTGTCAGGATCACTAGGTGAAAATAAATTCAAAATTTCAAATAAGAAAGCTAATGCAGCCACCACATCCAATGACTTGTAAGCTATGCTAATATGTTCAAAGGGGTTGTAAACCTCAGACATAAACAGAGCATATCCCTCTATAGTGTGCACTTGTCTTAATCCAGAGCACTAAGTGTTGTTTCTGTCTGCTGCCTCATTCTTCTGCAATCTACATGACTCACTTCTGACAAGTTTTCCTGAAACTAAGAGGTAAAAAGGTGACAGGGGAGGAAGCTCCATCACACAGCCTGTAAATGACAGCCTCAGCTCTGTTCCTGTGTGTTGTTTGAAAGAGGGCATTGCTTCCCTACAATCAGTTGTTACTGATATCTGCAGAGTATAACTTCAGCTCCACACCCCCTCCTTTCTTGATGCTCAGACAAGCTGTTTAAAATCTGTAATTTAAAAAGATGTAGAGAAGAGATGTAAACTGCAGATAAACATGACTAACGACTTACATTATGTAAGAGGATTTATTTAATCTCTGTGTATTCCCTGAGTCCCTTCACTGGGTATATGTAAGGGATACAGCCCAGTGGTGTATTTTGGTTTTGTGCTGCCCTAGGCAAGACAAAAATCGGATGCCCCCATCTGAATTGACACACCCCTTCCTGTTTAAAACCCGCCCCTTCATCTGTAAACCCCACCCCTTCCTCTTTAGGCTCCAACTTTTCCTATTAGAGCTCCACCTCAGGAGTTGGTCAGAGACTGCGGACATGACACAGGAAATGGTTAGAGACCACGGACATGATGCAGGAGATGGTTAGAGACTGTGGACATACTACAGGAGATGGTCAGAGACAGCAGACATGATCAGAGGCTGTAGACATGATACAGGAGTTGGTCAGACTGCAAACATGATACAAGAAATGGTCAGAGACTGAGGACATGATACAAGAGATGGTCAGAGACTGCAGACATGATACAAGAGATGGTCAGAGACTGCAGACATGATACAAGAGATGGTTAGAAACTGCAGACATGATACAGGAGATGGTCAGAGACTGGGGACATGGTCAAAAACTTGGGACATGGTCAGAGGCTGGTGATATGGTCAGAGGCTGGGGGGGGACATGGTCAGATGTTGGGGACATGGTCAGAGGCTGGGGGGGACATGGTCAGAGGCTGCGGACATGTCAGCAGCTTCTCTAAAATGTTCATCGTCCTTCTACTAATACATTTGCTGGTTTTTACATACTTACATCATTTTCACAGTCCCCTTTGCCTGAGCCCAGCCAAGGTGAGTCAAGACACTGCCCACTCCCCCCCTGAACACTGCTGAGCCCGCCCCCCGCCTGAGCACAGCCGAGCCCGCCCCCCCACAGAACTGAGTGGAACCGACCCGAGTCCGTTTCCCCTGACACTTTTACTACATTCATACATTTTTGGTCGTTTACATAATCATCTTCCTGCTACTTGTAAAATCTCTTCGACGACTGTACAGGCGTCGGAGACTGGTACA
>BLSH010243217.1:231368-245173 GCA_018402905.1 Glandirana rugosa
TGTGAATAACAGATGTGCAAGCATTAGCGGCAATAAGAAAAGTGACACAGACTAAAAAGAAGTGTGAAGAACACTTCTTTTTATTCTGTGTCACTTTTCTTATTGCCGCTAATGATTGCACATCTGTTATTCACACACAACATCTTTTCTTTGCCTAGAAAAGATGTTCTTCACACATTACATCTGTTCTTCATACATCTGGAAATAGTTTAGAACACTTTACCTAAAACCGGGTGCGGAACCATACACCTGCTCTTCAAACATCTGGATAGTGTGTTTGAAAATACAGCATAGAGAAGAGCATGCATATGGTTTCGCTCTTCACACACAGTTTGCAGATGTTTTCAGAACAGTGATATTATATCACTGATATGATATCACTGTTCTCTAGCTTTTTTACAGCATTTTTAAGATTTTTCATTAAAATTACCAGAACCCTGGACCCGAACCCGGACTTTTTTTGAAAAGTCCGGGTCCGGGTCCCGGACACCCCAAAGTTCGGTACGGACCCGAACTTTACAGTCCGGGTTCGCTCAACTCTACTCATCTTTTTGAAAGGAGTTCCTCCTGCCATTAAATTCAAAACTCGTGAAATACTGATGCTATACCCCTTTTTGCTGGCAAATTCTCATCACCCTGCATGCCAACATTCTTAAAGGGCCCCAATGTAGCCAGCAGAAGATCCATTCTATAGAGTTGCCTAGCTTACCCTATCCTGAGGGCAGAACGGTGTCTAAATATAAGCCAGTATTTTGCAGGCTTAAACCTAGCCCCTTTGTTTGAGAGTGCTCAAGTGATATAGTTGGACTAAGTTTTCTTTCCCTTGTTAGTCCCTTGTGGTGTATCATCTTATACAGAGAGCTACAGTTTATGCTCCAGGAGCCACAGTATAAGTTGGAACCTGACTTTTCAGAAGAGAATTGCATTGAAGTTATTGTTGTGTTTGTGCCAACTTGCTCTGCGTACTTTATGACTCTAATCTGGCAATACTGTCTGCTTATCTTTTAAAGGGTTGTGAGTATGATTCTTGTGTGCCTGCTGGGGCTGTACAGGAAAGGTATTCTGGTGGCGTCAGTGAGGGTGAGGCCTCACATAAGGCTGGACCAGAGTAGAGGACCAAAATTACAAGTGATAAATTACCATTTTACAAAAATGCCTTTTTATTAAATTAGTTTAAAGGCATTATAAACTCATATATCTACACCTTGTATTTTTCACCTGCATAAGTTGTGCATTGATCCTGTGGCTTCATTTTGCCATTTGTTGGTCTGTACAGGCAGTCTATAGTAGTAGTATATAGTGTCAGAAAGTTTTTCTGTATTTGATGTGTACTGTACAGATTAATACATGACCTCTGTCTGTAGTCTGATAACTGAGACTTCCTGTGAAGAAACTACATTTGAAGACTTGTGACAAATGTGAAATATTTTATTTTCCATCACTTTCTGTCCTGCTGACAGAAAGCCATCGTGTCAAAGATGACACAAAATTCCCCCAGTGGTGACACAGACAGTAAAAATAAAGCGACAAAAGTTCTAACCCTTCCTAACGCTATGCAAACCAAGATAGATATGGTTCCAGCAGGGTCCCTCCAGCAATGTGACTAGTCCCCAGCAGCCTGTTCTGTAATCCACGACTGGCTCCAGTTGCACTCGAGCCTCCTCAATGTACAGAGTAAATGTCCATGTTAAGTATGTAATGATGCTGAGGCTCCACTCACAGACCAGATCTTTGGTCAGAGGATGAGGATGCTGGAGCAGGGTATAAGGTAAGTAATAGAGTCTGCACTGGGAACTCCTAGATATAACATACATTTATCCTTGAAGCACAGAAGGGCCCCACTGCAAGGGTAAACTTTTTTTAAGTTTCTGGAGTTGGACTTTAAAGGGTAAGTTCACCTTTACAGAAAATCTGTAAGGTGAACTTACACTGGACCCCTCCTCATCCCTCCAGTCCCGTTGTACTGGAGTCCCGCAATCCCCCCGCTGTCAGGCACTGGGATGTGACTTTACCGATCTGGGGATTTGAAATCCTCCTGGCTTTCTCTCCTCCCCTCCAGCGCTGACAGGATGGGCTAGGCAATACTGATTGGTTAGCCCTGTCCATGGGACGGTGCTGACCAATTAGAATGCCTCCTATCTGTACACAGAGAGGTACGGATAGGAGATTAAGCTGCGGGGATTTCGAATCCCCAGATTGGTGAAGCAGCAATGTGGTGTCTGATAGTGGGGGAATGCAGGACTTACTAATTTTCTGTAAAGGTGAATTTACACTTTAAAAACTAATTTTAGCCTAGGGTATCAGTCATAAGCAATTTACCTTATCCCTCAATCCCCTGGCAGTCTAAGTTCACTTTTCTCTCTGATGCTCCAGATTGTGGGCGTGATCCCAAGTGTCCTCACTTACAAGGCAGGACTCCTGGTCCTGCCTTGTATGTGATGACATCAATGGATGCAGCAATAAAGAGAAACAGCTTTGGGGGAGCAGTTGCATGAAGAAGAGGGAGCCTGCGTGAGCGAGGGACTAGGTCAGTAAAACTGCTTTTTACTGGTACCCTAGGGAAAAATGGGCATTTAGCCCATGCAGTGTAGGAAGCTCCACTGCAAGGGTGTTTTTCTCATTTACCTAAACTTCAGCTTTAATTAATTATCCAGTACATGCGCACAAAACTAGCAGTTTCAATTTCCAGTAAAGTTTCTATATTATTTATATAGCCCATTCACATTATGTTCCCTGAACAGAAACTCATTGAAGGAGTTACTACACCATTTAGCTACATCTTAGGTCACTATTGACTTTGGGGAAATGTCATATCTTATTGCGGTAGCTTTAAATCTAAATATTTTTCTGAGTTCCAGTGGAAGTTCACTGTACAATGTAAATGCTGTGTGGCGGCCAGTTTTTTATTACACTAAATATTTGTGG
Source organism: Glandirana rugosa (assembly GCA_018402905.1). NCBI lineage: Eukaryota > Metazoa > Chordata > Amphibia > Anura > Ranidae > Glandirana > Glandirana rugosa. Next base: position 234,294 of record BLSH010243217.1, read on the forward strand.
CCAAATACATGTCAGTATGAATACAGAAGTGAGGATTTGCAGGAGCAAAATGCTTTTACACCTCCTTTTCCCTAGTATGGATAAAATCCTATGTTTTTGGAGCTGCTTAAATATGGTAGCTTTGTAGAAATGGACAGATTTTCGTGTGTTCACCCCAAAAAGAATATAAGGTGTTCTTGAACTCATTTTGTTCATTTATTTTACAAAATCTGAATCTGGCATTTGTTTTCCAAAGGACAATGTAAACTATGGTACCTCGCAAAGGACTTTTTTTTTCGCCTAGGCTTGTTATCCAAACACCTCTGCTAGACAGCAGTCAGGTCCTGGACCTACCTGCAGACTACACAGCAGCAACACTCACTCCAAAGTAGGAGTAGATGCACAATGATGATGATTTATCCCCCCCTTCTTCCAGCATATTCAGTGCTATTAAAATGCATTTGAGTTAATATGCACTGACATCTGTTTTTTTTTTTGCGTTGTGTTGGTGGTCAATTTTTAACATGTTGCATTGATGTGCAGAGTCTGTTGTTCACAGCAGGAGGCAAAATACATTGGTTTTCTTTCTTAATGTGTATTGCAGTGTGTTTGATGTGTTGCAACATGTTCTTATGTGTTGCACTGCATTTAAGTGGTAACTCCACGTTTTTGGGAAAACAATAGCATTGTATGCACAATTGCTACACAAGCCATATTGTTATTGGATTTTATTAAAATCTCCCTTCCTTTGCAATCTGCAGCGCTGTAATTATCTTTAAAATTCAATGCAATATGGAAACCTGAAGGTATTTCATACACCAACAGAACATCACCAGAAATGTAATTTCCTGCTTGTGTGATTGTCTTACTGATTAAGATAGAAATACAATTTTAGGCATCTTCTGCAAAAAAATTTCATTTTTGGTGAGATACTTCCAAAGGATTAGTCACTTCTAAAGGAATGCTGACACAGCAACTTTCCTCATACTGCAAGTGCTTTAGCAGATTAATAATACAAAAGCCACTCCCATTCAGAATTAGAATCCTGAAGACACAAAGTGGAATAAACAGCTTTTTCTGCAGAGCAGAAACAATTAGGAATCTGCAACAAAGTTTGCCAAAATCCTTGCAAGTGTGTTTGTGCTTATTGGAATCAAATCCCCTGCAATTTAAATAACATATTAAAAATGTGTTTATCCCTAAACTGGAATTTGTTTGATTACAAAAAAAGAAAAACGTAATAGCCTTAATAGAGTAATTTTTTCTCCTGAAGGCAGTTAAGGAGTTGTTGTAGTCATAGACTTAGTAATGACTCATATGCATAAGTCATAATAAAGGTAATACAGATAAGTTGTTGGTTTGCTTCATTATCCTCCCTACATGTTCTGGAAAATATTACTATTCCATAAAAAGGTGTTTATAATAACTCTAGAACAATAGCAGATAAGAACGTTATTAAAACTGAACCCTGACTAAAATAAAAAAATTATCCCTGCAGTGCAGGTCCCCCCCACACTACAAGGGTCAAATGCTCATTTTTGTCTAGGGGTAAGATAAAAAACAGCTTTACTTACCTTATTTCTTGCTTCTGGTGCTCTCTATTTTTTAAAGCTCCGGATGTTGACAGGCCCTTTACATCCTCACTTACAATGCAGGACTGCTGGTCCTGCATTTTATGTGATGCCTTCAGAGTGGAAAAAAGATGTGGGCTTTGAGGACTGGTCAGGAGTAAGCCTGCAGGAGCGAGAGACAAAGTAAGTAAGCTCTTCCCCTAGACAAAAACAAGTTCAGCTTTAAAAAATGTTGTAGTTACAGGTGACCAAATGTCTGAAAATCTGATCTGTCAGCAATTTGTAAAACCTGATCCTGTGATCATGTTTGTGGGGCTTGAATAATTTTATCAACTTTATTAATTTTTTTTCAATAAAACAAGTAAAACAACAGCATGCCCTCATCCCAGCACACTAGATAGAAAGACGAGTATTCCTAGGCGGCTCATTAGCATATAGGCTATGCTATGGGAATAATTGGGGAGCAGTTTGCATGCCCTTCGACTCTGAACATCTGCTTCAAGAAGACAGCTCAAAAAGGCCACTCATTTCAAAATAGCTGTTTCAAGCAAGGCCTGTTGCCAAATTTGGGCCCCTGGGGCACATGCCCCAGATCAGCGACAGTCACTGCCTTGCAGGCTGTTTCTCTGCAAGCTTATCTCCAGCTTAACAGTGACTGTATAATTCTGAAACTGATGTAATTCATCAGAGCGAGTGGTACGGGACAAGTATGTAACCAATGACATCAATGATGAGGCATTTTTCTTCAATTGCCACCAATACTAGTGATCACATCCTTTTACAGTCCTATCAATACCCTTGCTTCCAGCTGTAGCAATAAATTATTTTAATAGAGATTAATTATTCACATGGAATATGGATTCAGGGAGATTTGCATATTCTACTTCCCATATTGTGAATGGTTAGTTATTTAATTTATTCACAATAACACTCTAGTAGGCCTTATAATCACAATTATATATTGTCTACCTCTGTAAGTCTTAAAAATGACAACATTTCCCTTAATATAACATTGATCGTGTAGACAAAAAAAAAGAAAAGGGATGCCCAAAAGTGTGAAGACTTGTGTTAAGAACAGCGTTTAATTAAACCAGACAAAAACAGTTTCCTTTTGCTATTAGCAAGAAAAAGAATTAACAGACTTATATGGAACAATTGTGCCGCAGACGAGTCACTGGCTTCTTAAATTCAGTGGACATTTCATTTAGGAAATCGCTTTCAAGTCATGTTAAGCAATTCACCCCTGAAATGATTATCTATTGTTAGAAGATACATGTTGCAGCTGACTGCCTCACTTATTTCACACTTTTATTATGAAAGAATATATCACACCGAAGATGTTTCACTGCCTGTTCAGTCATCCTATTTATTTCCTTCTTGCAGAAGAAAGCTTTATCCAGCTGTGAACCTTGGCCAAAAATTAATCAGAATGTCACTATGTGCGAAGCAAAAGGAAAAACAATCAGAATTCCGCACCCCTAACTCTGGGACCGTGGTCTTCTCCCAGTAAACAGTACAGCCGTGGCCAACAGTTTTGAGAATGCCACAAATATTAATTTTCACAAAGTCAGCTGCTTCAGTGTTTTTAGATCTTTTTGTCAGATGTTACTATGGTATACTGAAGTATAATTACAAGCATTTCATAAGTGGCAAAGGCTTTTATTGACAATTACATTAAGTTTATGCAAGGAGTCAATATTTGCAGTGTTGACCCTTATTTTTCAAGACCTCTGCAACTCGCCCTGGCATGCTGTCAATCAACTTCTGAGCCACATCCTGACTGATGGCAGCCCATTCTTGTATAATCAATGCTTGGAGTTTGTCAGAATTTGTGGGTTTTTTATGTTCAACCGCCTCTTGGGGATTGACCACAAGTTCTCAATTGATTAAGGTCTGAGGAGTTTCCTGGCCATGGACATACTTTTGAATTATGACAAGGTGCTCCATCATGTGGTAAAAGGCGTTGTTCATCACCAAATTGTTCTTGGATGGTTGGGAGAAGTTGCTCTCGGATAATGCTTTTGTACCATTATTTATTCATGGCTGTGTTCTTAGGCAAAATTGTGAGTGAGCCCACTCCCTTGGCTGAGAAGCAACTCCACATGAATGGTCTCAGGATGCGTTACTGTTGGCATGACACAGGATTGATGGTAGTGCTCACCTTTTCTTCTCTGGACAAGGTTTTTTCTGGATGCCCCATACAATCGGAAAGGGGATTCATGGGAAAAAATTACTTTACCTCAGTACTCAGCAGTCCAATCCCTGTACCTTTTGCAGAATCTCAGTCTGTCCCTGATGTTTTCCCTGGAGAGAAGTGGCTTCTTGCACCAGCATAAGTGTTCTCCTCGCTGTGCATGCACTCACACCTGCCTGCTGCCATTCCTGAGCAAGCTCTGCACTGGTGGTGCCCCCACCCCTGTGGCTGAATCCACGGTAGGAGACAAATGCAGTGGAAAGGTTTTTTTATGGGATTAAGTTAATTTTCATGGCAAAGAGGGATTTGCAAGTAATTTCAATTCATCTGATCACTCTTCATAACATTCTGGAGTACAGGCAGTCCCCGGGTTACAAACAAGATAGGGTCTGTAGGTTTGTTCTTAAGTTGAATTTGTTTGTAAGTCGGAACAGGGACATTTTTTAAGTGTAGCTCCAGCCAAAAAAAATATTTTTAAGTTTTTTGTATAGCATAGGGAAGGGGTAACACCTCTGTAATTTTTGTTTTACTGTCTGTGCTTCTGCTTAGAAGATTTTGCCTCACTTTCTGTCCCGAAGATAATTGGATTTTGAACATTTTGAGTTGTTGTGGAAACAAGGATTGGTGATAAAGCTCCAGTGGAGACACCTTTTTCCCATAATCACTCTTACAGGAGTGAATTTCCCTTCCTAGGGGGAGTTTTCCTTTCACTTCCTGTCTCCCTCTGTTTGTAAGTAGGAGTTGTTTGTAAGTCGGATGTTTTTACTAGGGGACTGCCTGTATATGTAAATTGCCATCATAAAATCAGACATTGTGAACATTTTTATTTGTGTCATTCTCAAAACTTTTGGCCATGACTGTAGTTATCTCTCTCCATCTGCATGCCTCCTGGTAGGATTGCATAGGCTGAAGCCTAGGGTGGCAGAGTTCAAAGAGGCAATATTCTAACTCTAAGCTTTTTAGTTCTCATTTGCATTGATTGAAATTGACAACAATAAGATAACTTAGTTTAACTATCTTCTGAATGTATTCATTTATTATATATTAGGAAATACATAACTACTAACATGAAGAAAAGAGACTATAACCTCCTCACGCCTCACTGTTTTTATATTCACTGTGAGTGCGACAGGCTGGTTACTCTCGTATCAATGAAGCAAAAGCAAAATTAATTTATAATCTCTTTAGCTATTGCCACATCAAAGTGAACTCATGTAGCAACTATGTATCAAAGTCACACTGTGATTATTTTTTCTTTTATTATACTGCATACTTTATTACAATATATAAACCAGTGTAGTGGATAGCACTTTCGCCTGGCAGCAAGAGGGTCGCTGGTTTGAATCCCAACCAGGGCACTACCTGCCTGGAGTTTGCATGTTCTCCCTGTGCCTGCATGGGTTTCCTCAGGGTCCTCCAGTTTCCTCCCACACTCCAAAGACATGCTGGTAGGTTAATTGGCTCCTGTCTAATTTGGCCCTAATATATGTATGAATGTGAGTTAGGGACCTTAGATTGTAAGCTCCTTTAGGGTAGGGACTAATTTGAATGTACAATATATATGTAAAGCTCTGCATAAATTGACAGGGCTATATAAGTACCTGAAATAAATGAAAACAAGTCCCCTTGAAAAAGCCAGAGCTACTGGAAAAAAGTTGGGTAAACAATGTGTTGATCTTTACCCTTAGGGCTCATTCACAAGGCCCTTTGTGGGTGTACAACACCCAGATCTGCATATATCTATAGTGGGCATGGCCAGGTGTTTCCAATTCACTACAGAAAGCCTGTATAAATTAATGATAGGCTGATGCTGTCCACATGTTATCACTAATGGAGCAATTACATTGCAGCTAGCGAAAGATAATCAGCTCTGTAGGCAGACTGGTTGTGCACAAGGCCACTCATTCCTGCAGGTAATAGCTCCATGTGCAATCTGAGCTGAAGAGCCTCTCAGCCTGTCATTGATCACTTACTTTGATTGTGTTTTTTTAGATGGTAATAGAGTAGTAGTTTTATTTATAAAAGCCTCACTGATAGTGTGACTTTGATACATAGCTGTTACATGTGTTCACAGGTGGCAATAGTAAGTTGCAAGTAGGTTGCAATAGAATTCGTTTTTTATATGCAAAAACCTACTACCATAAGTTTAAATTAAATAATAACTGCAGAGCAGTCATAGAACAGAACTATATCCTGTACTTGTATTTGTTTCTGAATGAAAATTGTATAAATTAGATAAATCTTATATTGTATGTATATGTGATGGACCTACACAGTGGCATCGCTATGGGGGTGCAGGGATGCGCACCACACCTGGGAGACACTCATCAGAGGGGTGACACCTACTGGCGCAGCTACAGGGGTCGCAATTGCCTCTGTTTCATTATTTCCTGTCACACAATGTTACTGAGGAAAACTCAGAGGGCTCGTGCTGGCCGGAAGTTGTAGTCTTTTCCTACAGACAAGACGGGGCACTGTGGTGAGGGATGAGCTACAGTTCCCATGCTGCTTTGTATCAGCGTAGTCATGGGATGTAGCGCAGGGCTCCCGGCCAGCCCAGGCCCTTTTAGTTTACTTTTTCCTAGTGGTATAGTGTGACAGGGCAGGTTGTGTGGAGAGCAACATCTGGAGTTCAGGAAGTGGGCAGACGTGTGGGCAGCAGAAAGGGAGATCTCTATAGTTTTCAGAGGAGCTGAGATTCTGCATAAGGTGAGCTGCCTGAAGACTGCTAAGGAAATGCATGGTGATTATTCAGCGACTGCCCAACAATGTTTTTTTGTGTGTGTTGCGTGGTGCGGCAAGTGCCTGTTGTATGTGCACTGCAGCACTGCCTGCGGCTGCCTCACAGAGCCCTCATAACCAAGGGAGACCAAGTTTGGAGATCTGTATAGTTCTATGCTGGGGAAGTGGTGTTGAAAGGGAGTTGAGTCTGTACTAAGGTGGGAAGGGGGTGGCCCCATGTTTTACCACACCATGTGATACCAACCCTAGTGATGCCACTCGACCTATACACTATTCATCACCATATTCTATAATATAGATCTTTATATAGCAGGTCATAAACAGGCTATTATTCAAAAACATCTCTTTTGGAGTACATTACACCACAGGCTCACTGACAAGAAATCACCCCTCAGGGAGGACATTTCAAGGTGGCAGATCTCAGAAAGAAAGGAGATAAATATACTCACACAGGAAATTGGATCACAAACAACTCCCCATTTATTTTAAATTCCCATCAAAGAGTAAAGAGTGCCCTGCAGTGATACCGAAAAAGTAGGTATACTTATGTGCCCAAAATGAGGAGACAAAGGGGAACCAGGGAGGAGGATGGATCCACACAAAAACACATATCTACCCCTTAACTGCCACCATAACACTGGGGAAAAACAGAAAGGATGCCACAATACACCTCTCCTTTTATCTTTCACCATCTGTACATATTGTACATTGTAAGCATTTCACTGCATGTCGTACCCTGTATGTATGTGTATGTGACAAATAAAATTTCGATTTTTTTGATTTTGATTTGTGGGAGATTCGCTTGTGGGGAACACTTTTCAGGGGAAAAAAAATCAGCATGGATGTCAGTTTCTCTAAAGTCTGGTGGCTTGCCAGGTTTATTTTCACAGGTTTGAAAGCTCAAAACAGAAACAGAAAACAAAACCAAGCCATCTGGCGCTACACTAAACAAAGAGATTCCTCTCTATACAGTGTGGGGCTGTCCCCGACACCCACAAAACATAAGCACATTGCAAACCTTGTTTTTAAGAGTCCAAATTGGCACACATAGCTCTCTTAGCTTTCTTCCTCTGAGATCCAGGATCAAGCTGAAGTGAGATCTCTTCCTGATCATTAAATGCAGGTGGAGAGAGGTTTGAGCGGACCAGAAAGTCCGGGCCGGAACCAGCTCTGCCACGCTGGTCGGACTCCCACTAGTCACCTCAAAATGATCGCATGCGAGGCGACAAATATCGCCCGCCCATTGTCGTGCCTCGCATAACGTCACAGTTGCGCAGCTGAAATAAAAGTGAAAGCAGAGAGCAAGACTGAGTAATTTATCAAGTCTTCTCCCTGGGTGACATTTTTAGACTATTGGCATTTTCTTATCTGTAGTTAGGTGGGGTAAGTGCCGACACTTCAAGCGACCAGACTTCAAGCGCCATACTATGCTTTTATTTGTTTATTTATTTTGTCCAGTCACATTCCCTCCATGTCTGAAAGCTATACAATTTCACAGTTTTAGGATCTGACTATAAATGTGAAGTTTAAAAGTAGTTATCTTTTATGTTAGGGTGCATATAGCATTAACTAAGACATCCAGAACATTTTTAAGTAAACAAAAAAAACTTTTTTTTTGCTAAGTTTTAATTGGTCTTTAACCTGAAATCAAGCTTCATTTATTAATTTGCCAAGTCACTCATACTACATTGTAAGGTTATATTAAAAAGAGAAAAGCAAAATAAGCAGACCTGCTTAGGCAGATAGCAATCTTCAGTGGCTCAGCTTGTTTGGTAGCCTTGAGGGTACAAGCTGAATTCCCAGGACTCTGTGTAAGGAAAATTAGCCTAAGTGTGGTATAAAGCATAGATAGCTCAAAGCAAGTGTTAAACTCTGGGCATGCCTCAGCTTCACTCATGCATACTATCAACGCCAAGACTGTTTTACCTTAGCAATAATAAAATCATAATAATTTCCCAACTTGGCCTGACTTGTTGCAAGCAAGGCTTGCACTCTACCCTTCAGGGACAAGCTTCAGCTAATAAACATGTAATTGTATTAAACTCCAGGATAACAGAAAATATATACAGTTTTCAGCAACTCGGAATGGACAGTTATGGTCAGATCATTTTTGTGCCACTGTAGGCTGATTTTATTGAACCGCCCGCTATAACCATAAATCCTATGGTCACACGGTTCCATACAAATAATATGACATATTTGCTAAATACATTATGCAGATATGTTACCAACATATATTACATAAAATGCAATAATTTAATCATTCACTGTCTATCACTATTCACAATCATTTAATCGTTTAATCATTCACTATAGCAGTTGGAACAATAGTGTTGTACATTCCTACTAACATTACTCTTTGGCTTTATTAGATAGACACTGTAGTATTACTGTGCAAAAATGTAGTCCATTCCACTCTCCTGTATCACTGAGTCAGAATAGTGTAAACATGTGTTGATCGGTTAGTTTAAACTTGTTTGAAAAATTCTAAAATTCTTAAAAAGTTATTTAAAGTGACATTTTTTTATTTTACAGGTGGCATAATAGTAAAAACGGTGCATTGTTCACCCTTTTGCTTAAGGAATGTTTAATGGTGTCACACTGCCCTCTGCAGTTTTTCCATTCATCAGAAGATACAAAAGAAAGTAAAATGTAGATCATTTACTCTAAACTGCACATTTCTGTTGAAGCTGAACAGTTTTGTTGGTTTTTCATTGCTGTGTACATAGTAAAGTAGTAAAGAAAAACCTCTAGCATGTAAAATAAATACTGGAATTTAATTTCTCTTCCAAGGAACTATTGACTATACACTTCAGATGTACGAAGAAGTAATTTTTTTTTAATAGATTAGATAAATAGATAGATAGATAGATAGATAGATAGATAGATAGATAGATAGATAGATAGATAGATAGATAAATAGATAGATAGATAGATAGACTATATTGTCAAAAGTATTTGGGCGTCTGCCTTTACACGGACATGAACTTTAATGGCAACCCAGTCTTAGTCCATAGGGTTCAATATTGAGTTGGCCAACCCTTTGCAGCTATAACAGCTTCAACTCCTCTGGGAAGGCTGTCCACAAGGTTTAGGAGTGTGTCTATGGGAATGTTTGACTATTCTTCCAGAAGCGCATTTGTGAGGTCAGGCGCTGTTGTTGGTAGAGAAGGCCTGGCTCACAGTCTCCGCTCTAGTGCAGGCCAGTCAAGTTCCTCCACCCCAAACTCGCTCATCCATGTCTTTATGAACATTACTTTGTGCACTGGTCCAACTCATTTGGTGGAGGGGGATTATGATGTGGGGTTGTTTTTCAGGAGTTGGGCTTGACCTCTTAGTTCCAGTGAAGGTAACTGTTAAAGAATCAGCTTACTAAGACATTTTGGACAATTTCATGCTCATAACTTTGTGGAAACAGTTTGGGGATGGCCCCTTCCTGTTCCAACATGACTGCGCACCAGTACACAAAGCAAGGTCCATAAAGACATTAATGAGCGAGTTTGGGGTGGAGGAACATGACTGGCCTGCACAGAGTCCTGACCTCAACCCGATAGAACATCTTTGGGATGAATTTGAGTCGAGACTGCAAGCCAGGCCTTCTTGTCCAACATCAGTGCATGATCTCCAAAATGCGCCTCTGGAAGAATGGTCAAACATTCCCATAGACACACTCCTAAACCTTGTGGATATATAGCTGCAAAGGGTTGGCCAACTCAATATTGAACCCTACAGACTAAGACCGGGATGTCATTAAAGTTCACGTGCATGTAAAGGCAGGCATCCCAATACTGCTGAAAATATAGTTTACATAGGTAAGAAGTGGTTAAAGAGTGGCATCTAGGTTGAGAATGTTCCCCCTAAGGGCTTTCAGGCAACATCCAAATTGATTAATTAGGGGACTTTTTATTACAAGCTTTTATTTGTATAAAAAAAATTCAAAGATAATAAGATATATGAATGTAATTAAAACATGAGCTCTGGGGGGCGCATGCGCGGCGGCGGATGATGGCGGACGCACATTAAGACAGCTCCGACTCACCGCTGGACAAAAAAGCTTCCCTGCAGCTAACACAGCCTCTACGAACCACGGTTTTCGAACATTATTTTTCAGGGGATTAATTAGTTAAACCTACAACGGACTTTCGGGAATCCCCCTTGTAAGAGTTGGATCTACGGTGAGAAATTGGTGAAGAATGGATACATTTGATATAAAAGTCGTCATAACCCTACGGACGGAAATGTACGTGCACTTGAAATTACTGTAGGGCCAGAATCAGACATCCCAAGTTATAACTCAACCGGTTGGGAAACGTCGATATATAGGTGTTCCAAATCCTCACACAGATACCCTTACAAACTGGTAAGAAGGTCTCCGCGTAAAACCTCTAGTACGT
>BLSH010243217.1:260121-276888 GCA_018402905.1 Glandirana rugosa
CCCCAAGACGATAAAATGAGGTGCACAACTCTTCGACGTCCCGTCGGTTAGTTGTTCGCAAAGTGACCAAACGGGAATCTTCGGTAGTGTCGGTACGGATGATTACCGTACCCTAATTTCTGCTATCTGTCCTCAGAGCAACAGCACAGACAGCAGTAGTAAAATAATCTATCTCAGGATGCAGGATCAGGTCTTAAAATGTCTCAAATCTGTCCCTCACGCAGTCAGCTACCTTTCCCTACACTAACCCAAGAAGCATGTGACTGCAGCACTGTGACTCCAGCTTATAAAGAGGCTGGGTCACATGATGCACCGGCCAATCACAGCCATGCCATTAGTAGGCATGGCTGTGATGGCTTCTAAGGGCAAACCAGTGAAACACTTGTTGATTGGCTGCCCTGCAGCTTCTCAACACGTGGAGTAAAATAGCAGAACCCCGGACCGAACCCGAACGATTTTTGAAATGTCCGGGTCCGTGCCACGGACACCCGAAAGTTCGGTACGGACCCGAACGTTACAGTCCGGGTTCGCTCAACACTATTCTTCAATCATCTGAAAACTGTGTGTTAAACTTAAACAATAACCGGGAGAAGCCATATGCCTGTTCTACAATCATCTGAAAACTGTGTGTTAAACTTAAACAATAACCGTGAGAAGCCATATGCCTGTTCTAAAATCATCTGAAAACTATGTGTTAAACTTAAACCAAAACCGGGAGAAGCCATATGCCTGTTCTAAAATCATCTGAAAACTGGCTTCTCCCGGTTTTGGTTTAAGTTTAACACACAGTTTTCAGATGATTGTAGAACAGGCATATGGCTTCTCCTGGTTATTGTTTAAGTTTAACACACAGTTTTCAGATGATTTTAGAACAGGCATATGGCTTCTCCCGGTTATTGTTTAAGTTTAACACACAGTTTGTTTTCAGATGATTGTAGAACAGTGATATGGGTTCTTCCGGATAATTTATACTTTTTTCACACAGTTTGAAGATGATTTTAGAACAGTGATATGGCTTCTACTGTTAAATAATACTTTTCACACACAGTTTGAAGATGGTCCACATCCACCTACATTTTTGATTTTTTTATGTGTTTTTTTTTAAATGCTTTTAGTTATTTCCCTGTCCCCATTTCTTTGTAGGGCACTTGTCCCACCCTTACCCCCATTTTCCTTCCTTTTGCAGACCTCTAGGGCTTTCCAGGACTTTCTTACAGCCATTTTTGTGCCTAAAAGTTTGGGTCCCCATTGATTTCAATGGGGTTCGGGGTCCGGGTCAAAGTTCGGGTTCTTTGTCCCGAAGTTCGGCCGAACCAGCAGAACCCGAACTTCTAGAAGTTCGCTCAACTCTAGTAGAGAGATAGATTTGGGTGTCATCAGCATAGAAATGGTATTGGGAGGCTATCAACTGACCCAGAAAGCGGGTGTAGATCAAGAATGGGAGAGGTCAAAGAACAGAACTCTGGGGGACACCAACAGAGAAAGAAAGAGGAGAGGAGGAAGTGGAATTGTAAGGCTCCATTTACACGGGACGCTGTTTCAACCTCCCCTGAACATTTATTTTGATAGCTAGAAACCGGCGTCTAAAATGTCTGTTTTGCATGCAGCGTTTAGTGGCGTTTTGCTGTGTTCGCATCTAGGAGCGTTTTTGAAAAAAATAAAATTTTAAATGGAAACACCTGTAAACAAAACGCTCCTAGACGCGAGTTACCGCGTTTAGGCGCGTCTACAAGCTGTTTGGCGTTTCAAAAACTGGCGTCTGAACTCATTTTTTTGTGTTGCAAAAAAAGACTCTAAACTCAACTGCCTGGAAACAACCTTAAACAACCCTGTGTAAATGTACTGATAAGATAACATAGAGGAGAGTTCAGGGGCAGCTGAAAAAAACTCCCAAATGCCTCTAAACGTCCGTTTACCAGCAGCAGTGTAAATGAGGCCTAAGTGATGCTAAAGGTGCGGTTGGATAAGTAGGATGTGAACCAGTGAAGGGTACAGTCAAGGAGACCAAAGGTGTGGAGTTTTTTGAGGAGGAGGGATGGTCAAAGGCAGCAGAGAGGTCCATGAGTAGAAGCACAGAATAATGTCCATTGGTTTTAGCTATTAGTAGATCATTTGTGAGCTTTAGGAGAGCAATTTCTGTGGATTGTTGAGGGCAAAATCCAGAATGAAGGGGATCAACAAGTTATTTTCATTGAGGTGGTTGCTTAGTCAGCTGTAGACTAGATGTTCAAGGAGCTTGGATAAAAAGGGAAGCAAGGAGATTTGGGGTAGGTTGTTAAGATTGGCGAGCTCCAATAAGGGCTTTTTAAGTATGGGAGTGACTAGTGCATGTTTCAGAGAGTTGAGGAAGATGCCAGAAAACCAGAGTACCCGGAGGAAACCCATGCAGGTACAGTGAGATCATGCAAACTCCAGGCAGGTAGTGTCATGGTTGGGTTTGAACCAGCGACCCTTTTGCTGCTAGACAAAAGTGCTATCCACTACACCACTATGCCGCTAAATTTGGTCATTTATCACTATAAAATTGATTATAGCTCCCCCTCATTATTATTAGGAGGCAGGAATTCTATTTTTCGAGGACAGATTTATATTGGTTGAAGACTTTCTGAGACTTCCGCCATAGGTGCTCAAGAGCGTGGCTATGTTTTTTCAGACTTCTGGTGTTATCTGTTTGCCAAGGTTGTAGGGGTCAGGCCTGATTCTATGTGTAGTGAGGGGGCCAGTGTGTCCAGGGAGGAAACAGTGAAGTGTTGTAGACCGAAGTGGCTAGGCTGGGACAGGACAGGGGTGAGATTTTGTCATAGAAGTGGTCAGTAGCAGAATAGAGGAGAGAAGGGTTCGGCTGATGAACGTTTCTATGGGCAGTTGTTAGGCAGTTGGAGAGAGAGGAGGTGGAAGACAGGGAGTGAGTGAAACTAATAGGGTAATGATCAGAGAGAGGAAAAGGATTGTTGGAAAAGTTGCACGGAGTGCATAGGTAAGAGAAAACAAGGTCAGTGATGTTGCCGACAGAGTGAATAGAAGCCTGTTTCCATTGCTCCGGATAAAAAGAGAAGGTTGGAAAAATAACCATAAAATACATTTCATCATGCTTTAATGGAATCAAATAACATTCCAACGTACCATAATGGAAGAAAATCACATTCCAATGTTTCAAAATAGGTACATATCCCAATTCAACATTTAATAATGAAATCAATTCACATTTTAACATTGCATAATAGGATGAAATCACCATCCAACATTACAAAAAGCAATCGAATCATGTTCTGTGCTCCCATAATGAAATCAAATCATATTCCAACTTGGGATGAATTCCAGGTTTGGTGCAAACACAGGTAGGGCTGCTGTTAGAAATCATAGGGCCCCGTACAGTCTACCTGACAGGGTCCCCCCCCCTCCGAACATATCAAAGCAATGTTTTCACTAAAAATACTCTAGAATCATTAGAAACAGCCACACCCGTGTGAATTAGCCATTGTTTTTTTTGAATTGTTTGTTTACAATTTTTTGCAATAACTTTTTTTATCATTTAACAATGTATTTTTTAATTTTACAATTTTTATCATTTTAAAAATGTATTGTTTACATTTTTTAAAAAATAGTTTTTACAATTTTTTTTAATTATTTTATTTTCCTTTTTTTTTTTTACAATTTAAATTTTTTTTTCACAATTTAATTTTTTTTTTGACATTTTTTAAATTGTTTTTTACATGTGATTTTTGTTTTATTTTTTACAATGCTGTTGGGGGGGGCTTTGGTGCGATATCAGGGATCTTAACAGACCACCAATATCTCACCTTTGAGACAAAGAAAGGAATTGAGGACACAGATTCTTCAATTCCTTTCTCTGTAGCCTCAGCTACACTGGAGATGAATGAACAGGAGACAGAGGCTCCTGGTCATTCATAAACAGAAGCATAGTAAACACAGTTTACTTTGATTAGTTAACAATAGACACAGCAGTGATCAGTACCGATCACTCACTTTGTTTATTCAAAAAAAGAAAGGGGTCAGTAAATGACATATTTACCGGACCCTTACTCCACTCCCCATCCTGACACATGCATTATACCTGGGGCAGCCGGCGGGACAAGGAAGCTGGCAGCATCGTGGGAAGGTGTGGGAGGGGAATAGAACAGTTACATGGGGGAATCAGGAGCAATCAGAACAGGAAGGGTGATTAGTGTGGGGGGGAGCAATACAGTAACAATGCGCTGTATCTGCGTCTCTCCCTGTAGCAGCTGAAAGCCAGCAGGAGGGAGAGAAACCAGCTTTCAGCTCCTGCAGAGAGCCACACAGGGCATCCTTCTGTAATTGTCCCTCCTATCGGCTGCACCTCTTCCCCTTGCTGTTTGGCCCCCCTGTGTGCCTGGGCCCCCTAGAGGAGGACCGGTGGTCCCCCCCTATCAGTGACCCTGAACAGGTATGGACGGAAGTTTGCCTGTTAAGGTAATCATCTGAAGGTCAGACTTTTTGCTCATTCGCTGGGAGCAGAATGTCATGTATAGCAGTGGTATTTTTACCACTACTATGTATGAGAGCTTCCTGTCAATGATTATTATGGAATCAGAGGGAGGCCACTGTCGCTGAGTCCTGAACGATCAGTGATGTCACAGGGCCCCAATAAATTGCTGGACAGAAAATCCCCAGCCATGTAAGCAAAGGGGTAGGCACTGCACTGATATCACTCACTAAATGTGGCCACAGTAGGTTGTATACCTTGTACAGATGCCCCACTTCACAGGCAAGTTAAGGGTACTTCCCAGGCATCTTATTTAAAGGAATTAGCTTTAAGCATTATTAAGTCTGCTGCTCCCTGTCAAAAGAAATTGAAAGATGTTGTTCGCTTTGGTATAGTTCCCCAAGCAGTGCCCAGTCCTCCATGCTGTTTGTTTAACAATTCCTTGCCTATTAGCCTAGAAAATAGGTTTCCACTGAAATTAAATACTATTCCAAAATTCCATAATGGAACCAAATAGCAATTATTATATTCCATATTCAACTAAAATCACATTCCAGTATTTCATAAGGGAATCAAATCACAAATCCAGCTTTCCATAGTGGAATCAAATCATAGTCCAGCATCCCATAAATGAATCAAATCACGTTCTAACATTATATAATAGAATCAAACCACATTTCATATTGAAATCGAATCACTTTTCAACATTCCATAATTTTATCAAATCACATTCCAGCATTCCATAATGGAATGAAATTACATTCTAATATTCCATAAAGGAATGAAATCACATTCCAACATCCCATAACAAAATGAAATTGCATTCCAACAGTTCATAATGGAATGAAATCACATTTCTACATTTCATAATTGAATCAAATTACATTACAAAACTCCATAATAGAATAAAACTGTATTCCATAATAGACTCAAATCACATTCCAGCATTCCATAGTTGAAACAAATCACTTTTCAACATCTCATAATAGAATCAAGTCACATTTGCCATTCCATAATAGTATCAAATCATTTTCCAACATTCCATAATGGTTTCAAATTACAGTCCAACATCCCTAGCAGAATCAAGGAAAGAATAATGGAATTAAATAACATTTCCACATTTCATGGAATCAAATTACATTCCAAAATTTCATGAGGGAATCAAATGACATTCCATAATGAAATCACATGACATTCCAACATCTCATAATTTAAACAAATCATAACCCAGCATTCCATTATGGAGTGAAATCACATTCCAACATTTATTAAAAGAATCAATTTACATTTAACATTCCGTTATAGTATTACATTACATTCCAACATTCCATAATGGAATCAAATCACATTTCAACTTTCAATAATAGAAACAAATCACATTTTAATATTTCATAATGGAATAAAATCACTGATTGAATATTCCATAATGGAAATTCAATCACTCTATATAATGGAATTAAATCACATTCCAGCATTCCATAATGGAACCAAATCACAAATTCATCATTCTGTAAAGGGAACAAATCACATTCCAATAATTCACAATGAAATCAAATCACATTCCAGCATTCCTTAATAGAACCAAATCACAATCCATAACTGAATCAAATTACATTACAACATTCCATAATGGAGTCGAATCACATTCTATAATGGAATCCAACATTCCATAACAGGATCAAACCACATTCCAACATTCCATAAAAGAATCAAATTACATTTCATGATGGAATAAAATCACTGTAGCGCTACCCCCAAAGAAGCTACTGGAAATTGCCCCAGGTTCTTTACCCAATAGATTGCCTCCCAGCCAGGCACACAATCCCAGTCACTCTTTTGCCTCAAAAACCAGTCTAGAGGTGTTCTTTTTGTTGTTATTATTTTTGGAGTAACTAGGATAGGGTTAACTCCCCGGTCCCCTCCTCATGACTTTACCATTGAGATCAATGGCACAACCATTGGTCCTTCCACACATGCCAGGGTGCTGGGTGTAATCCTAGACCCCGGCCTCTCTTTCAGCCCCCACATTCAATCACTGGCTAAATCTTGCCACCTTAACCTCCGCAACATCTCCAGAATTCGCCCCTTCCTGACTAACGACACCACAAAACAACTTATTCACTCCTTGGTTATTTCCCGCCTTGATCATTGCAACTCCCTCCTCACTGGCCTACCTTTACACAGGCTATCCCCCCTTCAGTCTATCATGAATGCTGCTGCCAGACTTATACACCTCACTAACCGATCCGCGACTGCTGCCCTGCTCTGCCAATCGCGTCACTGGCTTCCCCTACACCATATAAAATTCAAAATACTAACCACAACATACAAGGCCATCCACAACACTTCCCCCCAGCTACATCACCAATCTCATCTGCAGATATCGCTCCAATCGTCCTCTCCACTCCTCCCAGGACTTCCTGCTCTCTAGCTCCCTTGTTAACTCCTCCCATGCTCGCCTACAGAACTTCTCCAGTGCCTCTCCCATCCTTTGGAACTCCCTGCTCCAGAATGTCCGGTCAGCCCCCACACCCTGTCCGCCTTTAGGCGATCCTTGATATATATAAGTCCTCTATAATAATAATACATAATAATAATAGGGTTGAGAAAATTGAGTGGGATACTGCAAAAAAAAAGAACTATGTACAGGTTGAGGACAGTGAACTCCTTTCTGTAAAGCTGAAGCAGAAGTCTATGCACAAAGAAAATGTGGACTTGGCTTAGTAGTCGAATCAGTTATAATTAGAGCAACAAGAGCAGAATCCGTTCACTAAGAGCTAGATAGACTGAGCTCTTCTGAAGTAGAAACAGTTAAAGCACAAACACTTCTTTCTTTAGAGCAATCAGAGCAGAGTCCCTTCAAAGAATAAGATAGACTAATCTTTTAAGGCCAGTCGATGTCCCCTCTAGACAAACACACAGCTGACTCTCTAATACAAAAGGGGTGACAGCAGGCCAAAAGTCTCTAAGATCTCTCAGAGTAGTCAGTACTCACTTTTTCTTGTGATACCAGACTGGATCTTGCACTTATTCCAAACTTAGACTGCACCTATAACAACCCTATACCACATTATAATGAACCTTTACCGCATTTGAACCACATCCAGCTTGCATCTGTGCCGGGACGATAACTTGCCAATACTGTACCTATACTGCATGCAGGTTAACTGAGACTGCCCTTAAGTGCAAAGATGCTCTTAAAGGTCCCCAACGACACCCGGCAAATGAACATTTCAAAGGGCTGCCCCTTCTGTAATAATTATTCTGCAAGCCCCTTTTGTTCCTCTGCTGCCTCCACTACCATCCTCCTTTTCCTTTAGACAGTTCAAAGCCAGTCAGTCCAAGATTAGCATTGCTATCATAAATGCGCTCTGGCAGTATAATTCCAGCACTCGGTAGATTAAACTTTACTATTGCTCACTTTTGCACGTGAGTGTTTGCTTGCTTCTTTTTATGTTGGTCTGGCCGCCAAATGTCATACTATGCCTAGTCCTTGCTGTTAATTATTTTTTATTCAAAACTGAGTTATTACCATTGTTAATTCATTTTATGCTTGCTTAGTTATTAACCCTTTTGGGTGACAATATATCAGATTTGCCTTTATTTGGTTTGGTGCCGTTTTCTTTGATATAGCACTACTATTGGGAAAGTATTACTTTCGGTGATTTCCTGTGACATTGTATGTTTGTACACTCACTCTGGTGTGTAAGAGGGGCTGCGGCTCTTGAGAAAGTTGAGGCAAAGAACAGAGGACCCTTCCTATCCAGGGGTACTGGGGTAGAGCTACATGTATTTTTCAGGGTCTAGTCAAAAAGAGTATGACTTCATCCTCACCTAGGTTCTGCAGGTGAAAGACGAAGGTAAGGTAAGTATATCATTTTTCTTTACAGGTACATTTTACATCTACTAATAGTAGGTGATTTGGGATGTGGAGGTGGGGAGGAATTGACAATGTAAGTGGACCTTTCACTTTAACTGCAATGTCTGTTTTAAGTTGATTTATTCAAATGTATACCTTTAAAAGACTATAGAAGGCAGTGGCAGTTTTTCGTAGGGGGAGAAAACAATCCACCTGCAGACCCTCCACTCATCGGGTCAGGGATGGGACAGAGGCCCCTCCGTTTGGCCGGCCGGGTTGCGGGGGTTGCCCCCCCATCGGTCAGTCAGTCAGTCAGAGCCCACACTTACCTCATCTCATGGGCAGCAGTTAGCAGGCAGCTGTGGCTTCTGCACGGGCTGCGGGCATCTCCTCCCTTGGTCCCCAGCATCTCCTCGATCCTCCTCCTAAGGACCAATCTGATCTCATCTCCTTTCAACCAATTGGGTGACGGGTCTCATGACCCACTTCCTGACTGGCTGGAAGGGGGATCAGTGTGAGAATAGCGAACATTCATTCGCTATTGTCACACAACTGGGTGTAATCGGAGCACAGTGCTCTGCACCCCGAGCCCACCCCTTTTTGAAGCCTATTAGAGCCTCTGACTCTAATCACGTTCTTCAAAAAAGCACACCCCCCCATTGGGGTCCATACATCCGGCACCCTGTATGTAGATCAGGAGGTCGGACGCATCTATGGGGGGTGGCACCATGTGCCCCTAATAGACGAGCCGCCACTGATAGAAGGGATGTAATGATGTGCAGAAATGTATTACTCCTGTGTATCAGTCAGTAAGTTTAGGAAATGTGCAGCACGTATAGCGTTTGCTATTGCTGACCTCTTTATCTGAAAGTTCTAGTATGCTACCATTCATGCTGATATAATTACTACAGAATAGGTTTTTTCTCAGTGTAAGAATCGGATTTTCAGTGCAGGCAGATTATAGCTGGTGGAAGTTGCTGGCAGGTCTCTGTACATAGCTTCCTGAAAACATCACCTCACCCTATCTCAGTACTCCCCTAAAAACGCCTCAGCCCTAATGGAAGCAGTGGGATGGCATTTGGAAGAATTATGTAAATATAACTATGCCTTAATGGGTAAATATCAGTCTGGAGAACTAGTAGTCTTCCTAGACAGACTGCATTTGAATGGAGCCCACCTAGGTAACATCGATATGTGATGCTCAGCCTGCAATGAACTGAAATCCAGTAAATGAAAAGGGGGGGTCAGAAACAGTAATACTGAGAAGGAAAGTGGTAGATGATGCTGGATTTCCTCCAGCCCTGAAATTAAGTAACTCTATCTGACTTGCTGCAGCTTCTAGAGCAGACCAAGAGAAGCTCACAGTGTGCAGTGTAACCTGAGTAAGGAACTTCAGTACAAGAGATGAACCTGTACAATTGTGCAAGATTGATGAGAAGGATGGAGTTCAGCTTTAAAGACCCTGCCAGGTTTTACCTCTGTGTCCCACTGAGGGTATTTCTTTTCACATTCTGGTGAGAGAAATCGCCTCTTGAACAAGTATCCCCATTGGAAAATTTCCTCTCTGTTCTTGCTCTGGGGACAACTCAAAATGTTCTCTTACTTTTAGTCCCATTTCTGTGGTTACAGGGACAAACAAAGAGAGTAAATATATCAAATACCTGTTAGAAGATAAGTTAAAGAGAGGGCTTCCTTTACACCTCCTATCCAGTACCCTCTGAAGTTTTTGACAGGGTGCAGCAGGACAAGAAGTGACACTGGTGTTAATGGTAGGTCCTGGCACAGTAGTGAGTGGTCAGATGACAGTCTGCTTGCTGCTTGGTGGCTGCAGATGCTCAGATTGGAAGTTATGAAGAATGCTGGCACATAGGTGGAGCACAGGAACTCAAAGGTTTAGTGAAGACAAGGAAGTGTCAGCAACAACCAGGCAGCAGAAGTACCAAATCAGCAGGCAGGAGCAGGGTCAGAAACCAAGCCAGGGTCAATACCAGATGAGCAGAAGTACCAAAACTGCAGACAAAGTCAGTACACAAGCCAAGGTCAGAAACAGAAGATCAGGATAAAACAGAGTCAGGAGGCATGGCAGCTCAAATTCTGGATAGCAGGATGCAGGTCTGGTCATTAGTCACAGAAGCTGTCGACCACTCAGCAATTCTCCTTATTATCCCTGCTTTGAATATTGCTCTGGGCACCAAAACCAGTGTGAGACATGCATGTTAATTCATTCCTACTTGCAATGTTTTTTTTCCATAAATTATTTTTTATTTTCTTACAATGTGCCTATGAACTTGCTAGAAATATGACTGAGTCCTTAGCACACCCCCCTCTCATTGTTCATCTTAGCCCTCCACTGTTCTAGAACTGTTCAATTAACCTCTGTGCTGGCCCAGCTTTTTTTCTCCCCTCACCTCCCTATATAAACTTCTATGTATCAGAAGGAGAGAAGCAACATATTACAGACTTGAGTGACTTCTCTGAGTCTGTTGGGGCTACTGACATCACCTTCAAGATGGTGGCACCCAGGAGCAGCCTCAGATTATTTGAAGGTCTACACAGGGGAGACTTTTACTGTTAAATTACATGCATAAAGTAAATTAAATGTACATATATTCTTATGGGAAGACAATGCTGAAATGAATGGTCTGGTAACAGGGTCTCTTCAAAGTGTTACTAAAGGCATTGAGGATATTTCCTTTCAAGTCCTGCCCCATAGCCAAAGCAGGAAGTGTGAGAAAATTCCTCCAAAGGGAGTGAATCCCCATGTGTCACCCGTGTCTCCTTTGGAAGATTTTGCCTCTATTACTGTACTGACGTGAACCCAAAATGTTTATTTTACTTCCATTTTAAATAATAACAGTAAATAGGGCAAACAGGGAGGGTAAATCTCCCTAATGGGGGCACAGACAGAAATAAAAACCTGGCAGGTCTTCTAATCCCTCTCAACTCTATCCAAAAAAAAAAAAAAGTTTTGCCTTTAGTGACAATTTAACTAAATGTGAATATTGTCCCAATGTCTTTAGTTTTAACCTCTTTGACCTGGGCACCCCGTGTATTCTGGATATTTTCTAAACAAGACCATAGTTCCCATATGAAGTGGAGGTTTATATTCTTTTGCATTATTGTTCATTTAAATAGTGACTTGGCTCATCTGCAGGAACAAAAGGATCAAATAATTTACAGTGCCCTTGATTACCTCTTTCTTTCTTTGATAAGTCAACCTGGATTTAGATCTTTTGGTTTTCTCCTTGATTTGCGTTATTCCTCTGGGCTATTTTGGCAATATGCATCACCGAATGATCTTTCCTATTACCTGTTTACTTGGATCTGTCTAAAGTCTGTTTTTTCCACACCTGTGTTTGATCTGCTCTTTTCCTATGGCTATTTCTGAGATTTGCACCCACCAGGCAGCTCTGGTACATTGTCTGAGCTTACTCTTAATGTTTGGGTTACTCTGCACTGTCTTGGCTGATGAGATCTTCCAACCCCAGAGTATTTCTGTAATTAGGCTAAGACCTTCTGTCCTGCATGATTTCTGATATGCTTTGGTCTTTAGCTTTTGATCCTGCCTAAATATCCGGCCCTATTTATTATTCTGCTTCATAGCTGATGCTACATATGATCCTTTCTGACCTC
This sequence comes from Glandirana rugosa, assembly GCA_018402905.1. Classification (NCBI taxonomy): domain Eukaryota; kingdom Metazoa; phylum Chordata; class Amphibia; order Anura; family Ranidae; genus Glandirana; species Glandirana rugosa. The sequence goes on from BLSH010243217.1 coordinate 272,079, forward strand.
TCAACTGATGCCAGCAAGGCAATCCTGAGCACTACAGTCTCCTACAGCCATGCCCATCCCCACCATCAGCAGATTTGACAAAGACCAGGCCAGAGCTTGCTCTTCAGTGAGCATCTCCAAATCCTATTTGTAAATGGTAAAACAGCTTGTCTCTGCTTATTTTCACTTATCTTGGACTTGCACTCTAACCCCCTCCGTATCCTGCAATCTAGTCCTGTCATTCTATGCAGAAACTTTGCAGAAATTCGGAACTTGAACCTCAGTTTTAGCTTGCCTGCTAGCTGGTCTTTTTTAGACCTCCAGAGACCTAAACAACCCTCAAATACAGTATACAGTCCTCTACTGCATCATCTATTTGAGCTCTCAATGGGAATGACTAATAAAGAGAACTAGTCATCCTTGCATGACCAGTACCAGCATCAGGACCTGTTGTGGTCCTCACTCATGGCTGCTAATGGTGCAGGTTCAGTGCTTTTGATCCTTACTTTTATATAATCCTTTAGAAACACTCACAGATTTATTAAAACCACGGTAAACTCCAGGCATATACTGTATGAAAAAACAAAACTAGCTTTTTTGGTTACCTATTCATTAAAAATTCATGAAAGCATTTTACATACTATTAGCAAAACTACCATAACTACTACTGTCTTTATATTAGCCTCTTTGTATTCTGCACAGCAGCACTCTGAGACAATGAGACTTCTATTGCTTTGCACAAAGCTTTCAGTCTAATATGGTGCATGTGCTTACTAGAGGAGGGAGCCTAAGGTTGATGTCATCAGTGTTCTGTTGATCCTTTATTAACCTGTAGGGATGAGCTCAAGGTTTGGTCCAAACTCAAGTATAATATATATACACAAACCGGGCACTTTATTAGGCACACCTGTTCAATTGCTTGGTAACACAAATTGCTAATCAGCCAATCACATGGCAGCAACTCAATGCATTTAGGCTTGTAGACATGATGAAGACGACTTGCTGAAGTTCAAACCGAGCATCAGAATGGAGAAAAAAGGGGATTTAAGGGACTTTGAACGTGGCATGGTTGTTGGTGCCGAATGCGCTGGTCTGAGTATTCAAAAACTGCTAATCTACTGGGATTTTCATGCACAACCATCTCTAGGGTTTACAGAGAATGGTCCAAAAAAGAGAAAATATCCAGTGAGCGGCTGTTGAGTGGACGAAAATGCCTTGTTGATGTCAGAGGTCAGGGGAGACTGGTTTGAGACAATAGAAAGGCAAAAATAAACAAAATAACCACTTGTTGCAACCTAGTTATGTAGAATACCATCTCTGAATGCACAACATCTCGAGTCTCCACATGAGTGTCGATTTCAGTTGCAACATTCAGATGGTAGGGTCAGAATTTGGTGTAAACAATATGAAAGCATGGATTCATCCTACCTTGTATCAACGGTTCAGGCTGGTAGCGGTGGTGATTGTAATGGTGTGGGGAATATTTACTTGGCACACGTTGGGAATCCTAGTACCAATTGAGCATCATTTAAATGTCATGGTCTACCTGAGTATTGTTGCTGACCATGCCCAGCCCTTATGACTACAGTGTACCCTTCTTCTGATGGCCACTTCCAGCAGGATAATGCAGCATGGGACAAAGCTCAAATCATCTCAAACATGACAATGAGTTCACTGTATTCCAATGGCCTTCACAGTCACCAGATCTCAATCCAACAGAACCCCTTTGGGATGTGGTGTAACAGAAAATTCGCATCATGGATGTTCAACCGACAAATCTGCAGCAACTGCGTGATGCCATCATGTCAATATAGACCAAAATCTCAGAGGAATGTTTCCAACACCCTGTTGAATGCCACAAATAATTAAAGTAGTCCTGAAGGCAAAAGGGGGTCCAACTCGATACTAGCAAGGTACACCTAATAATGTGGCCGGTGAGTATTTACAGTATATATACAGTATCTCACAAAAGTGAGTACACCCCTAACATTTTTGTAAATATTTTATTATATCTTTTCATGTGACATCACTGAAGAAATGATACTTTGCTACAATGTAAAGTAGTGAATGTACAGCTTGTATAACAGTGTAAATTTGCTGCCCCTTCAAAATAACTCAACACACAGCCATTAATGTCTAAAGTGCTGGCAACATGTGAGTACACCCCTACGTGAAAATGTCCAAATTGGGCCCAATTAGCCATTTTCCCTCTCTGATGTCTTGTTACAAGGTCTCAGGTGTGAATGGGGAGCAGGTATGTTAAATTTGGTGTTACCGCTCTCACTCTCTCATACTAGTCACTGGAAGTTCAACATGGCACTTCATGGCAAAGATCTCTCTAGGGATCTGAAAAAAATAATTTTTTCTCTACATAAAGATGGCCTAGAAGATTGCCAAGACCCTGAAACTCAGCTGCAACATGGTGGCCCAGACCATACAGCGGTTTAACAGGGTAGGTTCCACTCAGAACAGGCCTCGCCATGGTCGACAAAAGAAGTTGAGTGCACATACTCAGCGTCATATCCAGAGGTTGTCTTTGGGAAATAGACTTATGAGTGCTGTCAGCATTGCTGCAGAGGTTGAAGGGGTGGGGGGTCAGCCTGTCAGTGCTCAGACAATATGCTGCACACTGCATCAAATTGGTCTGAAAGGCTGTCGTCCCAGAAGGAAGCCTCTTCTAAAGATGATGCACAAGAAAGCCCTCAAACACTTTGCTGAAGACAAGCAGACTAAGGACATGGATTACTGGAAACATGTCCTGTGGTCTGATTAGACAAAGATAAACTTATTTGGTTCAGAAGGTGTCAAGTGTGTGTGGCAGCAACCAGGTGAGGAGTACAGACAAGTGTGTCTTGCCTACAGTCAAACATGGTGGTGGGAGTGTCATGGTCTGGGGCTGCATGACTGCTGCCGGCACTGGGGTGCTACAGTTCATTAAGGGAACCATGAATGCCAACATGTACTGTGACATACTGAAGCAGAGCATGATCCCTTCCATTCAGAAATTGGGCCACAGGGCAGTATTCCAACATGATAACAAGTCCAAACACACCTCCAAGATGACCACTGTCTTGTTAAAAAAGCTGAGTGTAAATATGATGGACTGACCAAGCATGTCTCCAGATGTAAAACCCTATTGAGCATCTGTGGGGCATCCTCAAATGGAAGGTGGAGGAGCGCAAGGTCTCTAAAATCCACCAGCTCTGTGATGTCGTCATGGAGGAGTGGAAGAGGACACCAGTGGCAACCTGTAAAGCTCTGGTGGACTCCATGCCCAAGATAGTTAAGTCAGTGCTTGAAAATAATGGTGGTCACACAAATTGCCAGCAGTTTAGACATTAATGGCTGTGTGTTGAGTTATTTTGAGGGAACAGCAAATTAACACTGTTATACAAGCTGTACACTAACTATTTTACATTGCAGCAAAGTGTCATCTCTAAAGATATAATAAAATATTCACAAAAATGTGAGGGGTGCACTCACTTTTTGTGAGATACTGTATGTATTCAGATATAGAGGTCGTATCATTCTGGCGAGTGTTCTGCACTCACAGTGATGGCAGAATCACCGACTAATTTGGAGATTGTGTGTTTATTATCAACACCTACAGTGATATGCACCAAAGTGATTGCACAATTGAAAAGCATTGGATCATTGAAGTCTTATACAGCTTGTTCGAAGTATTATTTGGATTTTATTTTGATACCTTTTTTGCAAGTATGATGTTACAATGTTTGGTCAAGTGTATTGTATTTATTTTGTTTTAAGTGTGCCATATTAATTTATTTATATTTCAAATTATTCCAGGCTCGGGTGGCTCAAATGAAATCCAAACATCTAAGACATTCGGCAGGAGTTGCACAGTACACCTTCCCATAGTGCTCTGCAAAATGCCATCATTGCCCAAATACTTGCACTTGACTTGTGGTCATTTCACCTGACTAGAGGTCAGATGCAATACTTTGGTCAATCATGGTTCTTGTCCAAATCACAGATGACACACTATAAAAGACAGCTTTCCCAGCAGCCCTTTGTCAGTGTTTTGGAGTTTAGTGAGAGAGAGTGACAGCTGACAATTTCACAGGCCCAAAGTAGAGTGACGTCATCTTCAGCTGCAAAAGTGCCCTGTGCTTTTTCTTCATTCATAGCTACTCTTGCTGTTGCCCCAACAAGCGTTGGAGAAGGAGATGGCTGAATTATTTGAGCACATCATCCACTTAGCAACAGGAGCATAGAGGAAGCAGACAACAGGCAGGAAGATGATGATGAGGTCTCTGGCCAAACCTGGGTACCAGGTATACACTGTATGCAGAATTATTAGGCAAATGAGTATTTTGACCACATCATCCTCTTTATGCATGTTGTCTTACTCCAAGCTGTATAGGCTCGAAAGCCTACTACCAATAAAATTCTCACGACGTAGGGAGACGTTCTATAGAGTGATAAAAACTGAAAAGCCTCGGACAGTTCAGGAAGAAAACTGGGTAAAACGGTTTCCTTTCCTTCAACGGATTATTAATACGTGTGGACTATATCCCACAACTACAGTAATTTGGTGTGGGGAAGAGTAATGACTCTACGTGTAGTGGATTATACGAATTAACCATCATCCGAAAGCTCGGATATGTCGAACCTCATTCTGTTGTACGTATTTCTCCTACTACACCAGTTTTATGAGTAAACGGATTATTAAGACGTATGTCACATATGGACCATGGGTCCAAACCGGTCTCTGGAGTAGTAGTAGAAGGACGGACAACAGACGAAGGAGATACGAGGACAACGATTCACCTACTACACGAGTTTATTAAGTCGGTAGAGGAAGAGGTTG
>BLSH010243217.1:287370-306385 GCA_018402905.1 Glandirana rugosa
GTCACGGCCTAGTCAACCACTAGGCTCCTACTCCACATCCACCCCCCTTCCTGTTATTTTACTTGATTTTAATTTATTTTCCCTATCCCCATTTATTTGTAGGGCACTTGCCCTAGTTTGAAGATGATTTTAGAACAGTTATATGGCTTCTACCGTTAATTAATACTTTTCAGACACAGTTTGAAGATGATCCACATTCACCTCCATTTTTGCTTTTTTTATGTTTTTATTTTTTTAAAAATATTTACAGTTATTTCCCTGTCCCCATTTTTTTGTAGGGCACTTGCCCTACCCTTACCCCCATTTTACTTCCTTTTGCAGCCCTCTGGGGCTTTCCAGGACTTTCCTACAGCCATTTTTGTGCCTAAAAGTTCGGGTCCCCATTGATTTCAATGGGGTTCGTTGTCCGTGCGATCGTTCGGGTTCCGTCCGGACCCGGACCCGGACTTTGTCCCGAAGTTCGGACGGACCAGCAGAACCCGAACTTCCAGGTGTTCGCTCAACTCTATTCCTGAGTAGTTTACACGGGTTCCGATTGGCTCACACACTACTAACCTACTGTGTTCGATGGCAGAAACGCTGATCCTGGATTGTCTGCGGACTAAACTGACTGGGAAGGTTAATTTACAGTTGGTAACTACTAAGTCTTTGAACCCCTGGCAAGCCAGGAGAAACAGCCCTCAGTTATACTTTCCGGGACTACACACCACCGCAGAGGAGGTTATTCTGCGGGGGGGTGGCATACCTCTTGTTCATGAGCCCCAGTTAGCTAGACAACATGTCTGGAAGGTTTGGGAAGTTGAAATCTCCTCTGGTTCTGATGGGGGGGATGGGGTGGGGGGATGGGAGTTCATGTTGGAGTAATGTTATGAATGTACTAGATACCTTACACTGCTATTATGGTTGTGACTGTGCTGAAACCGTAGACCATGTACGCCTGGGCTGGGCTCTCCCCCCCTTTGGGATCGGGAGCCCGGCACAGGCGCTCTATGATTGGGGAGCGTATCCTTACAGACCACTCTTGCAGAATACTAATGTCAATTGATATATTATCTTGGAACACCCGGGGCTTGAACTCTCCGGTCAAGCGCTCATTGGTTTTCGAATTCATTAAAAAATATAGTCCCCACATATGTGTTCTCCAGGAGACACATTTGATGGGAAGGAAGACCATGGGCCTCAAAAAGGCCTGGGTCGCCCATCATTACCACTCCACCTATTCAAATTTTGCCAGAGGGGTCAGTGTGCTGATACGCAAAGCTTTACCGTTTAATTTGATAAATCTAGAACTAGACACTGAAGATAGATTTGTGATTATCCATGCCTTGATAGACTCCTTAGAATGGGTCCTGGTGGGCTTATACCTACCGCCCCCGGCCTCGACTACCATGCTCAATCAGATTACCAGCAAGGTGGCGGCTTACGCAACCGATAAGGTGATCATTCTGGGCGACTTTAATCTAGCCCCAGACAGTGCCTTAGATAGATTGACGCAGACAAAACTGACAAACTCGGGACTGGGGGTTTGGGCTGATACTTATGGCTTAGAGGATGTGTGGAGATGGAGAAACCCCTCAAAAAAGGCATATACATGTCACTCTGCCTCATTCCGCACGTTCTCCCGTATAGATTTAGTATACATAGACAGGTCACTTCTTCCCAGAGTCAAGGATATCCAGATCCTGCCTAGGGGAATCTCTGACCATGCCCCAATGCTCTTAAGTTTGAATACTGCTGTGAACCCTGCTGACAAGCTGTGGAGGCTCTCTAGGTACTGGATCACCGACGTGGCGGTGGAGAGTGGGTTTTCTAGGGCGGCGGAAGACTTTTGGCGTGTCAACCCTGGTACGGCCCAAGGTTCGATAGTATGGGAGGCTTATAAGGCCTTCACCCGCGCTCAATATCCATTACTTATAGGCCAGGTGAGGAGGGAGAGGAAAGCTGAACTTGCGGAAACAGAGATAGAGGCGGGGCGGCAGGAAGCTTTATACGTTAGGACCCGTGACCTGGACCATTACAACCGCATGGTCCTATTGACCCAACGGGCGGTCGGGCTGCGGACTGCACTGACGGAGAAAAAGCTTCTATATCAGACGCATCGCATATTTGAGCAGGGGGAACGAACAGGCAAGTTGTTAGCATGGCTGACCAAGGAACAAACAGGGGGGACTGCCATTCCTTACATCACTGACCAGTTAGGGGCCCGCCTGACGGATCCGGGAGACATAAATACGTGCTTTCGACAGTATTACCTAACCTTATATAGCTCCCGAGCGAACTATACAGAAGGTGACCTGACATCATATCTGGAGATGATAGATACCCCGGTACTTACAGAGACCTACCATAGAAAACTTGACGCCCCGTTCACTGAAATGGAAGTTACTAAAGCGCTCCTGTCTCTACAGTCTGGTAAAACTCCAGGCCCAGATGGCATACCGGCCAAATTTTATAAACACTATGCAGAGTCGCTGGTGCCTAGACTCAGAGCGCTGCTAGCGGGATCCTTTGATGCGGGGGCTCTGCCGGTCTCTATGGGCGATGCAATTATTGTGGTGATACCCAAGCCGGGTAAGGATCCCGCTCGGTGCTCATAATATCGCCCGATTTCGTTGTTAAATGTCGACGCGAAGATAGTGTCAAAAATACTGGCCAATAGGTTGAATACGGTGATCACTGAACTGGTACACCCTGATCAGACGGGCTTTATGCCTGGCAGGGGCACAGACATAAATATCCGGAGATTATATGCGCATATGGCGGGGGCGGACCTGGAGACGGGGGGAGTGGTGGCCTCACTCGACGCCGAGAAGGCTTTTGACTCGGTCGAGTGGGGCTACCTATGGGCGATTCTCGAAAAGTTTGGGTTCGGTCCGGGCTTCGTGTCCTGGGTGAGGATGCTTTACACAAATCCAAAGGCTAGAATACGCACCAATAACACCCTTTCTGAGCCTTTCCAGCTGGGGAGGGGCACCCGTCAGGGCTGCCCGCTTTCCCCGGGCCTGTTCGCCCTTGCGCTTGTACCGCTCCCCATTTTGCTGAGAGCGGAGCAGGAGGTAAGGGGTATCCGGGTGGGGTCCATAGAAGAGAAGGTAGCGTTATACGCTGATGATTCGCTGCTGTTCTTGGCGGACGCGGCATCCTCGCTTCGGGTGGCACTACGGCTTTTTGAACAATTCGGTAGGTACTCTGGGATTAAGGTCAATTGGGATAAATCCATACTGTTTTCGCTCCACCCTGACAGACCCAGGGAGGATACGGGTACCCCCCTAAAGTGGGTTGAGGAATTCGTGTACCTTGGAGTGAGGGTAGGCCCCAGGGTTGGGGACTACGTGGAACGAAACATCAACCCGTTAGTCACACAGTTTGCTAGTAAGTGTGGGGCTTGGCGTAGTTTGCCCCTGACACCGGTTGGGAGAGTTAATCTACTTAAAATGGTGTTCCTTCCTAAATTTCTATACTATTTCAGGAACACTCCTCTGTTGTTGCTTCGATCCCTCTTTGCCAGACTAGAGGGGATTATCACATCGTTCGTGTGGGCGGGCCGGGTTCCTAGAGTAGCCAAAAAAACGCTATATCTGCCGCTCTCGGCAGGAGGTCTGGCGATGCCTAATTTTCAGTTATACTATTGGGCTGCAGTCTTGGTAACGGTCCGATGGTGGTTTTCCCAACCGCGCGACAACTCAGCGGTGCGACTGGAGGCGGCGGTGTTGGGGTCTTATGCAGCTCTCAGTAATGCAGTGTACAGGGGGGTGGGAGCCCTTCCCAGACTTCCCACTCCCATGAAAACCACTATTACAGTATGGCGGCAGGCAAGAGCTATGTATAAAACACCGAACCAGTTTTCCCCCCACACACCCCTCTGGAATAACCCGACCCTCCCTCACTTAAGATCAGTGCCTGACCCATTTTTATGGGCCAGGAAGGGGATCACCACACTTAAACATATTCTAACCGACGGCAAATTGAAATCCTTTGGAGACCTGAAATCACAATATTCCATACCCGGTAAATATGAATTCCGCTACTGGCAGCTGCAACATGCTGTGCGAGCACAATTTCCCGAGCGGGTAGTCTTGGAGCCAGACCCGATAGAGCGACTACTTATCTCAAGCGTAATGGGTAAACCGCTCTCCTCCCTGTACTTGTACCCGACAGTGGCGCATGACAAAAAACCGACTAGAACAATGGATAAGTGGCGTGCAGATATCCCAGACCTTGAGGAGGACAAATGGGAAGATTGCGTCTTAACGTTCATACCTGCCCTGATATCTGCCAAAGGCAGATTCACGCAATTAAAGTTTTTACACAGAGTTTATTATACACCGCAAAGACTAGCAACTATATATCCTCAAAGAGATCCCCGGTGCTCCAGATGTTTGCTGGAGCCCGGCTCTTTTTGGCATATGGTTTGGTCTTGCCCCAAGGTAGTAAGGTATTGGGAGGAGGTTGCAGAGGTACTGCAGAGGGTGACTCAGCTGCATATTCCCCTAAATCCCCGTCTGATGCTGCTTAGCTACACAGGAGACATTGAGTGTGACAGATATGCCAAACTGACTCTCACATTTGCACTGTTTTATGCCAGACGTGAGATATTGTTGAGGTGGAAGGATGTGGAGGCCCCCACTAGAGGGGCATGGACACGAGCGGTGGACAAGGCATTGCCTCTATATAGAATTACCTACGAGAGTAGGAAATGTCCGCATAAATTTGACAGGATTTGGGCAGGGTGGATTGAGACGATAGAGGGTCCTGAGGTTTGATCCCCCCCCCCACCGGGAGTTAGAGACCAAGAGACAAGGTGTCCTGTGAGTTTAAACTTTGGAAATAACCGATCATATTGCAAGCAATCTGGAAATGTACTGGTTCTAAATGTGACTATTGAACTCTGTAAGGTATTTCATTTTCAATATCTGTATTGGATGTAATTTATAATAAAACGTTTCTGTTAAAAAAAAAAAAAAAAAAGGTACAGTTTACCGTCCTTGATCGGGCTCATCCCCCGATCGAGGAGGAGATTAGAATAAAACGTTGCTCCAACGGGAACAAAGATGGATCTTCAGACTACAGGCAAACACGTTCCCGGGTTTGAATAAAGCCATCTCTTGCTCCATTTTTAAAGGGGCTTGTTTCTGGAAAAACCCAGTAACAAAAGAAACCCCCCCTCCCCTACCTCCACCAAGCCCTCCTTTCACTCTTTGTGGGTACGTGTGGATGGGAGAGGAGGAGAATTTGATTTCAGGTCATTCATTTATGCCTCTTCATCCGGCTTTGACATGTCCTAAGCATGACAGCACAATAATTCTCCCTGGGCTCTCCCTTGGGTGGTTGAGATAATTAACTTAGGTGCAGTTCCTCCCTCCTAAGGTTATATATTTGGTTTATGTAAACATATCTAAATATAAATATTATTATTATTATTATTATTATCCTTGTAAAGTATTTTTTCATTTTCTTTTGTTTCTCTTTTTCCTTTTTCTTTGACTCGATATACAATTGAAACACTTAAATCATTATGTGTTTGTTTATGTGTTTTTTTGCTTATGCTGCAACAGCCCTGAGCCCCCAGCCTGCCATCCATGGTGCTATCCTGTTCATACGGGAACTTCCCGGCCTGTGGAGGAGGAGCTTTGACTCCTCTAACTGTCCCACTTGGGAATCACCACAGGGGTTCCCCTGCTGTGACTTCACCAGTGGGGCAACCCTGGCCAACGGCATCCTGGATCTCTTCCACGCGGCTGTGAGGCTGGATGTGACGCCATGTCATCACCGCACCATCAACGAAAGCGACGGCTGATGCCGGGGTAACTTCCGGGACGCCGAGGAGCCCACATGAGGGCTGCCAGCGCGGCCAGCTGATGTGTATCAACTGATTGTGAGCACATCACATCCAGTACAGGGTACTTAAACAGTAGCAGGGTGACAGGTAAGGCGCATGGGGGTTTTTTCCTCCACTCCGGCTGGCCTATTTGGCTACCCTCTGCAGGTAAGGGATTAACCCCTTTTGTATTACCATTTCCTGAGACCATCTCTCAGCAACCTCCTCTGGGATACTATTATGGTCCCCCCCTTGATAAGAAATCTCGCTTTGTATATATTTTTTATAGTGACCAGCTCTGGCTCTATTTATGAGATTGTAAATACCATCAGTATTTTCTTCTTCAGGGTGCCAGTAAGTACTTTTGACTCCACCACTAAATGCACTTTTAGGTGGATATATATATATATATATAAAGTCCATCTTAATGCTTAGATGCATTGATGCATGTATTTTTGCCCTTCCAATAACATTAGAGTCTGTTGCCTATTATAGTCTGTACTTTTGCTTGCCCATAAATTTTATATGATAAACTCTTACAATAATAAGAAATATGAACTGACACCATAGCTTTTGGAAGTTCCTGGTATATACCTATATAATGTCTTTATGTACTAAAGCGACTGCTTATTTACCACAGTCAGTCTATTACATATACCTTTCCTTTTTAAAAAAACCCTATCATAATTGCATTTGCTATCCCCAGGAAACAAAATAATCACAACCTCCCCTCAAACAGAGAGAATTGAGTGTGGCCTCTTGCAAGTTCTTTCGGTTGACGGTGAGGCCCGTTCCTGGGTGGCAGGCAGAGATTTTTCACAGTGAGCTTGTGCAGCTTTGCTTTTATACTAATCAACATTTTTAATTTTTAATATGCTCTGGCTATTTGGGACTTGTACCCAGCAACTATCTTGCAACAAATGTAAGTGCTAAAAATCTGTCACTTGAATGTCAATTGCTTTTGCACATAACATGTATGATTCTAATTACATAATTTTCAAATATTGTTATAGAAAGGGTTTGCTTGCTATCCCCCTGAAGAAGACCTATGTATATCCATGAATGGTCGAAACGCGTAGGGGACCTCATGCAGCCATCAGGCTGCGGAGTATGCTATTTCATGTAATACATGTCCTATTTGTGTATAACCAGAGATCCTCTTTTTAATTTGATTGTGTCGAGTCTTCACTAATAAAAATTTTGTAAGGAATTTCTATACCAAATTTGCAATACTATTTTGTAATTTGACAAAGAGTTTTCTAACATCTTTACTGCCATTAAACCCTTAATGGGGGGTATCACCACAATTCACCTATTATAAAGGGGAAGGCAGTAACCTTTAGGTCTCGCCATTAGCACCAATTTTTCAAAATTTTTGCCTCTGGTAATTAGTGCTGGATGGGCCCCTTCATGCTCTCGTGTCTGAAAAAAACCCCAAGATTTGTGGCACCAAGGAGAGGGATCATTACTGGTTGGCTACCCTCCTGGATTCAAGTTATAAAGGGAAAGTCACAGAGCTCATCCAACCCTTGCATTAAACATCTAGAGGACATGCTATAAAGGAACCTGTCAACTTCCTTTCTAGAGGCTTGCAGTGTGCTATTTCATAGGCAATGTGACCTGAAGCCTGATGTCAGTGAAAGAGGGAGCAGCAGAGGCTCTCAGGACAAGTACCCTGCACCCAAGACTGTCTGCTGCCAGCAGCTATAAACAGTAATTGAATCATATGGTGGGAGATTACAGGGGGTCAAGGGTGGATGTTGATACCTTCAGAATGGATGACCCCCCTCGACTACTAGGTATTGAGGATAAACCACTGACCATATTGCAGTTGAGCTACTGGGCTACTCTGGTTTGTTACAGAAAGAAAAGTCTGTCTGACACCAGACAAGGTTGAATGAGTGATCATTGCGAAAATGAACCATTCCTGGATCAGTCAGAGTAGTGTAGCCTAAAAGCAATTCCTTTATTATAAACCACTGGTCTCACTCTCTACCTCTGAAATCTTTGGCCTTTAAATCATTCTTAAATTCCATGCTGATGATTTGTGCAAATTTTTTCTTCCTTGTCACAAGGATAATACAATATTTGTTTTTGTAATTAAAGATGGAGTCTGCCTGTTCTATCCCCTCTTTAATTGCCTCCAATGAATAAGCATTTTATTCTGGGCAGCAAATCTGTGTTTAATAGAATATGTTTTGCTGAAATATATCTTCTCTCTGCTTCTACAGTTAAATCTTATTTAGAAGTATAAGGTTCCATCCAGCATTTGTACAACCTTTACCATCTGTCTGACAAAACATAGTTTTAAATAAAATATATAGTTGGAATAGGCCTACTATTTGTCAAAAAGATTGTCTCATATTAATAAGGATGTGATTATCTGTGTCAAATCTGTATAATTGTTATATTTTGTCCCTGCAAAAATACAGGGAAATGTTTTAATTAAGAAATGCTATTGTAAATTGCAATCAGCTTGCTCTTTGGCTCACATACAGTGTCCCACCAAAATAGGTTTAAAAGCTGTGGTGCAAATCTGTGAAAAATTACATTCTGCATTTATTCTTTCAGTCAATTTCTTATTTCCATTGCGATCTACTTGATCTCTCTCAAAACTAGTGGCCAGTCAGAAAAAGGATCAAAAGCTGTACAATAAATCTGTGAAATTTGGACTTTCACTTTACCTCATATAATTCACGTTTTTAGATGTTTGGTGAAACTCTATACAATAGAAATATGCCCACTCAGTTGCTCAAAATGTAAGTCCCTGTCCATACATGCCTAATAGTTGTGGTACAAAATGATTATATTTTTCTGTCTTTCCTGTCTGAATCAAGACACTACTTTTTCATTTCCAGATGCAATATGCCAACTTAGTCACCCAGAAATTGTAGCCTCTCCAAAAGGCTTAATAGCTGTGGTGCAACTGCATGACATTTTTATGTTTCCAATTTAAAAAAAAAAAAACACAAATTTTTAATTTTCAGATGCAATATGCCCTCTCAAGTGCTCAGAAATGTTGGCCTTTTCAAAAAGGTTTAAAATGGAGAAAAAAATGACTGTAGCTGCTGACTTTTAATATAAGGACACTTACCTATCCAGGGATCCCGCAATGTCAGCACCCCAAGCTGATTGGTCCATCATCTTTGGGTGCAAGCGCCAGCATTTCAAGTAAGGGAAACCGGCAGTGAAGCCTTCAGGCTTCACTGCCAGTTTCCTTCTGCGTATGCGTGAGTTGCGCTGAGATTTCTGAATGGTCCCATTATCTTCTGGGTAAACGCAGGTCCCAGAATGCTGAGGGGGAAGGTGGCGGGCCGGACATTATGTAGATCACCGTGCGATAATCTTACCAAGAAGTGGGAGCGGGTATCTGTCAAATGCAAGTACCCGCTCCCCCCAAAAGGTGACAAATGTGGGAATGGAGGGTACGAACAAGCAGAGTTTCCCCTTTTGGGTGGAGCTCCACTTTAATAGCTGTGATGTAAATGTTTGAAGTTTTGGTTTCCAATTTAGAAAAAACACACATTTTTCATTTTCAGATGCAATATATCTGCTCAGCTGCTCTGAACATGTGACCTGGCCCAAAAGCCCAATAGCTGTGGTGCAAATATATAACATTTTTCCATCTTCAACTTCAGAAAAAAGACACTATTTTTTTTTTTTTTCAGATTCAGACTTTTTTCTCTCCCTCAAAATTGCAACCTATGGAATAACGACTTAATAGGTTTGCTTCTAATCAGTATAATTTTCAGTCTGCTGTCTTACAAAATTCAACACTATAGTATTACTTTTACATGAAATCTGCCTACTCTCTGAAAGTAGTGGACAATCAAAAATGCTCAAAAAACTGCTGAAAATATGTACAACTTTTCAGTCTTTAGTCTCAGATAAAAAGACACAGAGGGGAATAAAGGGTCATAGACAGCCTTTAGAATTTTGTTGGTCCTCTGCACCAAAATCATCCATGCTGAATGCTCATTCCTTAGCGTGCTTCCTACCTGACCATTGCGTCCATAAAACAAACAGGCACATGGCCAGGGAGTTTTGTAGAGGGGTGGGCAGAATCTGATGGGGTACTGGGACGCTAGTTCCATATTAGGTAGATCTTGAGGTGGACCTGATAAGAACTAGTCTCTCACTTCTCCATCAGGCTCTGCCCACCCAACAGATATTGCAGCCACAGAGACTAGTTCTATATCTGGTCTACCTAACCTGTGACTCATTTCCCAACTCTGGGCGTTGCCATGTTTGGTAATGACATTGCCAATATTACTTTGTTTACATTCAGTTTTCAGCCAGGGAATCTCCCAGCAACCATCTGAATGGGCTGGAAATAGAGCCACTTGTGACAGTTTCCCAGCATAGCCATGCCCCACTCAGTATACTGGCCTCTCTCTGTACACCAGCTCAGAGCTGGTCCTATTTACCTCCAGTTCCTTAATCAGTGAACTGATGGTAATTCTTTAAGAATCTGTCACAGTGACAAGTTCCTAAAGTGGCCATAAGTTATAACTACCTGAATTTATTGCATGCATCAGTACTGTTACCGAAACTGGTGCAAATGCTCGCTTGTATAATGCACTGGTAGTTTTAAAGGGAACCACTGCCAGAAAATTGTTGTAAATGCTTTAATAAATTCCACAGATTTTTATTTGTTTTGTTCAGATGAAATCTGCCTGCTCTTTCCATTGGAAAAAGGAGTACATACTGTACAGCAAATTGATTGTTTGGCATGTGGCTCTAAAAACCTGCTTAGTCTTTTCAACTTCAATTGGTAAAAATGTTTACTTAGTGTGCAGTGGGCCCGTGAAAAATATCTGGCTCTTGATTGTGACATATGCCTCATCTCTTCGTCATCTATAGCGAGTCTATACAACATTTATGGATGCTGTCTTTGAAATATCATACCCTGTTATTTCTTTTTTTAAAGATGACTTATTTCTCCCTGTTGCATCACTGCCCTGGGTCCCGATCAAATTGATTTTACACTCTCCAGCCTCTATGCCATGTTTTTGGCTGTTGTGTCTGCGGCGCTGTAATTTTTTAGTTCACCTTAACACCTGCCTCATGTCTGGAATGTGGGTTTCTGGTTTTGGTGTTTTGATTAACATTTTGGTTACCTTTGTACACGGTACAGTGTGGTATTGAAAAGTAGATCACAAGCTATGCTATATGACTTGTTTTGACAATTGTTGGCAATATGTATGAAGTTAATAGCTTTAATCTTTATTTATTTATTTTTTTAATTCTGAAGTAGATTTTAACTATATTGTCTCTGTTACTTTCAGCACTCAGTTATGATCTATCATTGCTACACAAAAAAACTACCTAATAAATACTTTTAATGAAGGGAAGTGTATCATATTGTATTGCTGCTGCTGTATGTAATTAAATTCATAATGTAATAGTAAACTTAATTAGTACGCATGCAATTTGGGTGATGCTACAATATGGTGTTGCTGATGCTGTCCCTGAGAATTTCCTTCCTGTAATAGCAAAAGGAATGGCCATTATTGATTTCTAAGGTTCTGCGCCCATTTCAGTCTGGTTAGGAATCAGTATGCAAACTGATATTAAGTTGTCAAACTTAACCAGTCACACGTAAAGGCCTGTTCTCATCAAATTGCTTACATTGCTTAATTACACTGTCATTTTAGTGTGATCCAATTGCAGCATCTGGATAGCAAGACTGGCTGAAATTTGAATTTTAATGTACAGTATCTCACAAAAGCGAGTACACCCCTCAGATTTTTGTAAATATTTGATTGTATCTTTTCATGTGACAACACTAAAGAAATTACACTTTGCTACAATGTAAAGTAGTGAGTGCACAGATTGTATAACTGTGTACATTTGCTGTCCCCTCAAAATAACTCAACACACAGCCATTAATGTCTAAACTGCTAGCAACAAAAGTGAGTACACCCCTAAGTGAAAATGTCCAAATTGGGCAAAATGTGTCAATACTTTGTGTGGCCACCATTATTTTCCAGCCCTACCTTTACCCTCTTGGGCATGGAGTTCACCAGAGCTTCACAGGTTGCCACTCGAGTCCTCTTCCACTCCTCCATGACGACATCCCAGAGCTGGTGGATGTTAGAGACCTTGCGCTCCTCCACCTTTCTTTTGAGGATGCCCCACAGATGCTCAATAGGGTTTAGGTCTGGAGACATGCTTGGCCAGTCCATCACTTTCCCCCTTAGGTTCTTTAGCAAGGCAGTGGTTATCTTGGAGGTGTGTTTGGGGTTGTTATCATGTTGGAATACTGCCCTGCGGCCCAGTCTTCGAAGGGAGGGGATCATGCTCTGCTTCAGTATGTCCTAGTACATGTTGACATTCATGGTTCCCTCAATGAACTGTAGCACTCATGCAGCCCCAGACCATGACACTCCCACCACCATGCTTGACTGTAGGCAAGACACACTTGTCTTTGTACTCCTCACCTGGTTGCTGCCACCCATGCTTGACACCATCTTAACCAAATAAATTTATCTTGGTCTCATCAGACCACAGATCACGGTTCCAGTATTCCATGTCCTTAGTCTGCTTGTCTTCAGCAAACTGTTTGCGGACTTTCTTGAGCATCATCTTTAGAAGAGGATTCCTTTTGGGATGACAGCCATGTAGACTAATTTGATGCACTTTGCGACGTATGGTCTGAGCACTGACAGGCGGACCCCCACCCCTTCAACCTCTGCAGCAATGCTGGCAGCACTCACACGTCTATTTCCCATAGACAACCTCTGTATTTGACGCTGAGCATGTGCACTCAACTTCTTTTGTCGACCATGGCGAGGCCTGTTCTGAGTGGAACCTGTCCTGTTAAACCGCTGTATGGTCTTGGCCACCGTGCTTCAGCACAGTTTCAGGCTCTTGGCAATCTTCTTATAGTGTAGACCATATTTATGTAGAGCAACAATTCTTATTTTCAGATCCTCAGAGAGTTCCTTGCCATCAGGTGCCATGTTGAACTTCCGGTGACCAGTATGAGAGAGTGAGAGTGATAACACCAAATTTAACACACCTGCTCCACATTCACACCTGAGACCTTGTAACACTAACGAGTCACATGACACCGTGGAGGGAACATTGCTAACTGGGCCCAATTTGGACATTTTTGCTTAGAGATGTATTCACTTTTGTTGCCAGTGGGTTAGACACTAATGGCTGTGTGTTGACTTATTTTGAGGGGACAACACATTTACACTGTTATACAAGCTGTACACTCACTACTTTACATTGTAGCAAAGTGTCATTTCTTCAGTGTTGTCACATGAAAAAATATAATAAAATATTTACAAAAATGTGAGGGGTGTACTCACTTTTGTGAGATACTGTACCTCAATTAGTTAATTTCGGAGCTATGCAACGTATCACATAAAGTGAATGAATGAATTTCACTATTACTAACATTATCAGTGCATGGATATTCCAATTCCATCCAGGATAGAATAAAGCTGATTTCAGGTAATAAATTTGTCTCCAATAGGTCCTCTAGTTTTAAGCAGTACCTCAAATCACTTGATTAGATCCATGGACAAGTTAGAGTCCATCTTAGAGCTTATTTTGACTGCTTCCTTCCATGCTGATCTATGGCATTCAATCCATGTTTTTAAACACTTTATTATTTATATCAACTTCTGTTAAATAGTTAAATCTACATATATATCTAATACCATTGGAGGAAAGACGGGATCATCTCTCAAAGATTCTCAGAGATCAAAGTTAATAGCACTACCACATCTCTCCACAATCATATATTATAGAATATAAGAGACTAAATATAAATGTTGGTTTAAAAAGATATTTTTAATCACCACAAGACCAGACACTTTCACCCTCTTCCTGCCCAGGCCATGTTTCAGCTTTCAGTGTTTTGAATACCAATCACTCCGTTGCACAACACTGAACCCAAGTGAAAATTATATAATTTTTTTAGACCAAGCTTTCTTTTGGTGGTATTTGCTTGTGACTGGGTTTTTTTAATGTTTTTTTCCTATGTAAGTGAAAAAAACCACACTTTTTGAGAAAAAAAATACACATTTTTCTTTCAGTGTATAGCATTTAGTTTGTGTGAAAGTAACATAGTCTACAAACTTTGGTATATATATTTGAAAATTGATCAATCCTGGTGTAATGACTGCCTATCTCATTTATTTAGGCTCTAAAATGCCAGGGCAATACAAATATCCTCGAAATGACCAATTTTTGGAACGTAGACAGTCCAAGGTATTTAGTAAGAGGCATCGTGAGTTTTCTGAAGTTCTATTACTTGCTGCAATTTTTTTAGAAAATGATGTACGTAAAATTTCCACAAAGCTGTAACTATAACAAGTTATTTCTCATACACATCATAGACATACTTATAATTACACCCTAAAATACATTCTGCTATGTTTCCTGAGTATGGGGAATACCACATGGGTAAGA
The DNA here is from genome assembly GCA_018402905.1 of Glandirana rugosa. Classification (NCBI taxonomy): domain Eukaryota; kingdom Metazoa; phylum Chordata; class Amphibia; order Anura; family Ranidae; genus Glandirana; species Glandirana rugosa. The sequence continues at coordinate 301,619 of BLSH010243217.1, forward strand.
CTTTTTCACAGTCCAGATGCATAGGGGGCACAAAAATCCAAGGAGCACCTTTGAGCTTTCAAGGAGCATAAATTACACATAAATTATGCATCTAATTTCCTGTTTACCTATAACATTTTTGAAGGCCCTGGGGTACAAATATAGTGGAAACATTCACAAAATGACCCAATTTATGTAAGCAAGCACTCCAAGGTATTTTCTAAAAGTCATAGTGAGTCTTTTGAAAATGCAATTTTTTTCCACAAGTTTTCCACAATGCTGGCGAAAAAAATTAAAATTATTTTTACATGAAGTTGTCAATTAATAATATATTTCTAACACACATCACTGAATTATAACACACAACACATTCTCTTACTCCTCCTGAATATGGCAATGCCACATGTATGAGACTTTTTCACAGGCTAACCACAAACAAGGACCCAAAATCTACGGGGCACCTTCAGATGTTCTAGTGGCATAAATTACCCATGCAATTTTTTGACTACCTATCACACTTTTGGAGGCCCTGGAGCACCAGGACAGTGGAAACATTCACAAAATTACCATATTTGGAAAGCAAACACCCCAAGGTGTTTTCTAAGAGGCATGGCGAGTCTTTAGAAGACTTCATTATTTGCCAAAGGTTTTTGGAAAATGCAGAAAGATTCTGGTGGGCACATGCAAAAAACTGGATATAGGTCTAGGGAGAAGGACAATAGCAGGTAAAGAATAAAAAGCATTGTAAGACTGTCATAACTATCAACATAGCATGACAGATCTGTCATTACAACATAAGTCACTCTTACAACAATTGACAATAATTTGCTTGAAAGCAGATTTTAACCTCTTGACACAATGAGGTGTGGCCAGGTAAACTATGATTACAGTTTTTGTAATCGTAGGCTGTCACTGTGCTCTTGCTGGGCTTCTAATGTGTCCCTGCACCCTTTAAGGAGGAGTCGGCTGCCACTAGGCATATCTGCCCTTAATTTATTGATTGCTATATATACTCCAGCATTGAGGTTCTCATAGTTTAGAGTTAGGACTTTACTATACAAAGAGACCTTGACAGGGCAATGTGGCTTCCACATATATTTGCAATTGCACTAAATTGCAATTGCACTTCTCCTCCTTCTTCTCAAGGAGAAGTTTGTTTGGGACGAAGCGCACAGGGTACGCAACGTGCTGACATCACCACCTGTGATTGCATCCCATAAGGCGGGCGTTTCTACACCAGCCGGTGATACTGTTTTATGCTTGGAGCGCTGACACAATTTTAACTGCAAGTTACTACTTTTAATAAATTCTTTTGTATGCAGAGTTACACTATGTGAGTCTGTTTCCTTTTTCTGAGAGGTAATGCCTATATAGCATAGGAGACATCGGAGGACCTAAAAGCTCATGCTGTTCATACCTTGGTTGGGTTAAAGAGCCACTGGCGTTAATGACCTCCTATAATCTAGAGGTTCATCCTTTCTGGTAAGGGGACACCTTTTCCAAAGGTGGTGGAATCACTGGTGCGATTAAACATTACAGAGTGTTGAACTTACACTGTGGTGACCTGGGACTGTGTGGAAATTCGTATTTATGAACTACTATCTACCTCATGTTATATGGACTTTTAATATACTTTTTCATACCCTCAAGTTGGTCTTTGAGGGGTAGCGCAGCCTTCTAATATAATATAATGTTTAAATATTTGTTTGCAATTTTGTGGTTTTGCTTGAATGCACATAGTTTATTTCACTATGCATTTCATAAGTACTTGCACATATCATTTTTTTTTGTTTGCACTTATGTAGTGGATTATAGGGTGTGTGCACCATCAATATTTTTATTTATTTTGGCTACTAATTGTGGGAACACAATAGATGGTTGCAGCAACCTGTTATTATTATTGATGTTGATTTTACTGCACATGTATTGTTGTATCACATAGAAGGTAGCACTTGGAGGGACATCTACCATTTAGTCTATTCATTTGAAATGGCACCAAAATGCGGTGCTGTTTAATTGTAATTGGTGCGTGATTTATTGTGCAGAAATCTCTCATCATGCAAAAGTTGTAGAAGCTTGTCGCCCAAAAAGGAGCAAGAGCTACTTTTGTGTGACAAGCTTCGTGCAATATAGTTTGCCATGATTGCAGCATGATAAACCAGGGTAGAACAGTACCGCGTTTTGGTGCCATTTAAAATGAAAGGCACACAAACATGCGTACTGTGTTTTGTCAGCATTGTAGTCCAATTTGGAATTTGTCCATGATCTCAAATCGCTAGGTATGAATGTGGCTTAAGTGGTTAGCACTTCCACCTAGCAGCACTAGGGTGGTTGGTTTGGATTCCAACCACGGCATTGCGTTTTTCATGTTCTCCCTGTGCCTGCGTGGGTTTCCTCCCACACTAAGTGGATATAATGGTAGGTTAGTTGGCTCCTGTCCAAAATTACCCTAGTTTGCATGAATGTGAGTTAGGGACCTTAGTTTGTGAGCTCCTTAACCACTTGCTGACTGTATAACTTAAATGTATGGTGGCACTGCTGCACCAAATCATGTACCTAGTACATGATCTGACACTTCCCTGCTAGGGGCATGCATGTGCGCCACCGGTGGCCCACTCCCACTGTGATTATACACAGTGGGAGCTGATCTGCGGGTACCGTGGACTCAATGTCCACTGGCACCCAGTACAGAAACAGAACACCGGTCTGCCTATGTAAATAAGGCAGATCACCATTCTGTCAGTAGGGAAGGCATGGATCCTGTGTTCCTGCAAAGCAGAGACATGGATCCATGCCCTCTCCTAGTAAAAGCACCTCCGACACATGCCCCTGATGTTAACCTCCTCCCACGCAGTGTCATTGGTACAGTGACAGTGCATATTTACCACCAAAAGGAAGCTCTATTTGATGGAAAAAATTGCATAAATTGTATTTGGTACAGTGTTGCACAACCACGCAATTGTCAGTTAAAGTATCTTCTGGAGGTCAAGTGGTTAAGTGCAGGCATCAATGTAAATGTTTAATACATATACTGTATCTAAAAAGTTTTGTGTAAATTGACCATTCTATATAAGTACCTGAAGAAAAATGCTCCAACATGGAGGCTCCCACAGGTTAGAGTTGTGTTCATGATCGCGTAGACTCAGAGGAGGTGGGTTAAATGACACTGGCTGCCATACATCCCACAAGACTGACAACACCTATTGTCTGAAAGGATTTATTTTGGGGTACGACAGTAAAAGTAGCTTTTTTTATCTTAAATAATACCTACCTCTGAGTTTTTTTTTTTCATATAAAAAAAAAACTTAAGTCCTTCTTGAAAAAAACAGTGATGGTGCAGATGAAAATCCAAAGGCTGTGAACATACACTGTGATTAAGCTATGCAGGGCAACAATAGAAATATATATACATAATTTATTTTATTTATTTCAGGTACTTATATAGCGCCACCAATTTACGCAGCGCTTTACATATACATTGTACATTCACATCAGTCCCTACCCTCAAGGAGCTTACAATCTAAGGTACATAATTGAGGCCCTTGGAAATGAATTTGCTATGGAATCCACTTAATATCACAGAAGATATTTATCGGGTGGTACAGTCCAAGGGCTAATCAGGTAATCAACTTGCACTTAGTTTTTGTCTTCTTTTCTTTTTAGCAGGGGCGCCATCTTCTCAATGCATTTCACACCTTCCCATTCTTACATCTTCATTTGGAATGAAGTGACTGGTTTCAGCTGAAATAAGTGCAGATTTTAATCTTCATTCTTTATGCCAATTATCCTGTCTGAATGTTTCCTGTGAGGTGATTATTTCTCCCATTCCTCCTTGCTCTGGGATTTCCTGATGATCTGCTCTCTGTTCATGTAGCTGGGGATTTTATCTGTCTGCCATGTCTAGCATTCCAGTCCTGAAATTCCCCCCTTTTATTCTATCTCAAAGTGCTGACTGCCTCTGTCTTATCTCCTCTGTAATGTACCTTGTCACCAAAGCTTGGATGTGCAGAATTTATCACAGCCATTGTAAAAGCCTAGTTCAGCATGGTCTCCGTCACTGGATGTGCTGATGCTAAACCGATGATAAGAAAACAATACAGAAAGCCATTTTAAAGTGGGCTAAACAAAAGAAAACGAGTGTGCTTTTTTAAATGGAACAAAAGAGCACAAGAGCAAAAGCAATCTACTGAAGTAAATATATTGTATCTTGTTAAGCAAACCTGATATTTTTCAAGCTGCTTACTCTTTTCTAGCAAAGAACATAAAAATATCTACTACTTACAAATATTCCAATATGGTTTTTGCTGAAATGCTTCAACGTGACAGATACTGCAGAGGTTTTAAAAGAAAATTGTGGTCATCAATGCAGTAGCTGTGTTTTTAAAAACCCATTTAACCACCTCAGGACCGCCCACCGTCAAATGACGGCGGAGCGGTCCTGCTCTCCCAGCGGGTGGACGTCATATGACGTCCTCCCTTTAAGCCGGGATTGCGCGCGATGCCAGGACTCCACCAATTTACCCAAAAATTTTTGTGTCGATGACGTAACTACTGGTGTTAAAAGAAAATTTTGGAGACGTCATAGACAGTGCAACTTCGTAAAGTCGTTTTTGGTATAACCTTATAAACATTCATCATCTATAAAAATACAAGAAACGATCTTTTCTCATTCGTCGAACTTTTTATAGTCCAAACGAATTGTTCTATGTTATATAAATGAAGTCATCTAACGAAAACGAGAACACGAGAAAACAAGGTAAATTTTTTCGTGTGAGCAAAAGAAAACAA
>BLSH010243217.1:308386-322811 GCA_018402905.1 Glandirana rugosa
ATTCTACTTTCCTGGCTTGTTAGGGTCTCAAGAAATGAGATAGGCTGTCAGTATATCAGGTGTGATCAGATCTGATCAATTTTCAATGATTGGCACCATAGCTTGTAGACTCTATAACTTTCACAAGGACCAAATAATATCCACTAATTTGGGTTATTTTTACCAAAGATAGGTAGCAGTATACATTTTGGCCAAAATTTACAAAGAAAAATTACTAATTTGCAAAATTTTATGACCGAAACAAAGAAAAAGGCATTTTTTCAAAAAAATTTCAATCTTTTTTTATTTATAGCACAAAAAATAAAACCCCCCCTAGTGATTAAATACCACCAAAAGAAAGCTCTATTTGTGTGAAAAAAAGGACGCAATTTTCATATGGGTACCGTGTTGCATGACTGAGTAATTGTCATTCAAAGTGTGATAGTGCTGAAAGCTGAAAAATGGCCTGGACAGGAAGGGGGTTTTCGTGCCAGGTACTGTTGTGGTTAAAAAGCAAAGAAAAAAATGTAAACAGTGAGATGCGCTAAACCAAAGCTTGGCACTCCCCTCTCAATGCCTACCGAAACAGACAGTTGCACACTGCAGGGGAAACCCCAGAACTGGTGGGTTTCAGGAACATTTTGACAGTTGAAGCCAAATTGAAAAATGTATGTATTTATTATACAAGCATGTAATTACCTACATGCATGGAGAGCAACACAAATACATACTGTTGGTTTCAAAAGAATTGCTCTAACTGGCTAGGACAACTAATACAATTTATATGTTTTCCAATGGGTGGGACCTTATCTATCTTAAGTTTCTTTGAAGTCAAATCTTGATTGAAATGCGGAATACTTGTTCACATAGGCTTGTCACTTCCAGCGTCTGTTTGAGGAAAGGGCAGAGATAACATTCTTCACAGCTGGGATTTGAACACAACAGCTGTTCCACAACATGACTTCTAACAACATTTTCATTCAATATATCAGCTTAATCAGAAATAAATGTTTGATGAATAAAATGGCTATTACATTTACACGATCAACACTAAAACAGAGCATTTTAGCATATGGCTAGTGTGAACAGGCCCTGAAAGAAAACTGTAAGTGCATCAATGTACTGTACAGGCGGTCCCCTAGTTACCAACATCCGACTTACAAACGACTCCTACTTAAAAACAGAGGGAGACAACAGGAAGTGAGAGGAAGTCTCCCCCTAGGAAGGGAAATTCACTCCTGTAAGAGTTAATATGGGAAAAAGGTGTCTCCATTGAAGCTTTATCACCAAGGTTTGTTTCCACAACAACCCAAATTTTTCAAAATCCAATTATCATTGGGACAGGAAGTGAGGTGAAATCTTCTGAACAGAAACAAAGACAGCAAAACAAACATTACAGGGGTGTTACCCCTTCCCTATGCTATCCAAAAAGCTTAAAAATATTTTTTTTTGGCTGAAGCTACACTAAAAAAATGTACCTGTTCCAACTTACAAACAAATTCAACTTAAGAACAAACCTACAGTCCCTATCTTGTTTGTAACCCGGGGACCACCTGTACTTGTATTTAAGTGCACCAGCAGCTGATCAGTTATGGTACCCTGCTTTGGGATTCCAAACTCCAGGTTGCATGTACATGCATCACACCATAGTAGAAGAAATACAACATATAGCTAATATCATGTAAGTGTAAAATTTCTTCACTATTACGTATGTTGTATAACATCAAACCTGTGAAAAAGTGCAGAAAATTTGGATTACATTTGAAGGTGGCCAAATGCAGGGTAATTCCTACAACACAACCCCTGTCTTAGAGTGACAATTCTTACTCACTGCGGTGTATCTATAGAGAATAACTTAAAACCGCCTCCCCAAAAATTTTGAGCCCTACACACGCGTATATTAACACACTTATTGGGGGCAGCTGCATATGAAAATATTGATTGTAAAGTTATCCATAGTGTTAGATTTTCATACCTCTGTGAAAGATTTTTCGCAACCAGAATTCAATCTCTCTCAACATTCTTTGATAAATGGCAATGGTGGTCACAAGCATTTTCAACTTTAGGATCTTGATATATAGGACCTGTGCTTATACATTTATGTACATTCAGTACTAAGGTGTCCATTTATGAAGCAGTGGAAAAAATCCACTGCTCCATTCTCCGGCATTCACAGAGGAGATTGTTCTCCTCTGTGTGCCAGTTTATGAACGAAGCAATCTACAAATGGTTCAAACATTGGAGAACGCCCCCTGATACTGGAATCTCGTGAGATCTAACGAGATTATGGTACCACAAATTCACAGAAACTCAGAGATGTTGGTTTATTAAGCAGTGATAAATTATTACTGCTCAGTAACGGACATTCTCGGAGGAGACTGCCCACCTCATTAATAAAATTATTAGTCCCCCTACACGATATATGTATATATAAACACACACACACACATTATATGTACACATATACTCACATAAATGATATATACATATATATGAGCTGAGCTGGTGAATCAGGGAGGGTGAATTCTGACCCAGATCGCCAGTGAAATGCGGAGATCGCAGCTTCATAAACTGGCCGTTTCTGTGTCAGTGAATGACAGCTTCTCCATGTGCAGAGATAATTGGGAGAGAACAGGTTCTCCCCCGATTATCTCTGCTTCATAAACCGAAAATGAACTGTGATCAGTGGTGATCCTTGGGATCACCGCTGATCACAGTTTCATAAATGGACCCCTATGTCCTTATCGGTTTAGTGGTACTGTCTGCTGTCTTTTGTTTTGCTGATTTGTTTGTTTACTTTATTTTAATAGATTTGTCTGTTATCTCTGTCATACTATGAAAAGTTGTATGGTAATGGAGGCCTTGACAAACCCAATGTGATGTCTTATGTCTATTAAGGTTTGACTTGGTATGATCTTGTATTTCTGCCTTAGTTCCATTGCCCGTTCTCCTCAATCATTATCTTTTATGTTTCTGTTTGATGTATTCTGTCTAAGCATCAAAACTATTTGAAAGAAAAATATTGATTGTGCTACACACATAACATATCACCACAAACATCAAAATGGGAGCATTAATTCTAGGGCCATTAATTCTGGTTAACTCAAAACTAATGACTTGTAAGAGCTTTTATAGCACCTCCTAAGAAAAATTTTGGGTACCAAAGTTTGGTGCAGGTTTCATGGGCATGGACAATTTTAAGATTTGACGTGTTGCGCATGTAGTCACTCGGCACAATTAGTGCTTGACAAATGCATAACATAAAAAATTGAAACTACCACCATTATATTCTCCAGGTTTTCTGCTTTCAGAAAATATATACCATTTGTGGTATTTAACTAATTTTTAACATATGTACAAAAAAACCCAACAAAATGATTCGGGCAGTGAAAGGGTTAAGCTGTATGTGATGTCATGGATAGTATAATTTTCATGGACAAGGTCAGGGAAACGGTATTGTAGCCTTTTTTAACTTTTACATTTAGCTTGGCTTAAATACAACAGCAGCACCCCAATCTGATTTAAAACTTTTTAGGTAGTTACAGATTGGTTTCCTTTTAAAATGATAAGTCCAAAATGGTTTAAACATGTGTGGTATTCTTTTTTTTTTTCACAGTACCACAATGCATTGTCTTAAAATTCTTTATCAATACAGAGTCCAAAAAAAGCTTCAAAACCACTACTCCACATGCATCAAATGCCCTTCCATTATAAGTATAACAAACATGTACTTACACATACTTACCTGCTCTGTTGCATTAGTTTTGCACAAAGTGGCCCAGATCCTCCTCTTCTCGGGTCCCTCGCCCTCCTGCTGAGTGCCCCCACAGCAAGCAGCTTGCTATGGAGGCACCCAAGTCAAGCCGCTGCTCTTTGTGTCCATTCAGACACTGAGCCGCAGTTTGGCCCCACTCCTTCTCTCTTCTCATTGGATCACTACTGCTGTGTCTCAGTCAATAAGGAGGGAGAGTCACAGACAGCCGAGGCTCTAGTGCAACATAGATGGATTGAGGTGGGGCTCAGGTAAGTATTAGGGGGGCTGAGGAGGACTGCTACACACTGAAGTTTTTTTTTTATCTTAATGCATAGAATGCATAAGGATACAAAAAAAACCTTCTTCCTTTAGAACCAGGGCAGGCAGGGCATTATGGGTCCTTTAAAATCTGGCACACTCTAAATTCACTGAGGCCGCAAACCTCAAACCCCCAAATTCACCACAAATCCACCATGTGCTGAATACGAGCCTCATCCTCGCTTAGGAGCAAATAATCCTGACCTACCTCACTTTAATTTTTATACAACATAATGTTTTAATCACCATATGAGTTGTAGGTTTTGCAAAAAGCACAGTATTTATTGATCTTTTTTCTTCCGTGCTAAAAAAAAATGTGTTCCTATGCTGGGTACAAAATTCTTGTTCTGTAAACTCATTTATTGCCAAACATTGCTGCTCCTTTAATTCATTAGCATTACGTAAGAATTGGATTCATGACAGAAAGCCCACACTAGGGTGTAGCCACTTCTTCTTTACAATTTGTGTCCAAAGAAAAACAACAGCCCCTTTCTTTAAATTTTAATTTTTAATAAAAAAAATTGTCTTCCCAAAAGCTTTCCAAAAATTGCTAGCAAAAAGGAATACACTCTCAAAAAAGTTAAAAAGCAAGAAAGCACAAACATGGTAAAAGAATAGTTCTTAGAGAAACAAAGTTGTATTCATCTTCACTGTTCTGGTATCGTGAACCTTTTGCTGCACAAAACAAACAAACATTTCCTTTTATAACAAGACAAAGCGCTTGAATACCAAACTGGGCAAATCATTTAAGAAAACAAACTTTCACATATAAGGGCTTTTGCCACACATGACTTATTCTGATGACAAGGAGCTTGGCCGCAGAGTGCTGAAAGCTTATTAATATTGTACAAAAAGACTTTTGTTTAACGTTTAGCAGACAACATGGGAGTTGTAATGAACAGGGAGCTTAGCGAAGTCCATATTTGCAGTAATTCTTTTGTAATATTTTGCTGTTGGAGAAATTATAAAAGTATAATAATAGCAATTTAAAATTTTATTATGACAATTAAGTGGATTCTAACACTATTTAAACATAGTGCTTAAAGGAATGCTATCACCATCTTAAAGTTTGCAGATAAAAGCACAGCATTTTTTGTTGTTTGCATAATTTTTTTATTAACTTCCAATATTCCTCTGAACTTTTTAGGGATTTGACACTCAGGGAATGTCTAATTGCTCCCTGTGCTGGCCAAATCACTATGTGTTATTATTATAATACAGGATTTATATAGTGCCAACAGTTTGAGGGTAGACAGTACAGTTACAAAACAACAGGAGCAATCAGCGGGCCCTGCTTATTAGAATTACAATGTAGGAGGTAGGTTGCATACCTCTCGACTTTTTGAGATGGGAGTGAGGGACACCTATTAGCAAAAGTATGTAGGCATAGGACACCCCCCCCCCTCCCCAAGCCATGCCCACTTAAAGGAGAACTGTGTGTTGGGGTACCCTTTTCATAGGTCAGATAGACTGATAGCCCTGCCCGGGTTGGTCCTCGTCTCAGCGAGCTCGGAGATCGATTCGGTTGAACAGAACACAAGACAGGCAGTGGTGTTGTTCAGAAAAGATCTGATAAGTGCTTTTATTTTCTCCGTTTATATAGTTTATTTCTGCTAATCAGAAATACATAAGATGAAACATTTCTCATAACAAATGCAATGAAGACCATAACAGGAATGATAGTCAAAATACATGACGAGAATGGACCTTGGCTAGCAGATAAATAAGCGTCATTTCGGGGAAATAACATGTTTTGCTCAAACTTACTTATCTGGTGAGAAATGTGTGTGAGAACTTCTATACAAAACTTTTAACTAGTTTAAAATGACTGCTGTAAAACAAAATGGAACTGAACAGGTATAGAAAATTACTTCATATTATTTCACTATGCAAAACAAAAATGATTGGCTAAACCCACAAGTGATTTTTTCACCACTACTATTCTTTTATATTAGATTTTGGAATTTATAAATGCAGCAATTTAGAAAAGGATGAAAGGTCTAGCACTCTAAAACATGGTTTGATAGATAAGTAGTGCATTTTATATACAAGTATAGAGATCCGACCAAAATGAGGGACAAATGAGGATGCAAGAAGCACAGAGGGACTTTGTTCTAAATGAGGGACAATCCCTTGAAATCAAGGACAGTTGGGAACTATGAGCTTGGGGGGTAGGGGAGACGGGAGAGGAGCGAAGAAGAATGGCTTGCCTTGAATGACTTGATACTTGAATGACAACTCTGAGCCTGCTGGGGCATTTTGTTTCCTAGAAAATGTATTATAAGTCAGTATGTGTACAAGATTGTCCTTTAGTATGTATGTCTCTTCTCCTCCATGGTAGTGTTAGTAGGAAGTAGTTACATATGGTAGCAGATCATGTTAAAAGTTTATTTTGAACCAAATGAAATGTGTTTTAAATGCAACTATCTGATTGATAGCACCACGTGTGGAATACTATACCTTGATGTGGCATATACTGTATGAAGGGGTTGCTATAGGTTAGGAGATTAAAAGAAAAATATGGGATTTATAAAAAAAACAAAAAACTTTTTACCCAGCCACTTCTGCAGTGAGAACTGAGCAAACAAACACCACTGATCGCTCAGTTCTCCTCTCTGCTCTGAGCAGAGAGCTGTAGTCACATGGCTCTCTGCTCTGCCCCTCCAGTGCTCACTGGAGTACTGGGCTGGGGGGGGGCAGTTGGCTCAGTCTCCCGGCAGTGCAGCTGTTGCTCTAGGAATCTTTTCCCAGCCTGGATCAGCTGAAAATGGGTCACTTATGTGATCCATAGCAGAAGTATGGCTGAAAATACTTGGGTCATACTTCTCCTTTAATTCAAAGATGGATGTGTGCTTGCTTAGCTCATTGCCTGGAGCCCCACTTTCATTTTGTGTTACTTTGGCAACAAACAAAAAATCATGATCAGTATTTGTCAGCCAACAATAGCAGTTACCTTAAAAATATATATATATATTTTGTTGAGGCTGGTACATTTTTAAGAAGAAAAAATGTTGGTGATGGATTCTACGTTGTGTAGGACAATCAGAAAACTACACTGAATCTTCTAACACTGTCCTTAAAACTTTCACTTTTGCTGCATAACTCTGACTCTTGGTCACCAACAGACTCCGCAGTGATAATTCCAAAGGCATGCTAGCCCCTATATTGCAATGGATGTGTCAGTAGCCTACTGAGAAGAAGAGACAAGACTTGGTGAGAGCTTGTAGTGAACACTGCTACTTGGTAAATACACTATGACAGTTTATGGTACTATTTCAAAAGAAGACCTCTGCCCATGCCGCATCCAAAACTCTAACAGAAAAAAAGGAGTTTGCACTCACCCTGCTTGTACTAGACTTTAATGGCATCGCATGAGATGGAAACAGATTCCATAAAAAATATAAATTTTAGTTACATAGTTTTTAAATTCAAAGATTGTAAAGTACATGACAATATAAAAGCATCAAAAACATGCCTTAATATGATACAAATGGTCAACTAGCACCTTCTAATACACTTATTTGACAAAGCAATAAGCTTGAGGTATATAGGTTGTTCGATCATCCAAAGGTCAATTTGTTTCACGAATTGCGTAGCTTCTTCACGACCCATTAGTTAGAGATCATATTCTGCTAATTATAACAAGTACATATCACCGTTTACATTTTTATTTTTTAATAATAAATATAATTTCAATAATATTCTATTAATTCAATACTCATTCAAAATGTGTCTTATTGAATTTACAGCAGCATATTGCGGAACATCAAAGGCATCAATGGTCTGTGGGGCGGACAGCTCCTTCATAAGCAACTTAACTGGTATATAGGCCAAGAAGAGCGCAAACAGCTCTATTGAAGATAACATGAATATATCACCCCTCATATTTTTGTAAATATTTTATTATAACTTTTCATGTGACAACACTGAAGAAATGACACTTTGCTACAATGTAAAGTAGTGAGTACACAGCTTGTATAACATTGTAAATTAGCTGTCCCCTCAAAATAACTCAACACACAGCCATTAATGTCTAAACAGCTAGCAACAAAAGTGAGTACACCCCTAAGTGAAAATGTCTAAATTGGGCCCAATGTGTCAATATTTTGTGTGGCCACCATTATTTTCCAGCCCTGCCTTAACCCTCTTGGGCATGGAGTTCACCAGAGCTAGCAACAAAAGTGAGTACACCCCTAATTGAAAATGTACAAATTGGGCCCAATTAGCAATTTTCCCTCCACTGTGTCATGTGAATGATTAGTATTACAAGGTCTCAGCTGTGAATGGGGAGCAGATGTGTTAAATTTGGTGTTATCGCTCTCACTCTCTCATACTGGTCACTGGAAGTTCAACATGGCACCTCATGGCAAAGAACTCTCTGAGGATCTGAAAAAAGAATTGTTGCTATACATGAAGATCACCTAGGCTATAAGAAGATTTCCAAGACCCTGAAACTGAGCTGCAGCACAGTGGCCAAGACCATACAGTAGTTTAACAGAACAGGTTCCACACAGAATGGGCCTCGCCATGGTCGACCAAAGAAGTTGAGTACATGTACTCAGCGTCATATTCAGAGGTTGTCTTTGGGAAATAGATGCATGAGTGCTGCCAGCATTGCTGCAGAGGTTTAAGGGGTGGGGGGTCAGCCTGTCAGTGCTCAGACCATACGCTGCACATTGCATCAAATTGGTCTGCATGACTGTCATCCCAAAAGGAAGCCTCTTCTAAAGATAATGCACAAGAAAGCCCGCAAACAGTTTGCTGAACACAAGCAGATTAAGGACATGGATTACTGGAACCATGTCCTATGGTCTGATGAAACCAAGATAAACGTATTTGGTTAAGATGGTGTCAAGTGTGTGGCAGCAACCAGGTGAGGAGCACAAAGACAAGTGTGTCTTGCCTACAGTAAAGCATGGTGGTGGGAGTGTCTGGGGAGCTACAGTTCATTGAGGGAACCATGAATGCCAGCATGTACTGTGACATACTGAAGCAGAGCATGATACCCTCCTTCAGAGACTGGGCCGCAGGGCAGTATTCCAACATGATAATAACCCCAAACACAACTCCAAGACAACCACTGCCTTACGAAAGAAGCTGAGGGGTAAAGGTGATGGCCTGGCCAAGTATGTCTCCAGACCTAAACCCTATTGAGCATCTGTGGGGCATCCTCAAATGAAAGGTGGAGGAGCGCAAGATCTCTAACATCCACCACCTATGTGATGTTGTCATGGAGGAGTGAAAGAGGACTCCAGTGGCAACCTTTGAAGCTCTGGTGAACTCCATGCCCAAGGGGCAGTGCTGGAAAATAATGGTGGCCACACAACATTTTGACACTTTGGGCCCAATGTGGACATTTTCACTTAGGGGTGTACTCACTTTTGTTGCCGGTAGTTTAGACGTTAATGGCTGTGTGTTGAGTTATTTTGAGGGAACAGCACATTTACACTGTTATACAAGCTGTACACTCACTACTTTACATTTTAGCAAAGTGTCATTTCTTCAGTGTTGTCACATGAAAAGGTATAATAAAATATTTACATAAATGTGAGGGGTGTACTCACTTTTGTGAGATAATGTGTATTATTAGGCCACAAATTCATGTATGCTTGTTATCTTCAATAGGGCAGTTTGGGTTCATCTTGGCCTATATACCGGTTGCTTATGAAGGAGCTGTAATCCCTGTGTCCACCACACAGACGTCCCTTTTTTCTATTAGTTTATGGTACTAGTAAGAAGTGACATGAATTCAAGACAGGCTGCTTAAGTAAACAATGCAAGTTGGTAAGGATGTGAAGATGATGAGTGAGGAGAAACAGAACTATTATAGAATGATTTGTTGGCAAACATCAAGGAGCTAAATAAGGCAAGTTTTTTATTTGCTAACCACCAAAATTGTTTGAATATGTGCATAATGCATATATGGTCATATCCTATTTCGGTGTCTCTAGTTATTTTTCCTTTCCCACCATCACCCTTGTTATACAGGCACAGTGCACTAGGCATTACAGTTAGGCTTCATGCACACAGGACTTTAAAAAAACAGCCAAAAAACGTCAGTAGCTTATCAGGGATGTTTTAAGCTTTTACCAGTGTTATATTACCACAGTTTTTTCATGTTTTTTCCCATTTTGTCCCGTTTTTAAAGGGCCAGCGTTTTTTTTTTTTTTTCCAATTGGTCTAAAACGTCCAAAAACGTTGGGGATTGATGTTTTTGAGCGTTTTTGGGCATTTTTGGACGTTTTTAAGTGTTTGAACGTTTTTACAGCTGAAAACAGTCCAAAAAAACCCTCAGCTCTTGGGGTTTGTTTACAGCTCAAAAACGTCACTGCTAAAAACAGTTGATAACAGGCTATGTGTGCATGAACACATAGGACAACATGATGGAGGGTTTATTGACTGTAGAAAAAAACATCTGCAGCTGAAAACAGCTGCTGAAAAACAGTCAAAAAACTTCCTGTGTGCATGAGGCCTTAAAGTATATTTAAAGCCAAACATTTTTTTTTGTGTTAGATAAAATTGTAAGAGTTCAGAACCCCTATCAAGTTTTTATTTGCTGTCTGTCCCTGCTGGGAATATTTACCCTCTCTATCTGTCCTTATGACTTTTGGTACTTTGACAAAAAGTAAGAAAATCAAAAAATTGTAATTTTCAGCAGGACAGTAGGTGAAGGTGAACCTTTCAATGGGTGTGCTTGCTTCCGTGACAGTGGTCTAAGTGCATTTTCCTCATTTTGGAGAGATCACCCCTTTTAGTCCTCTGTGTTGAGGACACTGAAAAAAAAATCCCCCAATGGGACACAAAAAAACTAGTTATAGGTAAACTCTAATCGGAACTTGGCAAAAGATTTTCTTAGTGTAATATATTTTATGCCTTTCTTTAATAGTTATTTGAAAATTGAAGAAACCTTCAAAAGCAAAACACCAAAAAATCCATTATTTACTTATTTCTATAGAAGCAAAGAAAATCGTTTACAACAAAAAATGTTTCCTGCAAAATGTTAATGACAAGTTGAATTCACTGATTATATAATTATTAGGGCTCCAATTTTATTTAATTATTAACTCCTGCGTAATAATATGATTGGCAACATATTTTACCAACACTAGCTGAGCATTCATACTGCAAAGGATTGGAAAGAAGTAAATTGTAGCATCTCATCTGGATCCTTGCCAAATATCTACAGGGCATTAGCAACAAACTGGTGAAGCTCATTAAACCGGGGAGAGAGAGAAAGGAACCTATAACCATTAAAAGTCCATTAAGCAGCATGTCATCTTGTGGAACTAAATAGCCCAGAGTAATCAAAAGCATATGAACCCCAGCTGGGTTACCTAGTGAATTGTTTCGATTTAGGGGAAAATCTGTCAGGAATGAAGGTTGTTGGGTTTGCGCAGCCTTTTTCTTTTTCAGTATATGGTTCCTTGTCCCATTATAATTAAAGTGATTGATGCTACATGTAGACAAAGGTGAGGAGTGACCAAAATAGCCAGCACATCTGCTCATTGCAAGCAGCAAATAAAATGCAACCGTAGCAGCTAGGAACGTAAGGTTATCCTGCCACAATCAATTAAGCATGGCAGACACAATACTTTCTCATCAACTTGTGCGGGGGATATCCATCATTTTTTTCTCTTTTCCTGCAAAGCAGATAACCTATTGTGCAAACTGTTTATAGCCTCATAGTAAGAAGCCTTGCCTCTTAAATATTAATTTACAGTGGCTTTAAATTATGTATGGGGTGCATGAGTACATTGATTCCAGTTTGTGGTGCAAATATTAAATGTACCTCATTAACAATCATATTTAATGTGATGCTTTAAACAAAAAATGTAAAAAAAGGAAGAGAAAAAAGAAAAACTTAAAGGGCTGGTTTCCAATATGGATACTGATCTAAAATCATAGCAAATCTCAATTTATTCAGATGAAGATTTAAACTTAAACATGGGTATGCTGAACATATAGAACATTGCAATGTATACAGTTAAATATTACCACAATATTAATCCCATCCTGCCAACATGCTACAGCCCTTTAACTGGGTTATAAATAGAGGGGGGCAGAATTTCCAATCACTGTGATTGGCTGTTGCCGTGGTCACATCAATGACAACTCATCCCAATAGCTCACAATCAGAACTAGAGACTGTAAGCTGTTGGTAACTGTGCTGAGAGTATGTAGCTCTCAACACAGTCGCCACTAACACATATGTACAACATGTGGGTATTCACATCCACCCTTTTTGCTGCCACAAATATGAGTTACATGGTCTGCAAGGGGTAAATAATAACACTGCAGTAAAGTAGAAAGCAAGATTTAAGTACCTTCCAGCCAATAGTATAAAAAAAGGCTTTTTAGCTATATAGTGGGCAGCACAGTGGATAAGTGGTTAGCACTTCCACCTAGCAGCACTAGGGTCATCAGTTTGATTCCCAACCATGACACTACCTGCCTGGAGTTTGCATGTTCTCCCTGTTTCTGCATGGGTTTCCCTCCCACACTCCAAAGACATGCTAGTAGGATAATTGACTCCTGTCTATACTGGCCCTCCTGTGTGTATGTATAAATGTGAGTTAGAGACCTTAGATTGTAAGCTCCTTGAGGATAAGGGACTGAAGTGAATGGACAATATATATGTGTAAAGCACTGCATAAATTGACAGTGCTATATAAATACCTGTAATAAATAAATATAGTCTATATACAGTATATACATAATATTTCTTTGTACTGAAATCTGGAATTCATATTCTACTTGCTGGGGAGACTGGGCTTGGGGGGCATTGTGGCATTTGAGTGGGGGGTACTTCACTACCAATCAGCATGGAACCTCACTCAGTGACAGATGTTGGGCATTATATAGCTACCAGCTCTCTGTTCAGACCTGTAATCACAGCACCTGACAGACGGGAGTCATCTAACTTTCTTTGCAGCATAGAGATGCCATGTGACTGAATGTGGAGAAACACAAAGGAATCTGATGCTGGAAAGTAAATATGTCCCTACCAGGTATCAATACTTTTTTATTCATGGACCCATAAGAAGTATGTAGACTAGGGGTTCTGACTTTTTTCTTTGTATCTCCTAGTCTGTGCAACTCTAGGAGGTCATTGGCCCAGTACTGAAGCCAATCAGCCAGACAACTAGCATTATGGAGAATGACAAGGGCAGTTTCTCTCAGGTTTCTTGTATTAAAAAAAAAAGTTTGAGATAGAAAGGTTGTGTTGTTCTGCCTTCCATGCCCCCCCCCCCCCATCCCGCATCTGCAATTCTATTTATGATCTAATTCTAAAACCTGCAGTTAGCTTGAGCATCCTCCCTATTTTACGTCTTTCTTATAAGAGTCTATTGCGCAGTCCCGCATAATTGAGAGAATGACACAACTCCTGCACCTACAACAAATACATTTATTAAAGCCGACCATATTTTTTTTAATGGAAAAAAAACAGCCACTTAAAACTCCTTGGTTGCTGCTCAGCAACTGCTGTCAAGTTGTTACTCCATGTGAAGAGTTCACTACTAGGTTTAGTATCGGTCTGTTTGTCCATCCAAGTTTTATCATATGTTGAACCCTAATGAAGGGGAGAGGTGTGGCCCCTGAAAGTGTTGAATGTTTTTATATGACTTTTTACCAACAATTAAAATCATCTTGGACCCTTTCATCTGATTTTTCTCTGGTGAATCTTATTGAGTTTCTATGGTTTGAGCTACTGTTGGGAGCCCATCAAGGGAAGCTTTGCTGTGTGGGAGTCACCGAGCCAGAGCTATTGAGCTTGTTTGAAGTTTTCCTTCTTACGGCTACTTGTGCAAATCTAAAAATTCCCAGTGCCTCTTTGATTGTGTTGTTCTGGACTTAAAAACTGCTATCCATGGTTCAACAAGTATGTTTTAAAGGCTTACTCTTTTATCACATTGAAAATTCTCAATTCAGACACCCAAAAAATTAGCCATGTGTATTTATTTTTTTAAATATAACACAAGTCAATGTTTTTCCAACATTTAGTTAGACCAGAGAATGGTTAGAATGCTTGCCAGCACAGATGAATATTTGTGGTATATAAATTTTTTTATTTATGTGTACCGATTAAAAAACCCACAGACTTAACTCTTAAAAGTTACACTATTTTCTCATTCGGAAATTTTGTATGAACAACTTGGTACCTATCGTCAAAAATTCAGGTCTTGTTGTGTTAGTTTCTCCGTGACCCTTAAAAATCTAAACGTGTTCATCGGCATTCTTCCTTTTGAAGTTTGTTCGAGTTATCGAGACCGAGCCACTGAGGGTGTGTCGTTTCGAAGGGAACTACCCGAGGGTTGTCATCGAGTTTGGTATCTTTGAGTTATTCTAAGTGGTCTCTTTTTAGTCTACTTTCCC
>BLSH010243217.1:339014-378260 GCA_018402905.1 Glandirana rugosa
GCGCCCCCCCCCCCCCCCGCACCCCTAAAAGCCAGATGACTTGAGTAAAAAGGATAGTTACTGATCAATCACTGTGTCAGCAATGCCTTGATGAAATGGAAATAAGACTTAGACAGAGAGGATATTCTACACAGCTCATACGAGAGGGGAAAGTGGAACTGTCCTCTGTTTCAAGGAAAAGTATGGGACAGAGGAGGATTCCTTTTGTTTCACAGTTCCATCCATTCTCCTTTCGTATATATAATACGATTGAAAAACATTGGGGAATTCTTAGGGAGAATTGTCCTGATATCCCTGAATTTTTCATGCCCCCCCTTCCCTCTTATAGGCAAGAAAAAACCTTACATAACAGATTGGTGAGGTCCGATGCATATCACCCACCAATTATTGCTGAAACTTTTTTGGGGCCATATAACAATGGCGCATATCCATGTTTGAATTGTATTCAGTGCAATTCTATGTCCAAAGGAAAATTCTTGTCTCACCCACATAGAGGATTTAATATCGATATTAGAGGACATTACACCTGTCAATCTTCTTTTGTAATATATGTGATCAAGTGTCCATGTGGGCTCCTCTATGTGGGTGAAACTACACAAAAAGTGTAGGATAGAACTGCATGTCACAAATACTCCATAAGAGACAAATTGACTCAATTACCAATACTGCATCATTTTTTAGAGAAGGGACATACCATTTCCCAATTAAAGTTCATGGTCATTGATGGGATTAATCCCAATAGGAGAGGGGGGACTGTAAAAATGTACTTATACCCTTTTTGTCTAAGAGAATTATGGTTTACAGGTTTTGGTATACTCTATAGTCCTCTGTAAAAGAAATCCTTTGTGTCCTTTTTTTCATATACAGAGTTTACTCATTTTTTGAGTTTATGGGTATAGTATACTAGTGGGATTTATACAGAGGCTCTGGTGATTACAATTATTTGTCTTTTTTATGTACAGGTTTCTATTGGGATTATAAAGTTTGGGTGATGGCAAACTGATCATTTCCCTGTCAGTGTTATAAAGCAGATTGAAAATGGACGTGATGTTAATTAATACAATGATTGATTTAATTGATTCCAAGTGTTTTCTATGCTCTATATATATATGTGCATGTGAGATTATGCTGTATTCCTGTTTGAGAAAGGGCATTATCCACCATAGCCCGAAACTGTAACTATGGAATGCTCCTGATTTTTTCTGTATGTCTTTTTTATTTTAATAAATGTTAAGTGCAGCAATCCCATGGACTTTGAAATCGGTTTTAGTTTTTGAAACAATATTTATATATTTATTCATTTATTTTAATAAAGTACTTTTTCTTAGGTGTTGGTGTTTTTAATATTGTTTTACTATTTTAGTATTTTTTTGTGAAAGGGTTAGCACTTAGAATTCACATAGGGGGGAGGGCAAGATATCTAGGGCCCCCCTTATGTTAAAGGGGGCTTCCAGATTCACATAATTCTAGTCCACAGACTCTTGCATCCTTTGGACCAGTGATGCGGGGATGAGGCCTTTTGCCCTCTACCTAGTGTTAAGAGCATATGGTCTGGTATGGTACAGGAAGGGGGCACGTGCTTTTTTCTTTTTTCTCTGGGGCCCCCCTCAAAATCCAAACCGGGCCCTTATCATATGAGGGTACTGGTATAGATTTCGGGGAATGGGGACATGCCATTTTTTTTCTTAAAAGAATGATACACTTATTTAAAAAATGTATAAAGTCCCTTTGAGAAAAAACAGCATGGAATACATCTCTAAATGCATATTAAACCCTTATATATTAAATAATGGTATGACATGGATATACAGATGCAGACCGTTTGATACCCCAATCTCAACTTCCTACAAATTGTCATCTGGCTCAAAAGATTAATAGTATAATTTGGGGGACGCATTCACGGCTCTCAGCGATGGCGGACGCACTGTAGAGGAGCTCGTCACTGATCCCGCTTTCATCAGCCCCTGTAACGCTACGATCGCAGCTGAACCGACCCAGGGGTAAGTGGACTACCTACCCACACCCTACAGCACCTGATGGTAAATATAGGAGATCAAAAACCCCATCTCCGCTCAAGGTTAGAGCCGCGGCCTGGTCCGGGAATGGAGCGCTTCCTTACTAGGCCTGAATCCCCAGCCTCAAGTATCCCACCCGGCCTGGCAGAGCAGGAGCGCAGCGCGGAGCTGGAGGACGTAAACCGCCGGTCCCCCCCTCAGTCTCAACGCTCTGTAGTGCTTACCCCTGAGGTACTAGATGACAAACTGCAAGCTTTATTACATAATATCACCCACAATATAGCACAAGAAATCAATAAACTGTCACAAGATTTGAGAGGGGAACTGGATCAAATAGGAGAACGCACCGATGCATTAGAGAATAAATTTGACAAAATGACCAGCTATCTCCAGGCCTTGGAGGAAGAAAATGCAGCACTAAAACATACAGTATCTCAACTCCAACTACATCAAGAAGACCTAGAGAACAGAGAAAGACGCCAAAACTTGTGGGTCAGAGGAGTCTCAGAAAATGTAAGTGACAAGAACATCAGAGCATATCTATTGGGCCTATTCAATACTATAGCCCCTGATGTAGTAGATATAGATTGGCGCTTGGACAGAGCACACAGATCCCTGGCCCCCAAACCCCCAGCAGGGGCGAGGCCAAGAGATATCGTGGTGAGATTTCACTATTATGAGAGCAAAGAGGCCCTTACTCAAGCCATCCGCAACCGTTCCCAGATTGACTACAAAGGAGACAGAGTCCAAATATACAGCGACCTCTCCCCCATTACACTTGCAAAAAGACGTTCTCTGAGACCAATAACCCTACACCTGCAATCGCACAAAGTCCCCTATTACTGGGGGTTCCCTTTTCGTCTCAGCATCATGAAGGAGGGAACCCAGTATGTAATGCAAGATACTCAGGAAGGTGATGCCTTCATAAAAGCACTGGGTCTACCACCAATGCCAGTTGAGGAGAACCAACCCATGCCTATCACCCCGAGGGCTTTGAAACCACCATCCAGGATCTGGACCCCAGTACGGGGCAGAGGAAGGAAAACCTATTCCTCCACTCCTCAACGCTCTCAAAATAACAGACCACCAACCTGAAGGAGAATGAGACAACCGGGGGTGTTTGGTCTTCTCTCTTGTTCATACGGCCGGTCTACTATGAACCCCGGCCGGGGAGCTTAGATCTCCACTTGATGTTCAATGTTGGCTTTTGGCCTAAGTTGCAAGTTCTACCAAAGTTCTCTACACAAATCTACACAAACCTTTGTCTTCCTCAGACTAATGGGACTATGTCCTCCTAATTTTCTTCAGACGGAACAAAACATTTGGTAGACCACCGAGATGGGAGCGGGAGTGGTACCTCTGTAGGACTCCCCTCTCGTCGGACTCGTCATGTGTCCCCCCCCCCACCCAACGGCTGCGGCCCGGGTGTCCTGAGGGGCTGTTGCCACTCAGGTCCAGGACCATGGTCCTTAAAATCACCCATGATGTTACTCGATTTTTTCCTTTTTTTATGGTTCTTTTTTATTTTTTATACTAGTTCTAGGCCCGAAAGCCCTTTGATTGTTACGCTAACCATGACATCTATAATTTGGTTATTAACCTGTTTTTTCAACGAACATCTGATTGTGGACTTGTTTTCTAAGAGGATGGTGCACGTTAAGGGGAAACCCCCTTTTGTTATAATATGTTACATTGGCTTAACAGTGATATGCAAAAATGGCACTGAGGATTGCCTCATATAATGTTAAGGGCCTAAATTCCATTAGGAAAAGATGGCTGGCACTGAAGGAATTTAGGTCCTCAGGGGCGGATGTGATCCTAATCCAGGAGACGCATTTCAAATCTGCAGGTTCTCTTAAATTTGCTTCGAAACAATTTCCACTATCCTATTTGGCGTCAGACACCTCAGGTAATGCATGGGTGGCAATACTGATTAAACGATCATGCCCTATAAAAGTCCGTTCATCTTTCCTGGATCCTCGGGGCAGGTTCGTCATCCTGGATTGTGGAATTGCATCCGCCTCATTCACGCTAATGAATATTTATGTCCCCAATATGGGTCAGATAAAGTTTTTCTCTGAAGTGTTTAAAAAACTGAAATGTTTTACTAACCCCTTGAAGATAATAATGTGGTTTTCTCCCCCTCAAGAGATAGGAGATCCCTGACTCAACTAGGCCCTCCCCATCAAATACACTCACTGGCCAAATCCTTTCAAAGGATCATTAGGGAACAAAATCTTTATGATACATGGAGAATTAAACACGCAACTGGCAGACAATTCTCCTTCTTCTCCCCTCCACATAAAATGTTTTCCAGATTGGACTACTTTTTCGTTTCACCCCTTCTCTTGAGTAATGTTGTAACATCTGAGATTGGTCAAATATCCTGGTCAGATCATGCTCCGATTTTTCTGGATCTAATGACGACCCAGATTTATCCAAAGAAATGCCACTGGCGTTTAAATGAATTGCTCCTTGGCCGCCGCTTGGATACCAAGGAAAAATTGACCAAATCTCTGATGGAATTTTTCCAAATCAATGAGGGATCTGTGTCAGGGATCTCCACCCTATGGGAGGCCCATAAGGCCTATTTTAGGGGTCAATGTATAGCAGAAGGTTCAAGGTTAAAAAAAGATACAGCTGCTCAGAGACAGGAGTTAGTGACCAGATTGAAGGGAGTGGAAAGGAAACTTATAGCCTCCCCCACAATCACCCTCCTTAGGGAAGTGACCTCTATACGCAATCAGTTAAAAGCGTTAGCTGTGTCAAAGGTGGATAAGTCTTTATTATGGGCAAAACAAAAATTCTATGAATACGCGAACAAACCCCACAAAATATTAGCAACCAGACTCAACCCACGCCCCTATCATACATTTCCGGATTTCTTGAACAATCCAAATGGAACATCCACTCGCTGCCCTCAGACAATGACAAGAATCTTTGGTGATTTTTATCATAAACTATACAATTGCCTATCCCCAACCCATCACCCCCCATTTGGAAAAAAAGCTTTCAAGGAGTTCCTTAAAGATGTGAATCTACCCCAGCTATCCCTTGAAGATACCTTACTAATGAATGCTGACATTACAGCAGCAGAGCTAGAGGACACCATTAAGAAGTTACCCACGGGCATCTCCAGGCCCGCATGGTCTTCCCTATTCAATTTATAAAAGCTTCCAATCTATTCTGACCCCTCGCCTTCTGCCCCTATATAACTCCCTTTTACAGGGGAAAACCCCACACCCTTCTTTTCTACACTCATATATTACAGTTATCCCGAAACCCGAGAAAGACCCCTCAGTGCCTGACAACTACCGGCCAATCTCATTGTTAAACTCAGATTATAAAATATTCACAAAGATTTTAGCAAATAGGCTTTCTCAACTACTCCCTAAGCTCGTGGATAAGGATCAGGTGGACTTTGTACCCTCCAGACAAGCTGGAGATAACACCAGACGGACAATCAATCTTATGGACATGCTTAATAGGATCCAGCGCCCAGCAATAGTTCTGAGTCTGGATGCCCAAAAGGCTTTTGACAGGCTGAGTTGGCCTTATATGTTTGAGGTCCTAGCCAGGTACGGCTTCAAGGGTCCCTTTGTGGAGGCATTGAAGGCACTGTACTCGGAACCAACGTTCCAGGTGCAGATGGCCTCATTTACCTCGGGGTCTTTCAAGATGTCAAATGGGACCAGACAGGGCTGTCCACTGTCGCCGCTATTGTTTGTTCTTTGCCTAGAACCTATGGCTGCAGCAGTCCGAGAGCACCCGGACATAGTGGGGGTCCCAATGAAACAGAGGGAATATAAACTATCACTGTTTGCAGACGATGTATTACTGACATTGACTCGTCCCTTTACTTCGTTGCCTAACCTGCATGCCCTTTTACCGCAATTTAGTTCTCTTTCGGGATACAAAATCAATACGACTAAATCGGAGGCCCTCCCTCTCCACATTAATCCAAGTGATTTAGCCACACTCCAGAGCACTTATCAATATAAATGGTGTTCCCAGTCCTTGAAATATCTAGGAATACAAATAGCAAAGACATACGCCTCCCTATACCAGGCAAACTATACCCCCCCCGTTAACCAAAATTAATGAGATGCTAAAAAGCTGGAACTCCTATCCTATTGGGGAGGATAAATGTTTTAAAGATGTCCATAATGCCGAAACTGTTGTACAATTTTGATACACTCCCTGTTCAGGTCCCTACATCTCAGCTCAAGTGGCTCAAAAGCAGATTTTTACAATTTATATGGAAGGGAGGGGCCCATCGTGTAGCTAGTTCAGTGACATTCAACCCCAAACACAGAGGAGGATTGGGGGGCCCAGACATTTTGAAATACTACTACGCCTCTCATTTAAGGACAATAGCCTCTTGGACTACCCTACAGCAACCAAACAGATGGACTAAAATAGAGACGGGTTCCATCCACCCAGCACACCCCTGCACTCTTGTGTGGACAAAATCCTCATACCGAGATCCTAAACTTATAGATCGCTGCACTGCCCCCATGCGATTTACAATGGAAATATGGCAGCAGTGCAGGGAGAAATTCTTTCTCACATCATCCTCTACACCTCTGTCAAACATTTTATATAATCCTCAAATACCTGATAGACTTTCCCATAAAAGCATGGAGCCATGGTCCCAGGCTACAATATTTCAGCTCCGCCACCTGGTTCACCCAGTGACACGTAAACCACTTACCTTCCCTGACTTACAAAAGAAACATAAACTACCTAGACATATGCTATACTCATACCTGCAAATGAAACATTATCTTTCGACAATTACTCCCACATTAACCTTGTCTAAACCCACATCATTTGAGCAACTATGTGCCCAGGGGCCCACTCAGCCGCATCTCACCTCATTGATTTACAAAATTCTCCAAGACTCAACCCCGATAACGGAGGATATGCATTACTACATGAGGAAATGGTTCTCTATTTTACAGGAACCTATGTCTCTCCACACCTGGAGCAAAATATGGTCTGCTTCAAATAGAGTATCTAGATGTGTAGCCCAGAAAGAGACAGCCCTTAAGGTGCTAATGTTTTGGTATAGAACCCCTGAAGTGGTACACCACTATGACCCCTCCCAGTCCCCAATTTGCTGGAGATGTGGAAGGGAAAAGGGAACTCTATTTCATATTTTTTGGCAATGTGGACGAGTTGTTCCCTTTTGGGAGGAGGCGATGTCCATCCTCCGGCAGGTGATGGGGAAGGAGCTACCACCAGATCCGTTGCACTGCCTCCTCGGATTACCGTATGAGGGAGAGAACAAATTCACAAACAAACTGATCTCTTATATATTCCTAGCGGCTAAAAGAAGCATTCCGGCACTCTCGTTGAGTGCAACACCTCCCTCTAGACAACAACTCCTACAGAATATAAGGGATATTCGTAGAATGGAATATATGACAGCTACTGTACATGACGAGGTTTTGAGATTCTATAAGGTATGGGACCCATGGGACAAATTTGAGTCAGGTAGAATTGATAAGCAAAATTAATCCTACAAAGCTGATTGAACTGTTCTTTTTCTGTATGCATCACTGTTGTCCAAATCAAGTGTACCCAAGCACTATCATCGGAAGTTTAAACGTTAAACGAGTCCAGGAGACGAAATAGGCTGTTCTCTTTCTCTCATTCTCTAAATCTCCACCTCTTATATCCCTACCGCTACAAGTGCCTCTTCTCTTCATGTTAATCCTACACTTCCTTTCCTATTCAAATATATTAAAATGTAAAAACGGAAATTTAACATACATCTCAGCACCATGTCTATACCAAACTATCCAGGAATGTATGATACTGGTATTCGATCATACCAGAGGTTTCATAGCACATGTTATGTATTGTGATCTCTTCCTTTTTTTTTCAATAAAAAGTACAATTTAAAAAAAAAAATAGTATAATTTGTAATTTTTTTTCAATATCATACTGTATTTTGTCATATAATGAAATGATACAAGTGCACAAAAACACTTCAAAATGCTCCAAAATAGGAATGCAATAAGAATTAGAATGCATTATCTGAGAGACAGTAGCCACAATATTGTAATGTGGTTGGGCAGCATGTAAGCAGGTTGATTAGTTCACAATATAAGCGTGAGAAATACGATTTTATTTTGAAATAGAATTTGGAGTATATTATTTGAGATACAATAGCCACAAATATTTCACACTGGATATACAGTGCAGCTCCAGAAGACAGTGGGCAGCAGCTGCCTCCTGGAGCTTCAAAAGAAGCTATACTAATCACCTCCAAAGCTCAGTGGTCCCACTTTGCTCAAGCTTTTTCCATTGCATCCTCCCCCCTCATGATATAATCTAATGGAAATTTCCAGAATGGGTTGCCCTAGAGTGGCATATCCCCATCTGCAGTTTTTTTCTTTCTTTTTTTTTTTTTTTACTTATGTTTATTTCATTATTTTATAATTATTATTTTCAGAAGCATTTATATTATTTCTTTATTTTGTATGTTTTTGATGTGGTGCCAACCTTGTACCCTACCAATCTTAACAATCTACGCTCTATCTCCTTGCTCCACTTCTTCTCTAAACTCCTTGAATGCCTTGTCTACAGCCAACTGAGCGAACACCTTATTAAGAATAATCTTCTTGATCCCCTTCAATCTAGATTTCGCCGACAACACTCCACAGAAACTGCTCTTCTAAAACTCACAAATTACCTACTAACAGCAAAAACCAATGGACATTATTCTGTACTCCTACTTCTGGACCTTTCAGCTGCCTTTGATACAGTTGACCACCCCCTCCTCCTCAAAAAACTTTACTCCCTCAGTCTCCGTGACTGTGCTCTTCGGTGGCTCTCATCCTATCTATCCCAACACATCTTCAGTGTCACTTACAATTCTACTTTCTCCTCTCCACTTCCCTTCTCTGTCGGGATCCCCAAAGGTTCTGTTCTTGGACCTCTCTTATTTTCGATCTACCCCTCTTCCCTGGGTCAGCTGATAGCCTCCCACAGGTTTCAATATAATTTCTATGCTGACGACACTCAAATCTATCTCTCCATCCCTCAGCTCACTCCATCAGTCTCCTCACGGATCACTAACTTACTAACAGACATTATCTGTCTGGATGGCACACCACTTCCTCAAATTCAACTTGTCCAAAACCGAGCTCATAACATTTCCTCCCCCACGTGCCTCTTCCAATGACTTCTCTGTCAAGAGCAATATGCACAACCATCCACCCATTCCCACATGTCAGGGTGATAGATGTTATCCTGGACCCCGAACTCTCCTTTTGGCTCCACATCCAATCACTATCCAAAGCTTGCCGCCTCAACCTTCGCAACATCTCTAAACTTTGTCCTTTCCTAACCAATGAAACCACAAAGCTCCTGATTCACTCCCTGGTTACCTTCCGCCTTGACTACTGCAACTCTCTCCACATTTGCTTACCTCTAAACAGACTATCCCCCCTTCAGTCCATCATGAATGCCGTTGCTAGACTCATCCATCTTACAAACTGCTCAGTGTCTGCTACCACTCTCTGCCAATCCCTCCACTGGCTGTCACTCGCCCAACTAATTAAATTCAAAATACTATCAATAAGTTACAAAGCCATCCACAACTCTGCCTCCAGCTACATTACTAACCTAGTCTCAAAATACCAACCTAATTGTCCTCTTTGTTCCTTCCAAGACCTCCTGCTCTCTAGTTCCCTCATCACCTCCTCCCATATTCGCCTCCAGGACTTCTCCTGAGCCTCTCCTATCCTCTGGAATTCCCTACCCCAATCTGTCAGACTGTCTCCAAATCTATCCACTTTTAGGCGATCCCTGAAAACTTTTCTCTTCAGAGAAGCCTATCCTGCCTCCAACTAACAGCTACACTTTTTATTTTCTCCATCAGCTCATCCCCCACAGTTATTACCCTTTCGTATCACTTAACCCTCCCTCCTAGATTGTAAGCTCCAACGAGCAGGGCCCTCTTATTCCTCCTGAATTGTATTGTAATTGTACTGTCTGCCCTAATGTTGTAAAGCGCTACGCAAACTGTCAGCGCTGTATAATAATAATAATAATAATAATGTGGTGGTAGGGCTGCACATAGTGGAGGCTAGGAACAACTGCAATTACTTTGCTTTGCCAGCATCATCTTTCTCCTACCAGGCACTCAGCAAACACTTGTTTTTTTTTCTATATTTATTTATTATAGTCAAAGTGCTGGAGACGACATAGCTGCAGGGGAAAAAACTACAGCCATAGGTTGTCCACATTTCCAAACTTCAGGGGAAAGGGCAGGTAACAGACAAAGAAGGTTGGAATATCTACATCCAGGGAAAAAGGGCAGCCAGCTGCAAAAATTAAATGTTCTATGAGCAGAGGCTACCCACCATTCCCCAAATTGGCACAGTTAAAAAAACACAGCCAAGCCCTTAAATAGAAAGATAGAGGTGATGCCACATAGAGATAGCAGGTGGTGAGCACTTGCTAATGTGACCACAAGAAATAGTGAAGTAACTACCAAAGCCTTTCTCTCCTTCTCATGCTAGGTGCCATTTGCCTGCAAGTGCTGCTAATTGCGCCTTTCCCTCCTCCTCCTCCTCCTCCTTCTCCTCCTCTGCTAATTCCACCACTGCCCCATAAACTGGACTACTGGGTGTCAAGGATGTACCACTGGCTGGAAATGGTCCAATGTGTGCTTGAGGTACTAGTCTGCCCTGTTGAAGGTGTCATACCAGAGAAGACCTTCAGCACAAATCAGACCTGGATCAGGGTGGACTACCAAACACCCACTGCAGATGTTACTGTTAACCTCAATACATTTATTTTATGTTTAACTAAGAAAAAAACAAACATTTTTGGGGTATATAAACTCAGCAGCGCAATTCAAATAACTCTAGAATAGTTTGCTAAAATAGATGTAAATCTAACCACTAAAACTTTATAAACGTTTTTTTTTTTTCAATACTTTATTTTTCAAAGAAACACACGGTAAATACAGAGACTGAACTCCATAAAATGAGACTTCGGAACAAACATTGTCTAAAATGTTGCCTAATAAATTGAGGACATAGCACTGATATTCGGACTGTGTGCGTCCAGATAGTGAGAGTCTCTGTATCCCATGTGCCATTTCTGCACGGTAGACACAGCACCTGTTGATCTAGAGAAAGCAAGAATGGACCCGTAGGTCGAAGTTATAGAAGCAAGAGAAAGTGCGAAGCCCAGAAGAAGCGAGAAAAAAAAAAAAAAGGAGACAACACAAAAAAAACATATTCCTCAGAGAAGACAAACTCGTGCCAATAGAACAATTTTTGAGAAAATTTCTCTCTGAGGCCCTTTTCTGTTGCCATCAAGTCTTCCATTGTGTTAATTTTGGCAATTTTTTTTAGTCATATAGCCACTGACGGCGGCTGTGTTAGTTTCCAGAGCTTCTTGCAGCTGTAATAAAGAGTGGTAGAATGGATCTCCTGTAGGCTTTATTGGGTATATCATGATGATGCAAAAGAAAGAACGCAGGGTCTTTAGGAAGGATCCTGTCCGTGAATTTTTGGACTATACGATGATCTTCTGTCCAGTAGGGTTTCAAGAGCCGGCAGGACCAGAAGATATGTAGAAGGGTGCCCGTGTCCTCACCGCATCTCCAGCAAAGGTCAGAGCACCGGGGATACATCTTGTGGATCTTCACCGGTGTGTGGTACCAGCGTGTCAAAACCTTGAACCCCGCCTCCTGATGTTTAGCACATGTCGAAGTTTTGTAGGAGTACAGGAAAAGTTTGTCTACCTGTTTTTCAATTGAAGCCTGCAATCATTTTCCCAACTAGTAATATATGACGGTTTATGGTCTGCCGGTAGTGTAATCAACAGTCCGTAGGTTTGGGAGACTGCATGCAGAAGAGGAGACTTTTCCAAACAGAGCAGTTTGAATGTGGTTAATTGTCTCAGAAAGGGTACTGGACGTGGTAGAGAATTAATAAAATGGGCAAACCATATTTTCTGCCAGAAAGGCAGGCTTAGAAGGGCTTGATTGTTCATAATTTGCTGTCAGGACATCCATCTCCCATTGACAATAAAATGTCGAGCCTGCTAGAGCTCTGCTGTTTGTAGGTCTCTGAATTTAGGGTCATGGAGTCCCGGACTGAAAGCCGGGTTCACCACTACGGGCGTAATTGGGGACGGTAAGGGTGCCACCGAAAACTCGAAAAATGCCTTCCGACATATCCTCCTAGTCTGCCCTATCATAGGATGATCCAATACCTGGTGTGGTATATTTGTAGAGCTCCATGGTATGGACTCCAGGGGAATCCCTGCCAGAATCGCTTCCACTTTGACCCATTGTTTAAGTTCACCGTGTCGACACCAGTCTAGGACCCGTGTCAGATGGCATGCGAAATCGTAGAGTTTGGCGTCCGGCAGAGCCATGCCACCTCTGAGTTTCGGTAGTCTCAGGATAGATTGGGCCAGTCGGCGGGGTTTCTGCGCCCATAGGAAAGTGACTAGCGCCGTGTTCACCACCCTAAGGAATGACCTCAGTATCCAAAAAGGGAGGGCTTAGAAGCAGTACAACAGGCGGGGCATAACATTCATCTTCCCAATATTGCTCCGAGCAAACCATTAAATTCGACCATGCTGCCAGGCCTGGAGATCTTTCTTAACTGTTGCCAGAAGGGGCAGAAAATTAAGTGAAAACACACTTTCTACCCTGCTGGGTAAACGGATTCGAAGATACTTTATGTGTTCCGTGGCCCATTTGAATGGAAAATCTGTCCGCAGCAATGCTGAGACTGAGGCTGACATGGAGATATTCAGGGCCTCCGATTTCTGTTAGTTCACACGGAAACCAGATAACGCTTCATAAGTTTTCATCTCCGCTACTAGGTTGGGGGCGGAGATCAAAGGATTAGACAGAAAGAAAAGCAGATCATCCGCAAAGGCTGCAATTTTAGGACCGAGTGTGGCATCAAGGCGGAGGCCAGAAATATCTGTGTTGTTCCGTACTGTACGAAGGAAGGATTCCAAGGTCAATATAAATATCAATGGGGAGGGGGGGCACCCCTGGCGAGTGCCATTGGAAATCCCAAAGGGTTGCGATAGATGGCCATTAAAACCCTTTGAGGGCCAAGGGACGTATTTGTTCCATGTTTTTAATTGCTTGTATCATCTGATTAAGAACTTAAAATACTATTTTTTTGGTTTGAGTCAAAATATTAATTATAATATTTTGTTGATATATTATCAACAAATGGATCTAGCTTTTTGCCAGTTATTTCATGAAATGGCTTAGTTACAGCAACTGAAGTGTACGAACTTAAAAAAAAAAAAAATGTGTGGAAATGGTTTTATTTATTGTTCAAATACATTCTTAAAGGGAAAAAATATAACTATTTTTATATTGATGATGGTAATCTTATGGTTCTCAAAGGGTTAACCTTCACTTGTGTGGAAAGGCACGAGTATATGGCCTGGATTCAATGCATCATCCTCCTCCACACACCAATAAAGCAGCGGGTCTCCGTCAGGAAGGCCCAATATACTCTATCAAACACTTTTTCAGCATTGATCGAGAGGAGTAGCAGGGGGGTCTTGCGAGTATGTGCCGCATGGATTAAATTGAGGGCCTTGATGGTGTTATCCCTGGCTTCTCTTGACGGGACGAATCCCACCTGATCTGAATGGACTAGTTGAGGGATCAGTGATATCAAACGCATCGATAATATTTTGGTGAAAATTTTTAGGTCCACATTCAAAAGTGAAATTGGCCTATAGTTTGGCAATGAAGTGGGTCCTTCCCCTCCTTCGGGATCACAGTGATGTGTGCTCGAAGTATGTTTGTCGGGGGGAATGATCCCTTCCCCCATTGCATTGTAAGCAGAGAGGAAATGTGGGGTCAGAAGATCCCCAAATGTCCTATAATATAAGAGGGAGTAACCATCAGGGCCGGGCATCTTTCCTGGCTTCATGTGTGCAATAGCTAGGGACACTTCCTCGGCTGAGAATGGCCTCTCCAAGGCAGGCAAATGCTCATCTGAAATACGAGGAAGCCCTGAACTTTCAAGATAACCCCGGATAGCTATCCTTCTGGAAAGCTCTCCCAGTGCGGATGCACCTTGGGGGAGGTTATATAACGAGGTATAATACCTCCCAAACACGTCCACAATCTCCTCCATAGAATGAACCTTGGCCTGGTGGTCATCAAGAATTTCCAGGACAAATGTTCGGGCTCATTGGGCTTGCAGAGCACACGCCAACAATTTCCCACATTTGTCACAGTGTTCATAGAACGTGCGTTTGCACTTAGCGATTGTTGCTTTAGCTTTGTCCAATGCTAAAGAGCGTAACTGGGTCAGCAGAACTGTAAGATCTGCCAGCGTCTAGTCCACTAATGATTTTTTATGAGTGGCCTCCAGCGATCTAATCTTGTCCAAGAGGTCTATGGTTTGTTTTGCCCTGTCCCTTTAGATTCTCAAGCCGATCTTGATCAAGATACCCCTAACATAGCTCTTATGCGCCTCCCATACCATTACGGGTGAAGTGTCTTCACTAACGTTAGAGGAGAAAAATTGTCTCAATTCTCCCGTTACCTCCGCAATGACTTCAGGGCTTTGGAGCAAAGAGTCATTTACCCTCTACATCCACTGCTTCCAGGTAGAGGTAGTATGTCAACAAAAACCGGGGCGTGGTCTGAGAATGTGATAAAACCGATAGAGGAGGATGTAACTTTGGACAGGAGAGACTGGGGAAGTAAGAAGAGATCGATTCTAGAGTACGAGTCATGAGGATGGGAGTAAAACATGTAGTCACGTTGATTTGGATGGAAGATCCGCCACACATCCACCAGGTGTAGTGCATGAAAGTCTTTCTTCAATCGTTTAATAGCGGTGTATGAGACTTGGGAGGTGTGCCGTGAGGCATCTAGGGCTGGATCCAGGGTGAAATTCATATCACCCCCAACAATCACTACCCCCTCCGCAAAGTCACTCAGCTTTGTCAAAATCGATTCCAGATATGTGATCTGGTTCGAGTTGGGGTGATAGAGGTTAGCCAGCATAACCTGAGTATCTCCCAAAGTCCCTTTCACAAAGAGAGCCCTACCTACTGCGTCATGTGATTAGGCACAGTGGGAGCCAATCCGCAGGTCCAGCGGATATGATGAAGTTGACAGGAGAGGCAGAATGGCGGTCTGCCCATGTATGTATGTAAAGGCAGAAACACGGATCTCTGTTTTCCTCCAGCTAAGCCATCTCCCACACAGTTAGAAATCACTCCCTAGGAGCACACTTAACCCTTTGATTGCCCCTGATGTCAACCCCTTCCTTGCCAGTGTCATTAGTACAGCGAGAGTGCATATTTGTAGCACTGGTCACTGTATAGGTGTCGCTGGTCCCCAAAAAGTGTCACTTAGTGTCCAATTTGTCAGCCGCAATGTCACAGTACTGCTAAAAATGCTGATTGCTGCTGTTACTAGTAAAAATAAAAATGCCATAAAAACATCCCATAGTTTATAGACGCGATAACTTTTGTGTAAACCAATCAATGTACACTAAGGTTCGAGTCACATCAATGCATGTTGCTTTTCAGCATTTCTTCACTGTTTTTTGCTGTGCTTTCCGTGTTTTTTTACAGCGTTTTTACAGCCTTTTTGCCGAGTTTTGCATTTTGCTTTTTTTTTTTTTATTTTTTTTATAATAAATTTTTTTTGGTTTTTTTTTGGAAAATTTTGTTGCTAGGCAGATTTAAACCACAAAACGCAAAACCCGGTAAAAACACGGTAAAAGAGCAGCACTTGCGTTTTTCATGCTTGCCCATTGAAGTCTATTACATGCAAAACGCTGCTGTTTGCATGAAAAAAAGTCCCCGACCCTTTCCAAAAACGCAGAGGCACAAAAAAGCATTCATGTGAACATGTTCCGTAGGAATCCATGTTAAAAAAATTCCCTGCATTTCTGCAAACTGCAAAATGCATCAAAAAACGCACTAGTGTGAATGGAGCCTTATTGGGATTTTTTACCAAAAACATGTACCAGAATGCATATTGGCCTAAATAGATGAAAAAATTAGATTTTTTTATTGGATGTGTTTTATAGCAGAAAGTAAAAAATATATATATTTTTTTTTTCAAAATTGTCGGTCTTATTTTGTTGACAGCGCAAAAAATAAAAACCGCAGAGGTGGGCAAATGCCACCAAAAGTAAGCTCTATTTTTTGTTTGGGTACAGCGTTGCATGACTGCACAATTGTCAGTTAAAGCGACGCAGTGCAGTATCGCAAAAAATGGCCTGGTTATGAAGGGGGTGAGACCTATCGGGGCTGAAATGCTTAAAGAAGACCTTCAAAAGAAAAAACCCTTCTCCAATCAAATTGCCCACAAAGGTGATTGATAATAAAAGGATAAATAAATTAAGGAGAATAAAAGCTACCAATGCTTCTGGGAGGTGAAGATGCTGTCACCAAGCCTCACTACTGCCTCCTGAGAACTCCTGTGTGTTTGCTAGCTTCCAGCTATCCAAGGAAGCAAGGAGGCATGGAAGCTGAGACCATGGTGAGTTTCTTTTAGCAAAAAGTTTAGTGTGACTTTGGGGGGTGGGGGGGTTTCAGTAGAGGGGGCTTTATATTTTCATGTAAGATCTGCTTTACAGAAAAGGCCTGTGAAAAAAAAATATTGCAGCCAGCAACAATTAGGAATTATGCCCTGTGAAAAATCACATGTAACCTGTTAACACGGTAGTGCATGTGGACATTGACAGGCTATAAAGAGACTGCAGGACATCAGCAGCATTAGGATGTAACAAAGCATTAAAAAGGTAAAGCAAACTCTTCCCTTTCCCCACTCCTAATTACTTCAAGACATTTAGCATGTTACTGCCAACAGGACATGCAGGGAAGGTTTTACTTTCTGAGACCTGCCAGTGCCTATAAGCTCTATACTAATTTCTCCCTTCGCTCTTCTAACAGCAGCACTTACTATGCTTTCCCTATCACAGCTAAATCACATTGTCAATATGGTTGCAGAGAACCCACCTTTTTATAGTAAGGAGGCTGCATTATACAAAAGCCTGCTTTTTGGGCCTTCTAAACCAAGTGACCTACGTTCAAAGGCCAGACAGTCCATTGCAATTACTATGGAGGACTCATGGTAGCAGCAAACCAAAATCTCATTCCTATCCAACAGGGATATAGGTTTGATGTGATCTATGCCAGGACATAGAAATTTACCATTTTAACACTGCAATTGTTTCCAACTCAGTCATGTTGTAAGTGCTTTTCGGTTGTTTATAATAAAGGTTTTACAGCATGTTCTGTGGTTCCTTGTCTCTTTTTTTGGCCTTATCTGGCAATGATTAGCACTGGCAAAAAATGTTTCAAAGCAAACCTGAGCTTCTTTAAGGCAAATCAACTGATTTTCTTTAAACCCCCATTCCCCAAAAATATTTGCCTACTTTTTCCTTCATTCCCCTGCCATTCCATTTAATGCCAAGAGCCAAAGGAAATGCTCATTAAAGCATGGGGCTCCCTCCATGTGACAGCACTGGGCCAGTCAATAATTCACAGAAAAAGTCCCAGGATCTGTGATTGTAACAACTCCAGCAATATGCAACTTAAACATGGCTTCTGGTCACTGAATGAAGCATGAAGGAAGCAAAAACAAGGTGAATACATGCTTTTGTGGAGATCTGCATTAAATTAAACCTGCTGCCTTGACCTGCATGGACACAAAAAATGAAAGTGAGCCTGTCACTATAGGGTTCAAGCTAAATTAAAGTCAACCTTTTAAGCAAGATGCAGTCTCCAACTGTTGTCCGCTGCATGCTATGGTTCTTCCTGCTAACTCTTAAGCCCTATAGTGACGGGGAGGTTGGTGGGGGAAAATCCTAAGCACTGAGGAGGACCAAGTAGATCAACACTCTTGGAAATGATGGCCTCTTGGCAGACTACAGCTGAGGATTTCTCTTGAAAGGAGAATGTTCTGGTGGCACAGATAGCGGGAAAGAAAAATGTTCAGTCTCATCTTTTGCAGGTATGTCTCTGTTATTTCATACTAATATTATATTTTAAAAGCAATATATTATTTATTGTTAGATAGGATATCAGAGACTTTTTTTAATGTATTCACAAATTTTGTTCTACAGATGCTTTCAGCATATCCCTAGCTGTACCTTTTGTTAACCCTTGCTAGGAGAATTATTCAGAATAAAGGATTCTTTTCTTATTTATGTCTTTATTGATCACTCATAGTAAGCTTCATCCAAGAGATTGACTACCAGGTAAAATTGTGTTCACTCATGCACACATACATGCTCAGAGATACACAAGCAGGAGTCAGGGAGCAAACACTGTTCATCCTTGATGTTTTGACTTATGTAAATCAGAACCTACGACTCTTAATTATCACTAGAAAGTTTATGGATTACCATTAAATGAATGAATTGTCATCGTATAAATTTGTGTGTCCTAGTGTGTGTTTGTGCCACATTGCTCTCTTATATATCTAGATAATTGGCATTGACTGTACTGCCCATGCACTATCACATTTGCCATCCCCAAAAGATATTGGAATTACTCTAACCACCACTCCACTAGTAAATCCTGTTCATCTCAGATGGATTTATGGATTAACAGTACTCTATTTAAAAACATTGGCAGCTGTTCCAACCTACCCCAGATGTCCTCCAGCTTCATGAAAGCAATGGCTTACATTTTAATCATGCTAATCAGCAAACATGTTAATACTCTGCAATAGGATTTTCCAATCTACAGTTTATGACCTTCATTAGAGGTGAAGTTCCAGGAATGGATTAAAAAAAGATACAAAACTTCTCTTTAAACTCTGTTAACAGGTAATCATTTTCAGTTTTGTCGAGGGAGAATCACCCTACAGTTGTAGAAGCCTAAATATGTAAATTTATGAAATTGCTTACAATGCACTTCTCTTATTTCCCCCCATAAGGTCTGCGAATTATACCATTTAAAGTGTTTTTCTATAATCTATAATATTATAATAGTGAGTGATTTACAGAACATAACATGTGTTACTGGCAGGACTCCTAGGTAAAAATAAAGAAAAGAAAGTCTTTGAAAAGGAAATATTGTAACCATAACATCTAAGGACTGGTAAGCTGCAATATATTACATTTTGTTGGGTTTAGATACACTTTAACTCTTGACAAAACTTTTCTTTCTACTTCTAAAAAGAACAATCAAGGGTTAGAACCTCTGCCAGGTTTTATTGCTGCCCTCACTAGGGAGATTTCCATTCACTCTCCTTACTGGATACCCAACAGAAAATGACCCCAACGTGGGGCAAAATCCTACCTAAAACAGTGGCCACTGGAACATTTGGAGATTTTCCCCCTACCTAACTTCCTATTAAGTGTTAGCTGGCATTCAGTTTCAATTTTTTTGTCAAGTCCATCTAAATCTGCTAGTCTAACACTACCCCCCAGACTGACAATGCTGTTGTGCAAAGGCGACTACTTGTGTTACTTCTTCATCTGGAATGCAAGCACCCTAAGACAGGAAGCATGTTACTGGTAGGATCACCAGTTGAAATAAAGGGGAAATAAAGCTTAAAAAAAGAAAACGCATGCAGTCACTACATCTAATGATTGATAAGCTGAAACATATTACATTTTTGTTTTTGGGTTTAATACTGCTTTATGGTGTTTTTAGCATCTGCCAGATCAAAATGTATACACTCTTATCAAAACCAATATTTTTTACCTTACACCTCTAATAATCTACAAGATTATGGAATATTAGCTGACATTACTTTGTTTTTCTTTTGTGCTGTACTTGTGTCTAAATGTTGAATAAATGCTGCAGCAATCATCTATGTTTGCACTTCAGTCTATCTGTCTATACATGTTTGATCCATCTGATTTCCCCTGAGGAATATTAATTCCAATCGAAACGCGTCGGTAAGAATCAATGGTTATCAACAGTTGATTTTTGCACAATATACTCTGTAGTCACCCCTAGTTGGACGACAACTGTATAATACCTAGACCTGATATCTTTGATATATGGATATAATTTTAACTAAAATTTTGTACAAATAAAGCTTTCTTCTTTTAACATGTTGTTTGAACAGTTTTTTGGCTGCCATAAAGTCCCAAGGGAGATGCTTTTGCTGCATTTAGTTAAAAGGCTTCTAACTCATGAGATATTTACCGAAACATATCAAATGTTGAACAGATCAACCATGCAGTTAATGACCAACTCATGGCTTATAGATACACTTGAATGAGAAGGTAAAAAAATAGAGCTCAACCATCTCCTGATCTATCCTAATATATTCCTTACACAGACTTTGTGTATACGCCACACGATCATGTGTGTGTGTGTGTGTGTGTGTGTGTGTGTGTGTGTATAGATAGGATCGCAGATCAGATAGACCAGCAGATAGAAATTTGCCAGTAGTAAGTATGCAGGGGTAGGACACACCCCCTACCATACCGCCTCAATGGAGAATTATACAAAAAAAATGGTTAGTTAAACCCACAAGATCAGACCAAAATGAGGGACAAATGAGGAAGAATGGACAGAGGGACTTTGTTCCAAGTCAGGGACAATCCCTCAAAATCAGGGATAGCTGGGAGCTACAGTAATATGTTGTACAATAGTGTTCTCCTTATGGACAATTTCACTTTAAACCACAGATAATACAACAGTATAAAACTGGCTAGCAGCAGATAATTATTTAACAAGGGAGAATTGAATAAAATAGTACAAGCAAGTGTTTACTACAAGAGGTAAGAGACTGCAGATAACATTAATTAAAATTGGCCAGTAGCAGAACAATTTTAATGAACAAGGCTAGATAGAACTTACTAGAGACAAAGAGCACAAGAAGAGGCTTTACTACAAGCATTTGAATACTGCTGTCACGTCTATCCCAACGCAGGTGGTCAAGCACTATAGCTAGCCACTGTGTTCTTCACCAATAGCAGCCCCCTTTCCAATAAGGCAAGCAGGCCTACCAGTAATCGGTTACTTTCAGGTCCTTTACACAATGCTATAGTGCTTGGCCTCCACCCCCGGGGCAGGCATGAACTGAGCAAAGCAAACAGGTACTTGCGGTTGGCAGACAGGCAGAGTTGTTCTATGACAGTCCAGGTAAGAGGCAGGCTAAGTTCAGGGAATAGTCCAATATCTGGTCCAAGGTCATACACAGGGAAATCCAAACTAGCAGAGCAGGGCAGACAGACAGGGGGCTTGATCAGGAATTAGCCTAGGTTCACACTAGTCAGACTCTCGGACCAACATTAAGAGCACAAGTCGCATTGCCTCACAAAAACAATGATTCCTATGAGAGCCATCTTAACTGGTCCAACTTGTGTTTTTCAAAGTCGGACTGACTTTAAAAAAAGGTTCCTGTACTACTTTTGTCCGACTTTGATCCCACTTCAGCCCATTGAAAAGCATTGAAGTCGGATGAAAGTTGGATTATTGTCTTAAATGATCCAACTTTGGCATGCGACTTGTGCTCTGAAGATCTTGAAGGGGAACTCCACGCCAAATTTAAAAAAAAAAAATGGCATGGGGTCCCCCTCCAAGAGCATACCAGGCCCTTCGGTCTGGTATGGATTTTAAGGGGAATCCCCAATGCCGAAAAAAACGGCATAGGGTCCCCCAAAATCCACCCCAGACCCTTATCTGAGCACACAGTCTGGCAGGCCAGGAAAAGAGGTGGGGACAACGAGCGCCCCCCCTGGACCATACCAGGCCTCATGCCCTCAACATGGGGCGTATGGGTGCTTTGGGGCAGGGGGGGCTCTGTGCCCCTCTCACCCCAAAGCAGCATGTCGCCATGTTGATGAGGATGAGGTTCTCTTCCTGACAACCCTTGCGGGTGGTTGTTGGGGTCTGCAGGCGGGGGGCTTGTCAGAATCTAGAAGCCCCCTTTAACAAGAGGGCCCCCAGATTCCGGCCCCCCACCTTATGTGAATGACTATGGGGTACATTGTACCCCTTCCCATTCACCTAAAAGGAATATGTAAAAAAAAAAAAACACTACACAGGTTTTTAAAGTATTTTATTAAATCCACTCCGGTGTCTTCTGCCCTTTCCGGCATCTTCTTTCTTCTGCTGTTTTGCCAGGGCATTCTTTCTTATGAGGGGTCTTCTTTCTTCTGCCGGTTCTTTTCCATCTCCATGGCGTCTTCTGCTCTTTTACCGGTCTTCTCTGCTGTCCTCTTCCCTCTGTTCTTCCTCTCTTCTTCTTCCCATGTTGACACGACGCAATCTCCCGCATAAAAGGTGTCTCTGTGCTGTGCAGAGGGCGGGCCTCGGGTTGACATCAGCAGGTCTCTCTGTCATAAATA
Organism: Glandirana rugosa; assembly: GCA_018402905.1. Lineage (NCBI taxonomy): Eukaryota > Metazoa > Chordata > Amphibia > Anura > Ranidae > Glandirana > Glandirana rugosa. The sequence goes on from BLSH010243217.1 coordinate 361,339, forward strand.
CCCTGCCTGTCAGCCACTTGTTTACAAAACAACTTTACTTCTACTTTAACCCATTCATGAAACAAAGAAAAGGAGGGCGCAAATGCTTAGTGCATTACCTTAAACACCTTCAAAATGTTTACAAAAAACAAGCCAAAGACATACTCACAAACGAGAATGAAACAAAGCGCATATCACAAATGGTCTGCGTCTCCAGCTTCAGGAGCAACACTTCTCTGCATCGGACAGCTGATGTGTTTTGGGAGACAAGCCCCCTTCCTTAGAGCTAGTCCACAGCTGTTGAGGCTCCACTATATATATTGATGTAAAGCATGGCTTCTGTAATGAGGACCACGTACCTGATAGTTGAGCCTGTCTCTTGTAGAAGGAGACCTCTCATACAGCCCTGGCTCAGAGCCCACTGGAGTGGGGACAGTGGTCTCGTGAGCACAGCGAGGTAGGAGTGCCTCTTGTCAGCAGCTGTAGACCGGATGCTGAAAGCAGAGCCTGGAACACTGGATAGCAGATGGGCTGGATTAGGAACAACAGCAGACGATCAGCAATCACAGTGGACAGCTGGAACAGCAGCAGCAGATCAGCAATCACAGTAGCTGGATACAGGTAGGCAGAAGAGGCATGAGACAAGCCGGGTCGGGCAAGGATCAGCAAGCAGGCAGAATCAGCAGATAAGGGATTGTCGGAGAACAGACTGGGTTCAGCAGTTGGAGAAGGTAGAATGGTCTAGGCAAGCCGGGTCAAGCAGGTAGTTGATCAGGTAGTAGGTAACGGATAGCAGGTATCAGGAATGGACTAGCTGTAGAACAAACAGCACTTCAGCCAAAGTCTGACTTCCTTTTAAAGGCCCATGTGATGTGCTGACAGAGATGCTGGGTCCTAGAGCCCTCCTGCTCTGACGGATTCTGGGTCTTAGAGTCCTCCTTCTCTTGGTGTCCTGACAACATCCCTGCGCATGCGTACATGTGCGCTCTTCCGAACACCAGGTGGTAAAAAAATAGCTGTGGCCTGCGTGAACTGTTAAATCTACATGTAAACAGAGAACCTATAGCTTGGTCACACATCCGGTGTTTGGAACACACACCATCGCTATCACTCATTGCGTCTGGCCGCCGAATACACTTCCAGATCATCGCGCCGGGTCTCAGGGGGGTGGAGCCAGAGGTCAGAGCTAATTCTCCAGTGACCAGGAACACCAGCACGCTTCCTGCCCTATAATGGGGACGGATACTTTGTGAAAACCAACCAAATGATCCTGGCCGTCCCTACCTGAAGGATGTGTGCAGACCCATCCATCTCATGGGGAGATAGATCATAGTGGCTAATGAACCCTAGCAAATCCTGCAACACTACCCAAACCCTGGCTGTGTGAATGGATACATGATAAACATTCCCTATGTATACCCCACAGGGAATGACCCTCCAAAGGCAGGCTCGCTCGGACAGTTCATCAACTGTTCCACACAGTTTGTTGTGTACTGCCTGATCTGCCCTTGCGGTCTCCTATATGTAGGCCGCACTTCGCGTGCTTTCAGGACTCGGTTCGGAGAACACAAACGGAATATCCTCAAGGGGTTTGAAAAACACTTTGACTAACACCTTGTCAATATCGTGATGTCCATAATAAAAAATCCTGCGGGTCTTAGGGCGTATGGGTTAGAATGCATAGTGGGAGTCCCTGATAATGGACCAATGGATAGTTACCAGAAGCTGTGCAACAGAGAGACCTATTGGATCCACCAGCTGAGATCTTTGGCCCCTGGGGGGTTAAATGAGGGCCTTGATGTACAAGCAGTTCTTTAGGCCCTTTGTGGACCCCATGGGGAGCAGATTCACCACTATGTGGGTAGCCTGTTGTATCTTTGACATGCAGTATAGTATATATTTTTATACTTAGATAGTACAGTGCTGTGAGGAGAAAACAGGCCTTTGAAGGTCCTCTTATTTATTGCATACATTCATTTTCTTCATTGTCTAACCTCCTTTTAAAGGTTTTTTACAAGTTCTCTACAAGTATCTTGTGAGCAATCGATTAATGACAATATTTTAAAACAGTTTTTATTATTTTTTAATCATATCATTTTATTAGTGGATATGGAATTTTGGACATGCAATTCTTGGGCATATTCTTTAGGAACATAAGAGATGGCACTCTTATAATGGGTGCTGTATTTTGTACATATGTCTTGAGGTTTGCATAGTTTTATGTGTGTAGAGACATATGTATATACTGTAAATGATTTTATGTCTGTATACAGTTTCACATGTGCACAATGCCAGACCCATTAGAGATCTCCATATAATTGAGGTGACCCTGGGCCCCATTTTCTCGGGTCCTCAGGGATAGCAGTGCAAATAAGGTCACATATAGAAATGTATTGTCTATGTAAGATTATATGATGTATTGGCATCCATATGCTGATGTAAGACCGTACATGGGTCAGCGATGGGTTGGTATGCATCCTCCACATCTCTTTTACATATATGCAGATACCCGGAGTTACACCTTAAGTGCAGCTACAGTTAACTGGGATTGTAGGGCTTCTCCCAGAGGGTGAGCCTGCCTTTGGTGGGCCGTTCCCTGTGGGGTATACATGGGGAATGTTTATCATGTAGCCATTCACACAGCCAGGGTTCAGGTAGCATTGCATGGTTTGCTAGGGCCCATTAGCCACTATGATTTATCTCCCCCATGAGATGGGCAGGCCTGCACACATCCTTCAGGTAGGGACGGGCAGGATCATTTGGTTGGTTTTCACATCGTATCCAACCCATCATTGGGCAGGAAGTGCGCTGACATTCCTGGTCACTGGAGAATTAGCTCTGACCTCTGGCTCCGCCCCCTGAGACCCGATGATCCAGAAGTGTATTCGGCGGCCGAACACAGTGAGTGAGAACGGTGGCTTGTGTTCCAAATACCAGATGTGTGACCGAGCTATAGATTCTCTGTTTACATGAAGCGTTAACATCTCACGCACACCAGAGCTATTGTTTTACCACCTAGTGGACCGAGGACGATTGGGAGGATTTAAGGTAAACACCATGGTGCGGATGGCGATCTGGGGGATACGCCCAATCAGTGGAGTGGTTGCGCGATTTATTGCTGTTCATAATATCAGGTATGCTGTGTACAGAGCTACACCTGGACCATCCCTCCTTGGGGGAGAAGCTCTGCTTTACATCAATATATATAGTGATGCCTCCACATCTGTGGACTAGCTCTGAGGAAGGGGGCTTGTCTCCCGAAACGCGTCAGTTGTCCGATGCAGAGAAGTGTTGCTCCTGAAGCTGGAGACGCACATCATTTGTGAAATGCGCTTTGTTTCATTTTCGTTTGTGAGTATGTCTTTGGCTTGTTTTTAATAAACATTTTGACGGTGTTTAAGGTAATGCGCTAGGCGTTTGCACCCTCCTTTTCTTTGTGTCATGAATGAGTTAAAGTGGAAGTCAAGTTGTTTTGTAAACAAGTGGCTGACAGACAGGGTATTTATGACAGAAGAGACCCTATTGGTCTCTTCTGCCATAAATGCATCCTTCTGCCTTTCAGCTGTCATGTTTATTGAGCCACGCATGCACAGCTAAGTGAACATTTACGGGCCCGATCAACCCCGAACGGTACCACAGCGATGTTACTCCCATGTGCATGTGCGGGAATGGCGTCATCACGGTCTGGCCTATCAAGTGGCCAAAGGCACAAGACCCAGAAGGAAGAATGGGCGAAGATGGAAGTGCCGGGGCCTGCCGGATCAGTCCCAGCACCGAGCTGAAGGAGACCATATGACAGGTAAGTCTGCTATAATGTAATAGTGTTTCTAGTGTTTTGGAGTTTCCCTACTCAGGAGAGCAGCACCGCCTATAGTTCCATTTGGACAGAGTGACCTCTGAGGGTTTTATACAGTGTTTAATCTATTCATGCCTGGACAGGGAGTGGTTTCCTTAGGCACACACACGCTCACGCTCACACAAGCCCATTACCAGGAGAGGTTCCCAACAGAAGTTAGGAAAAGGAAGAGTTCAGAAGCAGAAAGCCTTTTTTAATGCTTTACTGAAACAGTCAGTCAAATCTATATGTACACGCATTACAGTTTTCCTGATCACAGATGACAGTCCCACAGCTTAGTTGCAAGCAATACAGAGAGTGTCTGAGTTGAGAATTAGCCCATATCTTACAGGGGTTGCCCAGAGCCCTGCATCTCTAGCCACACATTCAAATAATTCTCAAAGTCCTGCTTCTCTCCTTGCTTGCTTCCCCCCTAGGGGGTTCATTTACACTTGTGGTTGGGGAGTGGATAAAATCAGTGGCTTAGCCATAGTTTTACCACATCCGAGTACCCACCTTAAAATAACAGAGCAGCTGGATGAAGTTATACAGATGCTTTGCTTCATGGCCATTCAAGTAAATGGGGCTGCACTGCAACTGCGAGCTGAACACTAGGCTCATGGTTACAGTGCGGTATTCCCATTCAAAAACCTTGTTTGGCTGTTGAAAAAGGGGTGTGTCAGCCGTTCCTGTATCACTCTATGAAAAGTGAACCACCACATACTGCTTTTTAGAGATCAGCAAACGTGTACATGAACCTTTGGGTTGAACTCTAAGATAGACACTCACAGCCTACATCCTGCTGTAGCTTGGTCCCATCAAGACCAAACCCAGACAGCTCCCCAGCCAAAACTATTCATATCCTAGCCTCCTATTCAGGGTGTTCCACAGCTGGCAAGAGAAGGGCTGGCATTAACTTTAAGTGCCCCTGTCTGTCACTGGCATCCTACCTATGGGGCATCCAGGGGATCCTAAGTAACCTCCAGTGTCTGTCAATCCAAATGGTCCTGGACCTATAGTATTCTATTAATTCTGGTGCCATAAAGGGGAATTACATTTGGCACACTACAGTTTTTTTTTTCTTTCAAACAAAGCACAACTGCAGACAGAAGACAGCTTTAAGAATGGATGGTCAGTAACAAGTGAATGCTCCACTTTTAGAACCTTTTTTTAAGGGAAGCCTTGGGGGCATAACACAATGGGCAAAGCAGCAGCGAAAAATGAACACTGACCTCAAATCATTCACAAAATAAAATAAAAGACAAAAAAGTTTCCAATAATAACAACAAAAAAGCTAGCAAAGAGGTTGATTATGCAAAATAGCTATTAATTAGTATTAATTTACAGTTCCCTTACTGACCCTAATCTCTCCCTACGCAGTTTGTCAGCTTTCCCTATGCTTTTACTGACACCATAGCTGCCCAGTGTCTCTCTTCCTTTATGCTGAGAGGACTGGCTTCACCAAAAGCCCCCTTATGGGCCCTTCCAAACCTGCTGGTCATGGTTCATAACTCAGACAGTGCATTACGATTTAAAATAATTCACCTGGGTAAATCTGGACATAAACCTGCATAATTCTCCTTGGTATGGGTAGCATTGGCGGCTGGTGTTCAATATTTTGGGGGGGAGCAAACTAACCCCACCCCCCCCCCCACGGGAGGCGGACTATGGCAATTAATCTTAAGACGCCCTGGCCAATAGGGGATTCCTGATTGGCCAGGATGAGAATGAGAAAGACAATAGTGAATATTCATTCGCTATTGTCACACAAGTGGGTGGGCTCGAGGCGCAGTGCATTATGGGCCGCCACTGATGAGCAGTAGCAAACCCAAATATCAACCTTACAGAAAACTTCCTCCTCTCCTCATCTTCATAACATGGGTTCTGTACGTGTTCTGTAATTCTAACACACTTTCCATTCTCCAGACACAACACAATGAGCAAGACTTACCATAGAAAGTATTGACAGGTTCACCAGATAAAAATAAAGGTCCCCAAAAATACCAATGCAGCCACCACATCTATGGCCTAGAATTCTGCAATATCTTACACTGTTGTTGTTAGGTTTATATACACTTTAAGCACACTCACACTGAAAATGACATACTGTACATATACACTATAGGGTCTGTTTATAAGAAATCATTTGTGCAGATGTCTTAAGCATTCATGCAGCTACCAAGAATAATCCCCAGAATTTGCCAAAAATGTTTATTTTCTTATGATCATCAGCTCCATCTAGTGATTATAATGCAGTATTTTCCTGATTGAGGTGTTTCATAAAATTCCTGCACTATGGCCACTAGATGGAGCTGACAGTCATAGAAATTAAACGTTTTAGGCAAATTACAGGGACTATTCTTGACGACTGTGCAAATACTTGTGACTTTTGCACAGCAAATCTTTTATTGATAGAACTCATATGTTATAAACACACATTGAATATGTATACCACATACACATAGTGTACATTAAGAACACACTTACTGCATAGTATACTGTACATGCATACACAAAAAAAATGTAGTAGAAGATATATTTTTCACATACATACAGTAACATCTACACTATATGTTATACTCACACTCTGTATAAGCTACACATACAGTGTATAATTTTATTCAGAATCAGAATGATAAGTGTACTTATTTACAATTGGAAAAGTATATTGAAAAAAAAAAACCTGCTTAATTAGATTTTGCTTTGTTTAACATGGATAATGCAATATCGTATTTTTAGTTCTTTTGCATGCAGACATCCAGAGCAAAATATTTAATCAAATTATCTGCATGCTCTGGCAATATAATATATATGATTATTAGAGAGGCCAGCATCAGCAGTAAGCCAACATAAACACACATATTATGTAATGTCTGAGCAGGCCTATTTTGGGTATATAAACATTGCTGACCAGAAGTATACAAGTTACATTTTCCTTTTAATGGCTGTCTGGTAATTAAAGTGGAAATCCAGACAAATGGTTAAATATGAAGCCAAAATAAAGTGTAATTCTGTTTAGCTAGTCTTGTGATTTATACGTATTTACCATGCTGCATAGCTCACAACCTCGCTTATTTTTTGGTTTAATTTTTACAGCTTCCTAGGTCACCTACCTGCTGATTAGAGAGTGTTGAATATACTGATGTATTGTCCAGTGAACAGACTGGAGATGACATGAGAAGCTTCAAAGCTGGACCATAAAATTGGGGTGTCATCTGCCTGATTATACACTATATAGTTAAAGCCCAATTATAAGACTAGCTGAACAGAGTTACAACTCATTTGGCAGGTAAACAGTAAACATATATGCAATTAAATGGTTTATTTGGCTGTATACCTGCTGTTAAATTGTAAAGCAGAGCTTAAAGAGGTATTAAACTGCTTGGCAAAAAAAGAAAACCTGCAAGACATTGGCATAATGTGCTAGTATGCATCCCATACTAGCACATTATCAAATACCTTAAAATGAAGCCCCACAGCAGCACCCGGACACCGCTGTGGGGGCTGACATGTTCCCCCTGTTTTTCTTCCGGGTTCGCTGGCTCCTGTGCTGTGAGTGTGACTATTGCACAACACAACTGAAGCAGAACTTGCAGCAGACTTGCAGAATGTTTGCAAAGAAAGCTGATCTGGAGTCACGCAATGTGGATTTTCTGCAATTATCCAACAAACTTGTGAAGCCTGGAAAGTCTAGCAATAGCTTGGCAAGTCATTTTCAAACTTGCAGCACAATTACTTGCTATCTGGGTTATTATAGGCTTACCTGTAGGTAAAAATCACAAAGCGGGGTATACAACTGCTTTAACTGTATCTGGTTATCTTATCTAATTATTTTTATCTAGTCTAATCTTATCGAATATTATCTAATTGTTTTTAATAATGAAATCAAACTCACTCATCTATCTGTGTCTCCATGCTTTTTTTTTTTATTGAGAAACCACTTTGAAACACACCTTCTTAGCATTTTTATGCTGTGGCCATCTTGAGTCAGGGCAGGAGATTCATGTAGCATTAACAGTGATTACTGGAATCCATCTGCCCTTAGCTCAGGCATGTAGGCAAGATGGTGTGCTCAGCTTAGAAAATCTCTCCTCCCCTCCTCCACATAAAATTAAAAAAAACCAAGTCCTGGGATGTATGGGCCAGGAAGAAGGAAGCAACTGAAGAAATGTAAAATAAGTCTAAAACAAGTAAATATAATTTGAATAAAAGGTGTATTTGATATCCTCAGCTCTACATCCCTAAAGTTAAAGATTAACAAAAAATATGGGTATATGGGACTATTAAAGTGCTAATCCTTTTACCCTCAGAGAGATAACATAATATGCCAATGTTATAAAGACATATCTTTATTATGAATTAGAAAAATGTTTAAAAAATTGACTTGTAAGTCCTCATAAAAACATATTATATGCATATAGAAGTATACATAGCGACAGCTATCCCATACACATTTCTGGTTAGATGGACATGGGTCATTGCACCTTCCATTGTTATCATTATTACCTTTATATGCAGTTGTGCTCATAAGTTTACATACCCTGGCAGAATTTATGATTTTTTGCCCATTTTTCAGAGAATATGAATGATTACACAAAAACATTTCTTTCACTCATGGTTAGTGTTTGGCTGAAGCCATTTATTATCAATCAACTGTGTTTATGCTTTTTAAATCATAATGACAACAGAAACTACACAAATGACCCTGATTAAAAGTTTACATACCCCAGTTCTTAATACCGTGTATTGCCCCCTTTAACATCAATGACAGCTTGAAGTCTTTTGTGGTATTTGTGGATGAGGCTCTTTTTCATCTCAGATGGTAAAGCTGCCCATTCCTCTTGGCAAAAAGCCTCCAGTTCCTGAAAATTATTGGGCTGTCTTGCATGAACTGCACGTTTTAGAGTGGCTCAATGATATTGAGGTCAGGAGACTGAGATGGCCACTCCAGAACCTTCACTTTATTCTGCTGTAGCCAATGACAGGTTGACTTGGCCTTGTGTTTTGGGTCATTGTCATGTTGAAATGTCCAAGTACATCCCATGCGCAGCTTCCTGGCTGATGGATGCAAATGTTCCTCCAGTATTTTTTGATAACATACTGCATTCATCTTCCCATCAATTTTGACCAAATTTCCTGTGCCTTTGTAGCTCACACATCCCCAAAACATCAGTGATCCACCTCCGTGTTTGACAGGCCTTGTTGACTCCTCTCCAAATGTCACGTTTATGGTTGTGGCCAAAAAGCTAAATTTTGGTCTCATCGCTCCAAATTACTTTGTGCCAGAAGGTTTGTTCTGTTTGGCGTATTGTAAGGGGGATACTTTGTGGCATTTGCATAGTAATGGCTTTCTTCTGGCGACTGGACCATGCAGTCCATCTTTCTTCAACTGCCTCCTTATTGTGCATCTTGAAACAGACACACCACGTGTTTTCTGAGAGTCCTGTATTTCACCTGAAGTTATTTGTGCATTTTTCTTTGCATCCCGAACAATTTTCCTGGTGGTTGTAGCTGAAATTTTAGTTGGTCTACCTGACCGTGGTTTGGTTTCAACAGAACCCCTCATTTTCCACTTCTTGATTAGAGTTTGAACACTGCTGATCGGCTTTCTCAATTCCTTGAATATCTTTTTATTTCCCTTTCCTGTTTTATACAGTTCAACTACCTTTTCCCGCAGATCCTTTGACAATTCTTTTGCTTTCCCCATGACTCAGAATCCAGAAATGTCAGTGCAGCACTGGATGAAAGATGCAAGGGTCTGTCAGGTGTCCAGAAACGAACTCATTGACCTTTTATACACACACACTGATTACAAGCAAATAGATCACAGGTGAGGATGGTTACCTTTACTAGCCATTCAAACCCCTTTGTGTCAACTTGTGTGCATGTTATTTTTTTTCCCGGATCAGTTGTCTTGGTCTTACATATTGTTGACCCTACTTCCACCATGTGTTATCACTTTAAGCGTGTCATCGTGGAGTGCCATCTCATCATTTCCGGTCTCCCATATCTTTCTCTTTTATTTACTTTTTTTTTTTTTTTTTATACTGGGAGAGTTTCTTATATTTTCTTTTGACACCCACTTGGTCATTCTATTTCTCCTCTTCACTTCCCCGGGTTTCCCTCCTCCCCCCCTCCCCCTTCCCCCTCTAGGTTCCGATTTCTATTTCTCCCAAGCTCATTATCTTTGTATATGTACTGGAGTTTTTGAAGTTAATCCATCCCTTCCATTTCCCCATTTCATCTTTCATTAGCTCTTCTTCTCTTATCCTCAGGGACTCCATATTTCTTATTTCTTCTACCCTTAAGCACCACTCCTTTATCGTTGGGATTTGAGTTTTTAGCCAGTATCTGGGGATCAAGCTTTTTGCTGCATTCAGGAGGTGTGGTAGGATCGTCCCTGTGTATTGTCTGATGGATCTGTCCGTTCGGTGGAACAGGCAGGTCCATGGATCCCTTGTTATCTCCTCCCCCGTTATTTCTTTACTTAGAACCACTATCTCTCCCCAGTATTCCTGCATCCCCTTACACTCCCACCACATATGCGTCATTGTCCCCTCGGTCTTACATCCCCGCCAGCACCATTTTTCCCTCTCTGGTTGTATTTTAGACATTCTTTGCGGGGTCAGGTACCAACGTAAGAGGCATTTGTAGTTGGTTTCCCACGTTTTACTATCTATCGCAGTTTTAAACACCATTTTCGTTATTTTCCCCCATACGTGCTCCCCTAGCTGCTTCCCTAATTCCTTTTCCCATTTATCGAAATATGGCGGTCGTTCTTCTCCTCCCATTTCTACCAATATATTATATAATTTAGATACTCCTCCTTTTCTTTTCCCCCTTTTCATACAGATTTTTTCCAATTGTGTTATTTCTTTTTCTGTTCTTAATGGTTGTGGTAATGCGTTAACAAATTGTTTTAACTGTTGCTACCGCCATATATCGATATTATGGAAATTGCCTCTGCGTTTTAATTCTTCTAAAGTTGCTATTTCCCTTCCCATTAATATATCTTTTAGCTTTGTGTCTGTTTTGATCCATTTCCCAAACACTTCTTCTTTTCCAGGTGCAAAGTAGTTTGTGCCACTCAGTGGTGTATATGGGGAATTAAATTCCCATTTACTTGGTGCTAGCAAATTATCCCACTCTTTAAATACGGTATATGTCAAGTTGCTTGTATCTTCTGCCAATTCCCTATAATCTTTGGGGATCCATACCCCTTTCCCTAGATGACCATCACTCAACCTACTTTCCAAATTCCCCCATTTTTTACCTGTCGGGTTTGTCCACTCTGTCACCCGTGAGATTATATTTGCTATATAATATTTTTTGATGTCCGGTATTGCTAGTCCTCCTCTGTTTTTCCTTTTGCTTAGGATTGAGGATTTTATCCTTGGTTTTTTATTCCTCCATATAAATCTGTTTATCAACTTCCTAATCACCTGGAAAAATTTTTGCGGTATTTCAATTGGTAACATTTGTAATTTATATAAGATTTTTGGTTGTATTACCATTTTTATTGTGTTAATCCTCCCAAACCAGGACAATGGTCTGTGGGTTAACTTATTTAATTCATCTTTGATTTCATTAATCAAGGGTATATGGTTCATTTGGTAGATTTTTTATTTGTTTGTCGCCAGAGTGATCCCTAAATATTTTAGTCCCTTTTTTTCCCATTTAAATGGGAAATCTCTTTGGAGCTCTACTCTTTCTTGGGTTCCTATGTTGATGCCTAATATCTTTATTTATTTTAAAGTTTGATATTTCTCCAAATTTTTTCATAACCTCCATTACTTTAGGAATTGTTGTTTTGGGGGAACTTATATACAATAACAAATCATCGGCGTATGCCGCGATCTTATGTTCTTCTCCTGCTACACTGAATCCTCTTATCTCCTGATTGTTCCTTATTACAGCCAGCAGTGGTTCTAAATACAATATGAACAGCAAGGGGGACAGAGGGCACCCCTGTCGTGTGCCATTCTCTAGTTCGAATCCCAGGGACATTTTTCCATTCACTTTTATTCTTGCCTTTGGTCTATTGTACAGTGCCCTTATCCATTGTGTCATTCTCTTCCCCATTCCAATACTTTCTATAGTTTTGAACAGGAACCCCCAGTCTACCCTGTCAAAAGCCTTTTCTGCGTCTATTGACAGCAGTAGACTGGGGTTCCCTTCCTTTTTAACTTTCTGTAACAACAAGAGGGTCCTAATTCCATTATCTTTCCCTTCCCTTCCTGACACAAACCCCACCTGGTCTCCAATGATTATTCCTTCTATTACTCTCTTAAATCTAGTGGCCAGGATTTTGAAAAACAGCTTTATATCTGCATTTAGCAGCGAGATCGGCCTATAGCTTGAGCATACTGTTTTGTCCTTCCCCTCCTTTGGGATCATTGTTATTGTTGCCCCTAATGCCTCCTCTCTTGCCTCCCATTTATCTCCTATCCCGTTCATATATTCTCTCAACTTGGGTATTAATATCTCCTTAAATTTTTTGTAGTAAAACAGGGGAAACCCATCGGGTCCCGGGCTTTTCCCTGGTGCAGAGTTTTTAATTGCTGCATCTATCTCCTCTGCTGTTATTGGTTCCTCTAGCCCTTGTGCCTGTTCTGCTGTTATTTTGGGCAGGTTTGCTTCTTTTAGGAACTCATCAATTTTGATTCCCCTTGATCTTTCTTCTTTTATATTCTCTTTTGATTTTATTGTATACAATGCTTCATAATATTTTTGAAATGTATCCACTATTTCTGTTGTTTTGTATACTAATTCCCCTGTTTTCGTTTGTATTTTTTCAATATAGTTTGAGGCTTTCTTTTTTTCCAATATCCTTGCTAAGTTCTTCCCTATTTTATTGCCTCCCATGTATCTTTCCTTTTTTATTTTGTTAAATGTTTTCCTTGTTTCCAGTTCTATTATTTCTTTGAGTTCCTCTCTTTTTATGACCAGGGCTTGCAAAATCTTTTGGGCATTATCTTTCTTATGTTTTTGCTCTAATTCGTATATCTGTTTTGTTATCTCTTTTGTTTTTTCACTCCTTTCTCGTGTTTCCCTCGCGCCCATTTTGATCAGAATCCCCCGGATGTATGCCTTATGTGCCTCCCACAAGGTCGGCATTGGCACCTCTCCAGTATCATTCCGTTCAAAAAAAGTATTTATTTCCTCCTCCACTTTCTCTTCTTTATCTTTCCCTCTCAGCAGTTCTTCATTCAGCCTCCACTCTCCCCTTTCCTTCTTTTTATTCCCTTCTATTTTCATTATCATACTGACCGGGGCGTGATCTGACAGTGTAGTTATCTCTATGCTCGTTTTAGCTACTTGTTCCAATGTCATGTGTTCCACCATTATATAATCTATCCTTGAATATGTCCCATGCACGAGGGAGTGGAACGTATAATCTTTTTCTTTTGGGTGCCATGCCCTCCATATGTCTATCAGTTGGCATCTAAATAGTTTTTCCTTTAATCTTTTCCGCTGCACGTTCCGTATCCCTCGCGCATGGGACGTACTATCCCATTCTGGATCCAGTGGTATATTGAAATCGCCTGCCATTATTACCTTTCCTCTTTTAAATTCCATCAGTTTGTCAATTACCCTTATCAGAAATTCTGCCTGATTCCTGTTCGGGCTATACACATTCGCTAACGTAATTTCTACGTTGTCCACCTTCCCCCTCAAAAAGAGATATCTACCCTCTGGGTCGGCATCTCTCTCCTCAAGGGTGAACCGTACCCCCTTTGAAAATCCAATAGCCACCCCCTTGGCTCTACTTGTCGGCGAATCCCCCTGATACCAAACTGGGAAGTCCCGTGAGTATATTCTGGTCCTTGTGTTTTGGGATATGTGTGTTTCTTGTAGGAAGGCTATTCCTATTCCATATCTTTTGATCTCTTGGAGTATTTTATGTCTTTTTGTTGCTGTATTCATTCCCCGGGTGTTATATGTCAAAAATTTGATTTCAGTCATTTATCCCTTTTTACTTTTTTCTCTTTACCCCCTCTCCCCTCCAGTACTTTTCTTTTGTCTGAACCTTTATTATCTACCCTCCTCCCTTTCCCCTCCCTCCCCCTCCCCTCCCATCTCTTCTTCGGGGTGTTGGGGTTCATTTCTACCCCTCTCTGGTAACCGAATCCTCTTCCCCGAGGGTTCGTTCCCGTTTACCCCTGTGGGTTGAGCTTCCCTTGTAATCCGGGCCGCTGGCATCCCTTTTGCTAGTGCAACTCCTTCCTACTTAATTGTGTTCTTATTACCTCTACCCCTGACCCCCCTCCCTCCTCTTCTCTCTCTTCCTTCCTTGAAAACTTTTTTTTTCTGTGCGTTCTTTTTTTCTTTTTTCCTACCCTCTGCCATCTTTGTTCACCTTCCGCTTTTGCCCCCCCCCCCTGTTCCTCATCCATCCACCCCTCTGTCTCCGGCATCTGTATGTCCAGTTTCCTACAGAATTCTTCTGTTTCCTCTGGGAATCTTAGTCTTGCGGATCTCCCCTTTTTTTTCCCTATGAGACATGCTGGGAAACCCCATGAGTAATTAATATCTTGTCTTCTCATCTGTTCTGTTAACGGCTTCAATTGTTTCCTTCTTGATCTGGTCTCTCTGGCCAAGTCCGCGTAACCTTTTACCTCTGTTTCTCCGTACTTTACCGGTTTAGCTCTTATTTTCTGCCATATTTGTTCCTTATCTTTGTATTTGTGAAAACGTACTATCACGTCCCAGGGTATATCCTGCCCCATTCCTGGGGGTTTCCTGATCCTATGCACTCTTTCTATCTCTATTTTTTCTCCCTCTCCTTTTCCTAGGACTGGTCCAAAAATTCTGTCCATAACCTCCTGTAGGTCTTCTTCTTGCTGTGTTTCCTTGCAACTCTCTGGGATGTCTCGGATCCTTAGGTTCTTTCTTCTGTCTCGGTTTTCCTGATCTTCTATTTTATATCTTGCATTACGCTGTTCTATCTGAAGTGATTGTACTTGCTCTTTCAGCCTCCTTATCTTTTCCTCTTGTCTTTCCATTCTCTCCTCCGTTTCCTCCAACCTATTGAGGATCTGTCCCAAGTCCGAGCGTAGACCTCCTAGTTCGCTTTTCAGTGTTCTCTCCAAGTTCTGGAACATTTCCACCATCTCGGATTTCGTTGGCATCTCTGTGCTTGGGAGCTGCTCTTCTCCCAGGTCCTGCCCTTTACCTGATGGGCCGGCGCCCCCCGAGATCTCTAATCCCGTTGATTGTCTTTTTTGGGTTCCCTTATTTATTGGATCTTTTTGTTTGCTCTTTGCTCCGTATTGTTTTTCTGGACTTTCCAGCCTGCTTTCCTGCACCATGTACTTCCTTATAGTGCTTGGGCTTGCGCTGGCCCTCGGAGGGTTTACCCCTGCTCCTCTTGTTGATTTCCCCCTCATCCTATCTGGCTTGGGGTATCTCCTTCTGTCTCCTTCTGTCTTTAATCTGCTGTAATCAGCTGTGTAAGAGGTTATGGGCTGCTTGCTCCGTTATTAGCTCACTTGTTGATCTCTATCTGTTCTTGGGGGTGCGTTCTTCTCCTCTCCACTGTCCCAATGTCATGTAGTTAGGTTAGGTTCTATGGTAGGTTCTGTGATAGGACCCTCCTTTACCGGGCAATGGGATGTGGGTGGGAGTGCATCAACAGGCTTACAGGTGCTATATAGTTGTCTTCTCACCCCCGTTGTCCTCTCCGGTGGCAGGGATTTCTTTTTTTTTTTTTTAAGTGGTTGTTGAGTGGGGGGATCTTTTCCTGTTTCTTTTCCTGTTTCCCTGTCCCATGTGGGTCTAAACGTATGGCCTTCCCTCCCTCCTCACACTCCCTCCTCGCCCTCCTTGGTTATGTGGGGGTTATGTATGGGGGTTTTGCCTGTTGTCCCCCTTACTGGTCCATTACCAAGTCTCCCTCTGCCAGCTGTTTCCACTTCACCCTCCGCCTGTCCCTCTTCCTGCTCCTATCTCTGCTAGGCGGACAGTTGTGGAGATGGATGTGGGTGTGTTCCGGTTTCCTATCAGGGGGCCGGGGGCTCGCTGCTGCGGCTTCTGTGCTCCTCCCGGTTACTCTCTCCTATATCCTCCGGTCTCTGAGCACCGGGTTCTTATTATACTTCAATATACTTCAATACACAGTTTCATAAACAGTACACACAGCATACAATTAATGCAGCTTGTCTCTTCATGTCCCGGGCAGTGTGGCAGTGTGGTCTGCTGTAATCCCTCCTGACCACCCCAGTCCCCCCCTGAGTTTCCTCCTCAGGCTACTTCCAACATTGGGCTATATGCAACTTAAGTGATATAGGGTTACTTATCTGCCCCGCTGTCTTCAGAGCGCTGTGCGCTCCTTCAGTATCTTCCTCCAGTCAGGTCCCGGGCGGGCTCCAATCCGTGGTGTCCTCCAGGGATGTCAGGAACGGCGGCGGGTTAGGAGGGTTTCAGTGGAGGGTTGGTGGAGGGTTGAGGGTTGAGGGTTGGGGGTCCCCGCTGCTCCGTCCTAGATGATTTCTGGCGCACGTCCTATGGCGCGGGCCTCCTCTCGCCCGCACCCGCGCCATAGGACGTGCTTCCTTTCCTGAGTGCACCAGCCGGCGGCTCGCGTTACGCCAGAGCTCCTCCCCCTACAGCGCCCATCCCCTTGATGTAAACACAGTTGATTGATAATAAATGGCTTCAGCCAAACACTAACCATGAGTGAAAGAAATGTTTTTGTGTTATCATTAGAGTTGAGCGAACACCTGGACGTTCGGGTTCTGCTGGTCCGTCCGAACTTCGGGACAAAGTCCGGGTCCGGGTCCGGACGGAACCCGAAGTCGTCTTGGGCTTGCAGGTCCACAAGCGAGTTGAGATTACTATTGTGTTTTTGTAAAGAAAGTGAGTACCAATCACAAACCGACTTCGGTAAATAATAGTTAGTTGACACAAATGTAGTTCCCCTACCCGCGACATCCCCCTCCTCGAGACCGCATTGCGCTCGGCGGCCGACCACGTGAGTCCTTTCCTTCGTGCAGGATACCGCGCCCACGCCCGCTCTCCTCCGGGCGCGGTATCCTGCACGCGGTCTTTAGTAGATCCTGCCTCGTCGCCCCTGGGGGTTGGGAGTTGGGAGTTGGGAGGTGGTTGG
>BLSH010243217.1:385178-408535 GCA_018402905.1 Glandirana rugosa
AGGGACCGGGACTTACGGTCGTAAAAGTGGCGGCTGGGAACCACGTACTGTGGGACAGCCACAGCCATCAGGTTTTTTAAACTGTCTGTGTCCACCAGACGGAATGACAGCATTTCAAAGGCCAGGAATTTTGAAATGCTGGCATTCAGGGCCAGGGATCATGGGTGGGTAGGGGGGTACTTCCTCTTTCTCTCCAGTGTTTGGGAGATGGACAGCTGTAAGCTTCCATGGGACCATGTGGAAATGCTTGGGGATGGTGGCGGACATGGTGGCGTTGCTGTCATATCGTCTGTTTGCTGGGTGGCAGGTGACACTGTCACTGTAGAGGTGGAGGAAGAGGCCGAGGCAGCAGCAGAAGAGGAAGCAGGAGGAGGCCAAGACCTTTCTTGGATTTTGAGGTAATTATTCCAATGCAGATTGTGCCTTGAATTTAGATGCCTGGTCATGGTGGTTGTGCTCAGGTTGAGAACATTTATGCCCCGGCTCAGGCTATCATTGCACAGCTTTCAAACCACTCGTGTCGTCAGCACATTGTCTGAAGAACTGCCACGCGGGGGAACGCCTTTGAGCTGCCTTTGGTGTGCTAGGTCCCTGGGTGCGGTGGGTAATAGCAGGCCTACTGTCTAGGGGACGCTCGCTCCACTTTTGCAACCTGCTTCCTCTTTTGCTGTGCTGGTGCCTTTGTGCAACCACCACCTCTTCCTCCAAACTGCACGCGTCACTCGCATGACCCTCATTCCATGTGGGGTCTAGGACCTCATCATCCTCCACATCATCTTCCACCCACCCTTCACCATTGCCCTCCTTGTCAGTCTGCACACTGAGGCAAGCTGCAGCAGTTGGCACCTGTGTTTCATCATCATCAGAGATGTGCTGCGCTGGTGTTTCCATGTCCTCATCCTGCAACAGAAGTGGTTGGGCATCGGTGCACTCAATGTCTTCCACTTCTGGGGCAGCGCTATATGGATGGCCTACAGAAAGCACACCAGGAGAGTCATCAAAAAGCATAAGATTCTCTTGCAGGACTTGGGGCTCAAACTGCTTGGCTAATTTACAAGTGGCTGAGGTGAAAGACAGATGGCCATGGGGTTCAGGTGCCAACTCTGAGCTTTCATCAAGGGACCGGGAGGGAGACAATGTGAAGGAACTGGAGGCATTGTCAGCCACCCAATCTACTATCGCCTGTACTTGTTCTGGCCTCACCAATCGTTGAGGGGCATTCTGGCCTACCATATACCAGTGAAGGTTCTGTTGGCTACCTGAGGAAGGTGTTTCCCTTGTGCGTGTAGCTGGCACACCTCAACCACGTCCTCTACTTCCAACAGAGGGTTCACCAACACCAGCAGCACCAGCAGCACCATGACCACGTCCCTTATTTGCTCTCCTCAATGTGCCCGCAAATGTACTATGTAGCCCTATGTAATATTTATTAATACCAATTAATATCTTTTTTTTTTTGAAAACACCAACGTAGCCGGACGTTTTATTTTGGTGCAAGAAATGCACCGCTCACACCAACAGCTGGAAGCTCTCCCTTTAGAACTAGGAGATGATTTTTGAACAATAATGTGTCACTTACAGCAACAGCTGGAAGCTCTCTCTTTAGAACTAGGAGATGATTTTTGAACAATAATGTGTCACTTACAGCAACAGCTAGAACCTCTCCCTTTAAAACTAGGTGATGATTTCTGAGCAATAATGTGTCACTTACAGCAACAGCTGGAAGCTCTCCCTTTAGAACTAGGAGATGCTTTTTGAACAATAATGTGCCACTTATAGCAACAGCTGGAACCTGGCCCTATAGGAGTAGGCAATGATTTTTGAACAATAATCTGTCCCTCTAAGCAGAAGCCTCTACCTAGTGCAGTCAGATCATTGTGTAATGCAGGGTTTGATCTGTAATCTGTCACTCAGAGCAGCAGTATGTGAAATCTCAAATTACTCCCACAATCTGATCGTTGTGTACATTCCCACAATCTGATCGTTGTGTACGATCCCACAATCTGATCGTTGTGTACGATCATAACGATCGTTGTGTTAGGCAGGGTTTGATCTGCAATCTGTCACTCAAAGCAGCAGTATGTGAAATCTCGATTCTCAAATTTCTGCAATCTGTCCCCAGAGCAACAGTAGTAGTAATCTTAGGATGCAGGATCAGATGCTAAAATGTCTGCAATCTGTCCCTCACTAAAACGCTGGTAGCTTCCTCTCCCTATACTATTCAGAGTTTCAGAGAGCATGTGACTGCAGCATCAAGTGACTCCAGCTTATATATAGGCTGGGTCACATGATGCACTGGCCAATCACAGCCATGCCATTAGTAGGCATGGCTGTGATGGCTTCTAAGGGCAAACCAGTGAAAAGCTTGTTGATTGGCTGCCCTGCAGCTATTCAACACGCATGATCAACTACCAGAACCCAGAACGTTTTTTGAAATGTGCGTGTTCGGGTCCGGGTCCCGGACACCCCAAAGTTCGGTACGGACCCAAACGTTACAGTCCGGGTTCGCTCAACACTACTTAAGAGGTTTTTTTCTTTTCTCTTTTTTTTTTTTTAACATTTGGCTAAAACTGATTTTATTCAGTACTGCTTGGACCTTGAAGAAGGGGAGATACCCCGAAAGCTTGTCCTGAAATTTTTTTATGTTAGTGCAAATAAAAAAAGTATAACGGACAGTACTCAATTTTCTCTAGTGTACCAGGAAAAAATACTTTTACTTTCCTAATCTTTCAATCACCCTGCAGCCATTGCTCAACTCTCCTCCTTGATGCTCCAAATTGTGGGTGGTCCATCAGCATTCTTATGTACAATAAAGGGCCATTGGCCCTGCATTGTACTTGATAGCACCATATTGCCTGTGGTTTCCGGATCACTTTAGACAGGTCTTATAGCATGGAAGAAGCCTGTGGAGCAAGGGATTAGGTAAGTAGAAGTCCTTTTTATTGGTACCTTAGGCATAAACAAGAATTTAACCCTATCAGTGCAGTGGGAGCCCCACTGCGAGGTTATTTTTTTCTCTTTTTTTCCCAGATTTCAACTTTAAAAGCAGATGTCTCTTGTAGATCCATCATTGGATTCAAAGCAATGATAGTTCTTAGAGAAAGCCAGATGCAATTAACAGCAATTTGGAATCTCCCAACTGTTCTTTTTATAACTGGCTTTGTTAGTCCAAAGAACTGTTTAGATGAAAACTATCAGGTACAAAGAGTTTGTTTTAAAGATTTTTTTTTTTTTGCTAAAGTTATCCAAAGTTCACAGCATATTTAAAAGGTGATTTAAAAGAAAAAAAGGAGATTCCATTTCCTTTTCCGAGGATTTTGCCAACAAAGTGTCTGTTAAAGATGAGTCGATGTGTTCACTACAAATCACAGTGACGTCTAGCTAGCCTTGCTCTGCAAATAATTTTAAATAGGATGATCTTAAAGAGGAAGTTAATCTAATGGGAAAGCAAGATACTGCTTTAGAGTGAGGAGCTGCTGAATTCACTAAATACAACAAATTAACTCCTTTACTTAATTTCTTTGTCCTGGGAGAAAAGCTAATGTGTAATCCAGGATTGGGTACCCTGAAGATATATTGTGTATGTCTCCATTCCTCCATCACGCTGATAGACAGCACAGCTTACACAAAACAAAACTAAGCATTGTCCCATTGCATTATAGAAGTGGAGATTTCTGTTTTTATTATATTTTAGAATCAGGTTAGCAGGCTGAGAGCTGGGGAATTTTGTGTTTTGTAATGGGCACATAGTGAACTAACTTTCAATGGAGCACCTGCCTAGCTCAAAGAAATTGGCTGAACTGCAGTCCTTTTTTTTTTTTTGCTTATTTGGTACATGCAGGCAGGTAACATGTCCATTTCCTCTCAGTTTATGCAGAGCAAACATGGACAGAGCCCACTCTGCTCTATGGACCAGTGGGTGTAAACGGGCTCTGCTGTTTTCAAAGACCTTGTGGGAGCCCAAGACTCTTATGTATTGTTGAACTATATAAGAAATGTTTATAGCTACCCCCCCAGTATAATGGGACTTTAAGGGCAACTTATATATTGAAAAAAAATTGTATAAAATATAAAGCTTTATTAGATATATAGATAAAAAGTTGGTGCATACATCACTATTTTAAAAAAAGAGACATAACAGAGCACAATAAGGTAATGACTGATATGCGAATCTATGCTGCCGTGACAATATCTTCTCATTATGCCCGAAGTGTTTCAGGAAAAAGGAATCCCTTCTTCAGGGGAATTTGCATAGAGAAGACCACAAGATTAAAACACTCAGCAAAACAGTCAGCAGATAGGTCATAAAATCTAGAAATACCAGAGATTATGCCTGCACCAGAGTTGGAATGGTCGCCCACATGTGTATCCCCCGTAAGGGGACACCGAGGCCTCACAAGGATCCCAAGCGTGACCTCAAACTGCAGCAAAGGGTATTTCAACATGGAAGAAGAAAGCCATGGACACTGAGGAATGAGGCGATTATCAACAAGGGGGTCTCATCCGCGGAGGAGACAAGCACCTTGGTCATCCACAGACACAGGGCAGCAGCATATTCTCCAATTTCTAGGGATGTTAACAACACTTTATGGCTTTCTCTGGTGGTTTAATTTACTTATATAAGAAATGCTGTACCCTCCAGAACTGTTTGCTCTTACTTGAGTCATTGCTGCACTTGCCCCAATGCTAGTATTCCCATAGATAGGAGTGGGACTGAACCACCCAGAGGCACCTTGACATAAAGTGCAGCCATCACATATATTTGTAAATGTTTGCATGAGACCTCTCATTTTGTTACAAATTAATCACTTAAGGACATGAAGGATTTAGCCCCTTAATGACCAGAGCACTTTTTAAAATTTGGCACTGCGCTGCTTTAACTGGTAATTGCGCAGTCATGCAATGCTGTACCCAAACACAATTTGCGCCCTTTTTTTCCCACAAATAGAGCTTTCTTTTGGTGGTATTTGATCACCTCAGGGATTTTTATTTTTTGTGATATAAATGAAACAATACCAACATTTTTGAAATAATTATATTTTCTACTTTTTGTTATAAAAAAAATTAAATGAACTCAATTTTAGTCATACATTTAGGCCAAAATATATTCAGCCACACGTCTTGGGTAAAAAATTTCAATAAGTATATATTTATTGGTTTGCGCAAAAGTTATACCATCTACAAACTATGTTACATATACTGGAATTTATGCAGCTTTTAGTTTATGACTGGCTACCTCGATTCTTGAGGTGCTAAAATGGCAGGGCAGTACAACCCCCCCCCCCCCGCCGCCAATTACCCCTTTTTGGAAAGTAGACACCCCAAGGAATTTGCTGAGAGGCACGTTGAGCCCATTGAATATTTTATTTTTTTGTCACAAGTGATTGAAAAATGACAAAAAAAGTTTACACAAAGTTGTCACTGAAATGATATATTGCTCACATGGCATGGGTGTAAGTGGAATTACACCCCAAAATATATTCTGCTGCTTCTCCTGAGTATGGAGATACTACATGTGTGAGACTTTTTTTGTGAGTCTAGTTGCCTACTGGACCCCGAAAACCAATCACCGCCTTCAGGATTTCTAAGGGCGTACATTTTTTATTTCACTCCACACAACCTATCACAGTTTCGGAGGCCACAAAATGTCAATATAGCACAAACCCCCCCAAATGACCCCATTTTGGAATGTAGACACTCCAAGCTATTTTCTGAGAGGCATTTTGAGTCCATGGAATATTTTATATTTTGTCACAAGTTTTGGGAAAATTATTTTTTTACATTTTTTTTTACACAAAGTTGTCACTAAATGATATATTGCTCACACCTGCCATGGATATATGTGCCTGCCCCAAAATACATCCTGCTGCTTCTTCTGAGTACAGGGATACCACATGTGTGAGACTTTTTGGGAGCCTAGCTACGTACAAGACCCTAAAAACAAATCACCGCCTTCAGGCTTTCTAAGGGCATAAATTGCTTCCCTTCCTCACTACCTATCACAGTTTCAGAGGCCATGAAATGCCAAGATAGCACACCCCCCCCCCAAATGACCCCATTTTGGAAAGTAGACACCCCAAGGTATTTGCTGAGAGGCATGTTGAGTCCATGGAATATTTTATATTTTGCCATAAGTTTTGGGAAAATGACAATTTTTTTTTACACAGTTGTCACTAAATTATATGTTGCTCAAACATGCCATGAGTATATGTGAAATGACACCCCAAAATACATTCTGCTGCTTCTCCTGAGTAATGAGATACCACATGTGTGAGACTTTTTGGCAGTCTAGCCGCATACAGGACCCCAAAAACCAATCACCGCCTCCAGGATTTCTAAGGGCGTACATTTTTGATCTCACTCCTCACTACCTATCACAGTTTCGGAGGCCATGAAATGCCAAGATAGCACAACCCCCCACAAAATGACCCCATTTTGGAAACTGGACACCCCAAGCTATTTGCTGAGAAGCATGTTGGGTATTTTGCAGATCTCGCTTTTTGTCACAAAGTTTTGAAATTGGAAAAAGAAAAAAAAATCCTTTTCTTTCTTCATTTTCCAAAACAAATGAGAGCTGCAAAATACTCACCATGCACCTTAGCAAATATCTAGGGGTGTCTACTTTCTAAAATGGGGTCATTTGGGGGGGGGGGGAGTTGTGCTATCTTGACATTTCAGGCACTTCAAAACTGTTATAGGTAGTGAGGAGTAAAATCACCTTTTTACGCTCTTAGAAAGTCTGAAGTACTCCTGTACTCAGGAGAAGCAGCAGAATGTATTTTGGGGTGTAATTTCACATATGCCCACACAATGTGTGAGCAATATATCATTTAGTGACAACTTTGTGTAAAAAAAAATGTAATTTTCTTGAAATTTGTTGATGAAGATATCTCTGCCAAGAAAAGTAAATAAAAATACATGCCAAAGCAATCCCCCCTAATGTTAGGGGCAATCGGCTGCTAATGTCCACCCCTGCCCCTATGCTTCGGCATATATGCTCTTTTTTTAACTGTGGTGGTGAAATCACCTCCTACAGCGCTGGAGTCACTGCTTTATGTATCGTGAGAGCAAACCCTGTTGCTGTCAAAATAAATAAATCTGTACTGCAGCTGAATAGCATACCTGCAAAGCAAATAATGGTTAACAATAAAACAAAGTAACATTACAGTATAACAGTAGGACATATCTGCAAAGCAAACACGATAAAACACAGCAACAATAAGACGTTATAGTTAAAGATAAAATACAGTAAAACAGAGCAGAACAATAGAGAGAGAGCAACAGGGAAGCACAATAAAATAACAACTATTTTTGGCTTTTTTATTTTTTATTTTTATTTATTAATTTATTTTACACTTTTATTGTAACTATAAATGTTCCAGCTTAGGGTCTCTCAAAATTAGTAATGGGCCCAATGTTTGAGTCAAACGTAAGTTCGACTCGAACAGCAAATTCCGAACATTGTAGTATGAGGCAGAGGGGAAATGAGACCTGCTGATTGGCTAAACCATGCACATGACCTGCATGCTTTGGCCAATCACAGCGCACTTTGCAGAAAGAGCCATGATTGGCCAAAGGCAGGGGGCTTAGTCCACGCCCCACACTATATAAGGCCACGTACACAGCAGCCGTATATAGTGTGCATAACATGGAGATAGAGAGAGGTTAGGCAGTTTTGTTAGTAGCGTGTAGGCAGTGCAGTATATAAACACAGTGTAGAGTATATACAGTCAGTGCAGGCAGTATAAGAATATATACAGTATCTCACAAAAGTGAGTACACCCCTCAAATTTTTTCAAATATTTTATTATATCTTTTCATGTGACAACACTGAAGAAATTACACTTTGCTACAATGTAAAGTAGTGAGTGCACAGCTTGTATAACAGTGTAAATTTGCTGTCCCCTCAACATAACTCAAAAACAGCCATTAATGTCTAAACCGTTGGCAACAAAAGTGAGTACACCCCTAAGTGAAAATGTCCAAATTGGGCCCAATTAGCCATTTTTTCCTCCCTGGTGTCATGTGACTCGTTAGTGTCACAAGGTCTCAGGTGTGAATGGGGAGCAGGTGTGTTAAATTTGGTGTTATCATTCTCACTCTCTCATACTGGTCACTGGAAGTTCAACATGGCACCTCATGGCAATGGCAAAGAACTCTCTGAGGATCTTAAAAAAAAGAATTGTTGCTCTACATAAAGATGACCTAGGCTATAAGAAGACTGCCAAGACCCAGAAACTGAGCTGCAGCACGGTGCCCAAGACCAAACAGCAGTTTAACAGGACAGGTCCCACTCAGAACAAGCCTCACCATGGTCAACCAAAAAGTTGAGTGCACATGCTCAGCATATCCAGAGGTTGTCTTTGGGAAATAGATGTATGAGTGCTGCCAGCATTGCTGCAGAGGTTGAAGGGGTGGGGGTCAGCCTGTCAGTGCTCAGACCATATGCCGCACGCTGCATCAAATTGGTCTGCATGGCTGTCCTCCCAGAAGAAAGCCTCTTCTAAAGATATTGCACTAGAAAGCTTGCAGTTTGCAGAAGATAAGCAGACTAAGGACATGGATTACTGGAACCATGTCCTGTGGTCTGATGAGACCAAGATAAACTTATTTGGTTCAGATGGTGTCAAGCATGTGTGGAGGCAACCAGGTGAGTAGTACAAAGACAAGTGTGTCTTGCCTACAGTCAAGCATGATGGTCATGGTCTGGGGCTGCATGAGGGCTACCGGCACTGGGGAGCTACAGTTCATTGAGGGAACCAACATGTACTGTGACATACTGAAGCAGAGCATGATCCCCTCCATTCAGAGACTGGGCGGCAGGGCAGTATTCCAACATGATAACGACCCCAAACACACCTCCAAGATGACCACTGCCTTGCTAAAGAAGCTGAGGGTAAAGGTGATGGTCTGGCCAAGCATGTCTCCAGATCTAAACCATATTGAGCATCTTTGGGGCATCCTCAAACGGAAGGTGGAGGAGTGCAAGGTCTCTAACATCCATCTCCATGATGTCATCATGGAGGAGTGGAAGAGGACTCCAGGGGCAACCTATGAAGCTCTGGTGAACTCCATGTCCAAGAGGGTTAAGGCAGTGATGGAAAATAATGGTGGCCACTCAAAATATTGACACCTTGGCCCCAATTTGGACATTTTTACTTAGGGGTGTACTCACTTTTGTTGCCAGCAGTTTAGACATTAATTGCTTTGTGTTGACTTATTTTGAGGGAACAGAAAATTTACACTGTTGTACAAGCTGTACACTCACTATTTACATTGTAGCAAAATGTAATTTCTTCAGTGTTGTCACATGAAAAGATATAATAAAATATTTAAACAAATGTGAGGGGTGTACTCATTTTTGAGAGATACTGTATGTAAGGGTCTGGAATAGATTTTAAGGGGAACTCCACGCCAATTTTTTTTCCAAAAATTTTGTGGGGGTCCCCCCCAAAGTCCATACCAGGCCCTTCAGGTCTGGTATAGATTTTAAGGGGAATCCCGTACCAAAATGTAAAAAAAAATGGTGTGGGGGTTCCCCCAAAATCCATACCAGACCCTTATCGGAGCAAGCAGCCTGGCAGGGCTCCGAACCCTACCAGGCTACATGTCCTCAACATGGGGAGGGTGCTTTGGGGTCCCCCCAAAGCGCCTTGTCCTGATGTTGATGGGGAGAAGGGCCTCTTCCCCACAACCCTTGCTGGTGGCTGTGGGGGGTCTGCGGGTGGAGGGCTTATAGGAATCTGGAAGCCCCCTTTAATAAGGGGGCCCCCAGATCCAGGCCCTCCCTATGTGAATGAGTATAGGGTATGTTGTACCCCTACTCATTCACCAAAAAAGTGTAAAAAAAGAAAAAAACACAGGAGACAATTAGGGACAAGTCCTTTATTAAAAAAGAAAAAAAAGTGTCCCACGATTAATCACGGCGCTCGACGGACGAAAAAAAAACTCCTGAAAAAGCTCCTCCTTGATGAGAGGCTCCCGCTGACTGCTGTATTTTTCCATTTGACAGCTCTTATAAAGGCTAGAGTGGGGCCACCCAGTGATGTAAGCGGGTGACCCTGCCCGTTCTAACGTCATGTGACGTCAGAGGGGGATGGGGTCACTCAGTTACGTCACTGGGTAGCCCCACCCTTGAGTATAAATGAACTGTCAAAGCAAAAACAGGTCAGTTGGCAGGAGCTCTCCCATCAGGGGGGAGCAGTTTCGTGGTTTTTTGTCTTATTTTTCTGGTCGTCGCTTTCCATGATTGACGATGGACACTTTTTTTTTCTTTTTTAATAAAGAACTTGTCCCTAATTGTCTATTGTGTTTTTTTCATTTTTTAAATATTTTTGGTGAATGAGTAGGGGTACAATGTACCCGATACCCATTCACATGGGGGGTCTGGATCTGGGGGCCCCCTTGCTAAAGGGGACTTCCATATTCTGATAAGCCCCCACCTGCAGACCCTGACAATCACAGCCCAGGGCTGTTGAGAAGAGGCTCTTGTCCCCATCAACATGGGGACAATGTGCTCTTTGGTGGGGGGGTGCAGAGTCCCCTTGCCCCAAAGCACCAACCCCCCCATGTTGAGGGCATGTAGCCTGGTATGGGTCAGGAGGGGGGTGCTCGCCCATCCCCCTCCATCCTGCCCGGCCAGGTTGCATGCTCGGATAAGGGTCTGGCATGGATTTTGGGGGGGGAACCTCACGTCAATTTGTTTTTTTTTAATTTTAGAATGGAGTTCCCTTAAAATCCATACCAAACCCAAAGGGCCTGGTATGGACTGTGGACTGGGGGGGGGGGGGGCCCACGCACTTTTTTCAGTGATTTTTATCTATATTGCCAGGAGCCGGCAATACATTACAGCCACAAGCGATTTTAAATGACAATTGTCATTTTACGGTGGCACTGTTCTAAATATCACATAGATGCACCACTTTACAGTCAGACCAAGGGGACCACCCAGGCATGATATTAAAAGGAATATTTAATTTTTATCTATTCACTTTAATTATTATTATAATCACTGCTCCTGAAAAAACGATTGATTTAAAAACTTTTTTTTTTCATTGATACATGTCCCCTAAGGCAGTACCGGGGTCCCCATATACTTTTTATGGCAATAACTTGCATATAAGCCTTTAAAATGGGCGCTTTTGATTTTTCATGTTCGGGTCCCATAGACTTTAATAGGGTTCAAATGTTCGCACAAACTTATTGCCTGTTCACATGTTCTGGTGTGAACCAAACCGGGGGGGTTTATGATCCATCCCTACTCAAAATGTGATGGCCATCTAACATCTTTCGAGACCCTGTGTAAGTGTGCCCTAGGACTGTGCCATGCTGTACCCCACGCTAATACTCCACTAGTGTGTGGTAGCGTCGGAAACATTCACCAATGCAGAGACCAGGTGGACAGGACAGGAGGGACAATAATAGCGGATGTCATGCCTATATCTGCGTTTTCTACAGACACAACTTCTTCTTTGGGTTGCTTGTTGGGTAGGGGTACCAGAGAGGACATCTGGAAAATGCCTCTAATGCAGCTGTCTCACTGCATTTGCATTGGGAAGTTGGGCCACAGCGCCGTCTGGAAATAGAAGGGCTGTGATGATCTCTTCCTGGAATTTTAGGAAGGATCCAGTTCATCCTGATGCTTTGTATAGCACATAAGCGTTCAGCAGAGACAATTGAAATAAGTATACAGACACTTTTTTGTACCAGCGTCTGGCCTTAGGGGCAAATTAGTACGGCACCATCATCTGGTCATGGAAGTCCACCCCTCCCATGTTAAGGTTGTGTTCGTGGACACGAGCTGTGGTTGTAATTTGGACTGTTGTATCTGCGTGAATGGAGGACAGAACGAAAACATTCCGTGTGTCCCTCCACTTCACTGCAAGCAAATTATTACACTTCAAACAGGCTCTCTCCCTTCCCATCTAAGTCGGGAATCTACAAGCCGTTGAGGGGAAGCCTGGGCGATTAGATCGCACGGTGCCACATGAGCCAATTTCAAAATCTAAAAGGTGACTAAAAAGTAGCACTCTAGTGTAATAATTGTCCATGTACAAGTGGTACCCCTTTCCTAATAAGGGTGACACCAAGTTCCAAACAATCTTACCAGCGCTCCCTATGTAGTCTGGGTAGTTGGGGGGGTTCCACGTGACTATCTTTTCTCTCGTAAACCATAAAGCAAGGCGGCCAGTTGAAGTGGTTTATGAGGGGCTGAATTTTGTGTAGCCGATCGTATTCAGGGTCACCCCGAGGACGACAGAGTTCATTGACATTAAAGTGCATAAACCGCACGATCTGCTCGTATCTAGTCCTAGTCATGGAAGCAGAGAACATGGGCATATTGTGAATTGGGTCAGTGGACCAATATGACCACAACTCACTTTTTTTGGTAATGTCCATGAAGAGGGATAGGCCCAGAAAGGTCCTAAATTCGGAAACTGTAATAGGTTTCCAGGCAGATTATCTGGCAAGGGTCAAATGGGGATTTGCGGTGATGAATTGAACAGCATATAAATTGCTTTGGTCC
Organism: Glandirana rugosa; assembly: GCA_018402905.1. Taxonomy (NCBI): domain Eukaryota; kingdom Metazoa; phylum Chordata; class Amphibia; order Anura; family Ranidae; genus Glandirana; species Glandirana rugosa. Next base: position 397,705 of record BLSH010243217.1, read on the forward strand.
ACAATAGATCTGTAAAGATCTTCCATGAAAAACAGCAAATAAAAGTCAAGGGAAGTAAAATCCACTGTTTCCACCTGAATTCTGGGTTGGCCGGTGAATGGAGGAAGTACGGGTGCAGAAGTGGTGGGCTGCCAATCAGGGTTTGCAAGCGCATCAGGGAGGACACTATAGGCGCTATGGGCCTGTGTTCGAACTCTTGGTGGCTGTGGGAAACCTTATGGGACTCGCCTTGTCACAAAGTGAAAAAGTGATACTGCAGTGCTGGTTTGTCCACGACCAGGACGTACTAGGCCGCTGGTGCTTGCCAGTTCACCAGAAGGTCGAGCAGCACTAGTACTGGCTCTCTGCTCCATACGAGAACCCTGCGGTTGTTGCACTTCAGCAACAGAAGTACGGGGTTGGGTACGCCTGACCTTAGCAGGGACCACTACTCTGTCATCAGAGCTATCTGTCAGGGTGCCACTGCTCTCTACAGGTTTGTATACTGAGCCTGAACCTGACAGTGAGGCTTTCCCTTCGCTCTCATCTGTTATGCTCAGCAACGTGTAGGCCTCTTTACTAGTGCACCTCTGTTTGGACATTTTGGTCACTAAATTTATAGGTACAACTAGTGCGACTCACAGGCAAAATAGCACCTGGTTGTCAGAGACTGCTTCAATTGCTACCAAAAAAATGAACCATTAGGTGTGACTCTGCTAATGCTGCAGTTTGTGTGTTGTGTTTTGTAAAGTGACAGTGGTCTATTGATCCTGCACTTTGGGTGGGATGGGCTGGGTGAAGGGGCTAAATGCAGGTCTTGACGGGTATCTGAGCTGATCCTGCTAACGCCACATTTTTGGGAACACTATACTACTGGGGATGCTAATATAGTTCTGATCAAATCAAAGATATTGATCCATTCAGACACTATACTAGTAATGGAGCTATATAGTGTGTGTGTGCGTGTTAGTGTACCTGTCACTAATCTGACACTGCCTGGGATTGACGATATCACTAAAATCTCACTGATGTCACCCGTGACACTAATACGGTGATCAGAAAATAGATCTGTACACTATACTAGTAACACTGTGACGGGGTGAAAGGGTTAACTAGGGGACAATCAGGGGTTAAACCTTTATTAGGTAATATACGACGGGTACCCTGACGCTATAAAAAACTGACGGTGACACTAACTAGCATCACCCGCGACACTAATACGTTGATTAGAAAAAAATATCTGCACACTATACTAGTGACACTGGTGACAGGGGGTGAAAGGGTTAACTGGGGGTGATCAGAGGGTTAAACCTTTATTATGGGGTTAATGGGGGTACCGTAAACCTACCTGGGCCTACCACTAACTCCCCTAACGCTGTTTAGTGTCACAAGTGACACCAATATCAGTGAAAAATCTGAAAACTGCAATTGGTGACACTGTGACAGGGAGTGAAAGGGTTAACTGGGGGGATGATCAGGGGGTGATCAAGGGGTAAGTGTGCCTATGTGTACTGTTGTCAGTGTACTGCTTGGTGTACTCACAGTAGATGTCTTCTCCTCTCGAGCTGGAACCGAAAAGGGCTCCACGAGGGGAGATGACATCATTTCCTCTGCCTGTGTTTACATTTCACAGGCAGAGGAGGCTCTTCATTCACCAGATCCTATCAGCAGGTCCAGGCCATAAATCATTGGCATGGAGACTGATCGGTTCTGGAGGGAATCCGATCACTGTGGGGACGGCGGGGGCGCGCTCCCCATACCTGCGCGTGCAACCGACATACGGGTACAGCGATTCGTGCAGCGGTGCCAACCTGCCATGGTATATGTGCAGTGGCTGGTCGAGAACTGGTTAAAACATGTTTTGCATCTTTTACTGTGCACTTAGGGGCTTCTCGCATTGTGCACCCACCTAGCATATTAAAAAATGAGTGAACAGCTTACTATTCTTCTTTTTCACAGTGCAAGCACAAGAGATCTTTAAGCTGAACTCCAGGAAAATTAAAAAAAAAATACCTTTGTAGTGGCATTCCCCCTGCACTGCAAGGGTTAAATGCTCCTTTTTAGGTACTATTACAGCGCAGTTTTACTCATCTTACTTATCTTATGCTATGCTCCTGCAAGCTTCCTCCTCTCTGTAGGGCTGGTCCCCAGAAGGCACTTCTCTTTGACACCGCCCATCGGTTGCACTCTTACAGGTCAACGAATCATTTGTAAAAAAAGGAAAAATGTCAGATGGCTTTCTTTTCTGTTCTGTTACTGTTAGGCCCCTTTCACATGAAGGCCAGCCTCTCAGATTTTCAGGCAGACATGATCGGACAATTCATTCACCCCTATGGATCGGTGGTTGTAAAATGGACTTGGACTCTGTTAACATCTGCCTACCTCCAATCCGGTCTGCTTAAAAAAAATGGAAGGGGATCCATCCTCCTCCATCTAGGCAGATCAGAGGGTAGTCAGGTGTAAGGCCTCTGCTGCCAGGTCTTTTGTCTTCTCGCTCTTTTGCCAGGTCTTCTGTCTACTCGCTCTTTTGCCAGGTCTTCTCCGCTGTCTTCTCCCTCAGTTCTTCTTCCAATGTTGACTCGATGCGGTCTCCCATCCTAATGCTGGCTCTGCGTTGTGCATTGACTTATATTGGCATGGGGCGGGGCCACCCATCACCGGGTAGCCCCGCCCCATGCCAATATAAGTCGATGCACAGAACAGAGCCAGCATTAGTGTGGGAGATTTTGGATTTTGACATAGCAAAGGTTGGAGTCATTCGATTGTGAATTATATATGAGGAAAGGATGATAATCAGGGATTTTAACTGACTCTTACATAGTGTAATAGAATAGTTTCAAATGCAGTCGCATATCATTCTGTGTGCAGGAGTGTGCAGGGTACATGGGCCCCAAGGGAAGGGGGGCCACTGTGCTCTGTCATGTATTACTCACTCACAGTAATCCAGTAAAACTTGCTGGCCGGAGGGTTTCCGCCTGCGAGCTGGGGGTACTGATCCTGTAATATCTCATTCACAGGAATCCTAAGAGTGAGATATTAAGACACAGGATTGACAGTGCCGAACACAGTGTGCTATATGAACAAGAAGGAGGAGCCTGAATCTGTTCCGCTTCCCATCCTATCGCTCCTGTGTCTGCCCAGCCCCACACTCCACCTCCGTACAGGAATGAAAAAGTGTGGTGATTGAATACCTCCAAAAGAAAACTATATTTGTGTGAAAAAAATGATGTTTGGGTACAGTGTTGCATGACTTTGTAATTGCCATTCAAAGTGTGAGAGTGCTGAAAGCTGAAAATTGGTCTGGGAAAGAAGGGGGTACAAGTGTCCTGTATTGAAGTGGTTAAGGAGACCTGCCCCCTGCCAATCCAGGTTGGGGATTGGTCAGGGCTCATTAACATACCTCAGAAAGTCCCACCTCCTGTTCCATCCCCTTTTCCAGAACCTTCTGGACCCAAAGGGTAGGAGTAACCAAGGTGTGTTCCTTCCTGCAGTCGCCAGCTCTTCTTTGGCCACTCCCCTGTGCAAATCAAAACATTCAGGCCTGCATAACAGTCAGGCTAAAATTTGCCTCTCCTAGCAAAAATCTTTCACTACAGCACCTATTCACTATGGGGGCGCTACACTTATATAATCAGTATCTTGTAAAGCTGGAAAGGACTAATATGTTACATTCTTTGAAAGTGTACAGGTCACTTTAAGTTTGCACAAAAAAAAGGAGTTGTTAAATACATTTGTGTATTTACCATTTGCATGCTAGTATTGTATTTATCACTTTATTAAAATGTTTCTAAAGGCTGAGGGGTGCACTCTATGAATGAAGATAAAAAAAACCTGCAGTGTGCAGCTCCCCCTCCCCACCCATTACATACCTGAGCCCCATCTCAATTCAGCGATGTGCACGAGAGCATTGGCTTTCCTGGGTCTCTCCCTCCTGATTGGCTTGGACACAGCAGCGGGAGCCAGTGGCTATCACAGCCAGTGAGGAGGGAGCGGGGGGTGGTGCCCTCTTAGACACACAGAGATGGCTTGGGAGCGAGCACACGCTCAGCAGGGGGAGGGGCCAGGAGCGCTGACCGGGATCCGAGAAGAGGGGGATCTGGGCTGCTCTGTGCAAAACCAATGCACAGAGCAGGTAAATATAAATTTTTTTGGTTTTTTAAATCTGAACCTTTAGTAACACTTTAACTTATAGCACTGCATATTACATCATTTATATAAGATATCAGATTGATATCAAACACAGCTGCTGGGGGTCTTGCTTATAGTGTAGGGGAGCATGGGCACTTAGCTTATAGGTTCCTTTGGGAACATGGTACATGTTCCACCCGTTTTTACATGTAACATGTTGGCAATGCTGCAGCCGCTGCCCGAGCCACCCCCCACCCCCACCCCCGTGACAGGGGGGAGAAGTTCCCCACACTAGCTGTCACTTTTTGAAATCAGTGCACCGCCCGCCCGGCTGTCAGCTTGTAGTTCTCAATGAACTACCACGGTGCTGCACAGCACCATTGACTTGTTCATTGATTCTTCCTGTCAGATTGTATCTACTTGCCCGTACGGAATATACAGGCATAGTGATATACTGGCAGACCTGCATGGCACCAGCGATCTGCTGATCGCTGGTGCAATGCTTTACAGGCTCCCAAAAAAATAAAAATAATTCAAGCTCATTTTTTTCCCTGCAAAAAAATGTCAATTTATTATCTTTTTCTAAAACGTGAACTTATCCTTTAAATATGTCAGGTCCTAGAGTGTCAAAGACCAAATAAATGTCCTTCCAATAAAGTTCTGGTGGGACTGAAACCACAATTTTAAGTGTTTTTACCTCAACACTTCATAGTCCTGATATGTGCCTGCTGTACTATGTACTTGTATGGGAAAGTATCCTGTTCTGTTTATATTGCTTCCTTTGTGTGAGATCCCTAGTGTTCCTGCCAGTCCCTCTGCTTTCCTATTAAAAACGAACCACACTAAGCAGAAAAGCAGAGCGTGGTAAGTTCTCTAGCTGTGCTGGGAACTCAGCGTGCTCTCCTTCAATGATCAGACTTGTCCTTACGCACCCCCTCTGCACAGCCTTTCACTGGTGAGATCAATGTCCTGTTGTTTCTCTTTCCCCCAGCTCTTATGCAGCTCAGAACAGAGTGAATGTGATTACTTATAAAAAAGTGTGGGGGGGGGTATTTATAATTTTTTTATACACAAATGTTTGCCTTACATTTCTATTCTAACCACTTAAAGACTGCCTACCGCAGATATACTGCGGCAGGGCAGCTCTATTGCACAAAACAACGTAGCTGTACATCATTTTGCGCAATAGACAGTGGGGGCGCTCGTAGAGGGGTAGCCAATCAGTGGGTTTGGCGAATGCAATGTGACGCTCTTTTTTTGTTTCTAGTGCAAAAAATAAAAACTGCAGAGGTGATCAAAAGCCACCAAAAGAAATATCTATTTGTGGGAAAAAAGGGCATCAATTTTATTTGGGTACAGTGTCTCACGACCGTGCAATTGTCAGTTAAAATAACGCACTGCCGTATCGCAAAGAATGGCCTGGTCATGAAGGGGGGGGGGGGTGAAACCTTCTGGGGCGGAAGGGGTTAAACTGAAAGCATGTTTTACAAGGTGATCATTTACAAACAGTTTAATACTGTAACAATCTATCACTTCTCTGTTCTTTTTAAAGCCGAAGGAAAAAAAAAATATTCTTTTAGTGGGTGCCCCTCCACACTGCAAGGGTTAACTGCTCCCCTATTCATCATTACCCTAGGCAAAGCAGAAAGTTAACCCTTGCAGTGCAGAGGGGTCACCCGCTGCCAGGGTAACATTTTTCATTCCCCAAAGTTCTGCTTTATCACAAAACTAAAGTGTATACTGACACCATTCATAAACTTTCCGTTTTGTAAATATAGAGTTTGGGGCAAGCAGGGACATGACCCGTACCGATACCGCCAATACTCCAGGATTTGTTGTGGTTCAGGATCCTTGCTGTTTCTGTTGAGTTGAGTATTTACTGCTCATACGATTGGCAGAATTCCAGGGCAGACAAACCTATTATGTGCAGTGCACGCATATTTCACAATCAGTGCCCTGGGCCAGTGCTGCATTAAAGGAAGAAAAAAAGGGGAAAAAACAGATGTTTCTTCTTAGGACACAAAACAAGTAATTTGTATATTTTGAATGCCAAACAGGTCAGGTTGTTCTGATTTAGACGAAAGTAATACTAATGAAAATATTTGGGTTTACTAATTTTCTCCATGAGCAAAGGGGTCAACTGAGATACATAGGAAGCTCCTGAAGAGGACATTTATATGACTCAGAACACATTTATCTGCTACTGATGGGGAATTTGATGAATCCACAGACAGAATTTGGTATATGGCATTTCAATATAAGCTTATAAGTGCGGTAAAATGACTTCATACATATACTTTAAGAGACATATGATTAAAATGGTTAATCATTTTTACAGCCAAGTGATAGAACCCAGTCATTCACAAACCTATAAAAATTATTTAACAGTGGATTTAAAACGTGTATCTCACCAGATGGATATAACTCTTTCATTATAAACATAATTATTATTCTTAAAATTATTTAAAATACTGTGATGTCTAATAATACCCAAAAGCCAGAAAATGTCAAAAACAGATTGGCAAAAACCTAAAAGAGTAATGCAACCTAAAGTAGATACACTATATTGTTAAAATGATTGCGTTTACACGCACATTAACTTTAATGGAATCTCAGACTTAGTCCTTGGGTTCAATACTGAGTTGGCCCACCCATTGCAGCTATAACAGCTTCAACTCTTCTGGGAAGGCTGTCCACAAGGTCATAGGTGTGCACAGCCTATTGCATAGGTGTGCACCCCAAAGCTTAAACACACATGTTTGTGTATGTGTATATAATATATACATATATATATATAGCAGTAGGGCCATGGACAGTGTTGGTAGAGCAGTGAACGATGTCGGTAGGGCAGAGATTGGTGTCAGTAGAGCAGTGGACGGTGTCAGAAGGGGACAGATTGGTGTCAGTCGTTTATTTTTTATATTTTTATTATTACTTTTTTACAATTTTTTTGTACAATATTTTTTTCCAATAATTTTTTATTATTGTTGTTTACATTTTTTTTAGGAGCCCCATTGGTGGGCTTTGGTGATATATCAGGAGTCTAAACAGACCCCTGATGTCTCACTTTTGAGACAGAGAAAGGGACTGAGGACAGAGATTCCCCAGTCCCTTTCTCTGCAGCCAAGCAGCAGGGGGAATCTTCCCAGCACAGGGTGATTAGGGTGTGCCTAGACACATCTGGTACACCCTGTGTGCATTTCTATGCACAAGGTTTAGGAGTGTGTCTATAGGAGTGTTTGACCATTCTTCCAGAAGCACATTTGTGAGGTCAGGCACTGATGTTGAACGAGAAGGCCTGGATTGCAGTCTGCTCTGTAACTCGTCCCAAAGGTGTTCTATCAGGTTGAGGTCAGGACTCTGTGCAAGCCAGTCAAGTTCTTCCACCCCAATCTGGCTCATCCATGTCTTTATGAACCTTGCTTTGTGCACTGGTGTCATGTTTTAACGGGAAGAGGCCATCCCCAAATTGTTCCCACAAAGTTCGGAGCATGAAATTGTCCAAAATATTTTAATATGCTGACGTCTTAAGAGTTCACTTCATTGGAACTAAGGGGCCAAGCCCAACCCCTGAAAACAACTCAACACCATAATTCCCCCCTTCACCAAATGATTTGGATCAGTGCACAAAGCAAGGTCCATAAAGACATGGCTGAGCAAGTTTGGGGTGGAGGAACTTGACCTGGCCTGATTTCAACCCAATAGAACACCTTTGAGATGAATTAGAGCAGAGATGAGCCAGGCCTTCACGTCCAACATCAGTGCCTGACCTCACAAATGCACTTCTGGAAGAATGGTCAAGCAATCCCATAAATACACTCTTAAATCTTGTGGACAGCCTTCCCAGAAGAGTTGAAGCTGTTATAGCTGCAAAGGGTGGACCAACTCAATATTGAACCCTACAGACTGAGACTGGGATGCCATAAAAGTTCATGTGTGTGTGTGTAATGGCAGGCATCCCAATACTTTTGATAATATCATATATGTCAGATTAAGAAACTCAATAGCAGGTTGCATTATATGGTATGCAAAGACACCTGTGCAAGAAAAACTTGGGTTCCCCTTAAACACTTACAATTGCTAGTCAGCATACATTACATTTGAATAAAGATCATTTTCATAGGAAGTTTGCAGGGCATCAAAGGTAAATTGTGCGTCCTACTTTGTTCCAACTCTAATACTGCTTGACCCTCACTGCCATCAAATTTTCTGTTATTACCAACACCAATGAACCAGCTTTTACCACAGAACCATTAAAAGATGAGTGCACCTTATCCAAACCGAAAAAAAACAAGAAACTAGGATTGCCCTTCCCAACCTTTCAAAGCAAAAATATAAATGGAAGCTTATACTGAAAAACTGCCCAAGCTCCGTGCAATGTTTTCCCCCTGATCACAGAGAATAATCTCAAGATTTATTTTAAGACGGCCATAGACAGAGCTATTTAGTCAGTGTTGATGGGGGAATCCCTCTCTCAGAGCCATTGTGTTGTACCCAAGTTTGATCGATCAATCAACTTGGGTACCTTCAGCTTTATAGCCACAATAATCACTGTGCCCTCCTGGCGGGGCTGGCTTCCCCCACCGGGAGAGCACAGTGATTATTGTGGCTATAAAGTCGACCATAGACAGTTTGAGTGGAGATTCGAACCTTGTATGGGCAGGCTAAATGTACCCAAGTTGATTGATTGATTAACTTGGATCAATCAGCCTGTCAGATTTTACATGCTAATATTGCCAGCAGCTATTATTGCCACTAGCAGTAATTACTGTGTTCTCCTGGCAGGTCGGGCAGGGGAAGCCATCCACACTGGAAGGACACAATGGCTCCACAGAAGGGATTCCTCATCAACACTGACTGTTTTGGTGGGGCAATCGCTCCATCTATGGCCAGTTTAACAGCAGCTAGCAATAGTCGCATGTAAAATCTGACAGGCTGGTTGTACAGCCTGCACATAAATAGTTTGAATCTTGGCCAGTTCCTGCTGAACCAGCCGAGATTCAAACCATCTGCGGCCGGTTTTTGTGTACACACTTAGCAGATGCAATTTTTTGCTATACTGAAGCCAAGCATATGAGCAGGGTAAGGCACAGGGGGATAAAAATGCAGTAAAGTTGATCAGCAGTAGAAAGCTGAGCCCCCATAGATCTTGAATACCTAGGCCCCTTGTGATTTCTCTGCTGAAGTGTGATCTACCCATAAGGAGATGGATTACTGGTTCACATCTACGATCTTTTTTAGAAACTCAACTACATTCTTAACAATTGTGGACTAGCATAAAGCTTTACAGTGGGTAGTAAAGGATAAGATAGTAAAATGACTGGGTCTGGATCAGCATTTGGCTCTCAGCACTATTTTTGGTTTTCTGCCCTTTTTATCTTGTTTTAAAGGCCATTGGTCTCTCACTCCTGAGGGGAATCCATGCTCTTTATTTTTAAATTTATATATTTGTTTGTTTATTTATTTATTTTGCTTGGAGTCCTATTGACATCCATACCAGACCTCCTCAAAGATGAGGTCTGGTATGTATTTTTTGGGAGAAGCAACTCATTTTTTTGTGTGGGGTCCCCATTAATATCTATATCAGTCCCTCATTTAGGATATGGATCTGGTATAGAAGGGAATCCCTAACTGCTTTGTTTGCTAACAGAAGTATGCCACCATGAGCTATCATTTACCTGCAATTTGAACAGAATTTTATTTTGTTAGATATTGTCAGTTTTGCGGTAGTAGGTTGTATACATTGTACTAGGGATGGACCGAACACCCCCGGTTCAGTTTGCACCAGAACACCTCGAACAGGCCAAAATTTCTAGTGAACATGCGAACCCCATCAAAGTTTATGGGGCACGAACATGAAAAATCAAAAGTGCTAATTTGTAAGCCTTATATGTAAGTTATTGTCATAAAAAGTGTATGGGGACCCGGGTACTGCCCTAGGGGACATGTATCAATGCAAAAAAAAGTTTTCAAAACAACCGTTTTTAAAGGAGCAGTGATTTTAATGTTGCTTAAAGTGAAACAATAAAAATGAAATATTCCTTTAACCACTTCCTGCCCGGCCTATAGACAAATGATGACCGGGCAGGGAATTCATTATCCTGACCGAACGTCTATTGACGTCTTTCAGGATAACCCACAATTGCGCACTCGCGCAATCATGCCCAACATGGATGGCACTCAGTGCTTATTTCAGATGCCACCCAGGACCACCAGGTAATGTCCACCTTACAGGTCAATTGGTCATTGCCGCCTAAAAAATACCGCCGAAAAAATACAATGGGATCACCAAAATGAAAACTGGGCACGCACAACACATATGTTGAGGGAGACCAGGATGTAGCAAACCATTTAAACAATTACTTTTGTTCAGTCTTCTCAGAAACAGACTGCGCTAATGATAACAAGTTAGGGAATCAAGAGGGAGTTGTATACACAACACGCACGGGTCAAAAGTAAAACCACTAGGGTAACATAAAAAAGCCGCCATAAAAAATCCGCCGTTACTGGTTAACTGGACATTCCACCTGTAATGGACCACCAGGACCCACCGTAGACTTTATTCGTGACTCACGGTAGGTACAACCCGTACTAACGCGCTCACGCGTTAACACCCAATAGGACTTTCTGCAGTTATCTGCAAGCCAGTCCTATTACTTAAGGGACGGGCCAGTAGTAAACAGATATCCGGCCCGTCCTTCACCAATTTCCTTATAAAGTAAAA